>CM060346.1:16796781-16804281 GCA_030674155.1 Stramonita haemastoma
GTGTGTGTGTGTGTGTGTGTGTGTGTGTGTGTGTGTGTGTGTGTGTGTGTGTGTGGTGTTGGTGTAGGTGTAGGTGTGTGTATGTTAGTGTGTGTGTGTGTGTGTGTGTGTGTGTGTTGTGTGTGTGTGTGTGCGTGCGTGCGTGGTGTGTGTGTGTGTGTGTGTGTGTGTGTGTGTGTGTGTGTGTGTGTGTGTGTGTGCGTGTGTGTGTGCGTGTGTGTGAATGACTTTTGAGTGGTAGTTTTTTTTTCCTTTGGTTTTTTTTTTACTGTTGTTGTTGCTTGTACTATCTATAGGCATATTTGTGACGCTCCACCACATAATGAGACGGAGTGCACATGAGGTCAATTTTTAGTTATTGACATTGTAGTAGTGTGCAATAAAGTGGCTATGAAATACAAAAAACAGATTGAAACTCGGACAATTCTGTGCAACATTATTACAAGTTGAAATGATAGACTGCAGGATGTGACAAAATGAGAAACGGGCAAGTTTATTTTAGTAACAGGTTGTGAAAATGAGTGCTTTGGTATTTTCAAAACACATTTAAAAGCAAAAGGAATAAAAATTAGAGCTTGATATTTCATTATAAGATAAATAAACAGATCTAGATTAATAATCAATCAAAATCACAAAATTGACAACTTGACCCCCACCTGCCTTTTAAGGCTCCTAGCGCAAAATTGGGTAATGTGCTAAGTGACTCATTTCGTGGTGGAGCGCCACATTTTATTTTAAGGCTGTTGAAATCATGTTAGCTAATTAATGTTGGTGAAATGTTTGTCGTTGATGTTTTATTTGTTTGTTTGTTTGTTTGGTTTTTCCCCTTTTCTTTCTTTTGTTGGTTTTATTGTTTGCTAGGGATTTTCTGCTTTGTTTTCTGTTGGGTTATTTGTTTGTTTTTTGTTTTGTTTTGTTGTTGTTGTTGTTTTGATTGTTTTTCTTTTCTTGAGATAGATGGCTTGATGGAAAAAAGCAAATCGATGCTTATTCAATGTACCATCTGGAAATAAAAAATTGATTGATTGATTGACTCACACACACACACACACACACACACACACACACACACACACACACACACACACACACACACACACCACACACACACACACACACACACCCGACAGACACAAAGACAGACACACAGACGTATAGACATACACACGCAGGTACACAGACAGTCGGACACACAGACACTTAGTCAGACAGAGACGTGTACAGACAAACAAACTGTCAAAGGCAAAGACTGACAGGGACAGAAGCAGACAGGTGGCATTAACACACAGTACACTTCTCACCTGCCCAAGACAAAAGTACAGCCCCCTGGAGGAGTAGACCCGTGTGACGTTAACAGAAGCAGACAGGGTGTATCCACTGTCCTGTCTGTTGATGACTGGGGATGTGGGCTGTGACACCACTGCTGGTACTGTGGTACACACACACACACACACACACACACACACACACACACACACACACACACACATACACACACACACACACACACACACACACACACACACACACACACACACACACACACACACACACACACAGAGGTGGATCAACAACTAGGTGCAGCCTTTATCATCCAAAAATTGAAATTTAAAAATAATTCTATCTTGGACAAAAAAAAATCGATCTGTTTACACTGCAGAACTTCTATCATTTCTTATGGCTCTAAACTATGTCAATGAATACCTTTTCCTGTCTTCCGAACTTTATTTTGTGTTGATTCAAAATCAGCATTACACTGACTTAGACCGGTTACAATAAAACCACATTCTAATATTCATTATATTGGGACATAAATGGATCATTTAATACACTATTTAACTTCAAGAGGAACAGATGTGAGTTTTTCTTGGGTTCTCGCTCATCTTGGTTTTTACTATAATGAGAGGGCTGACCAAGCAGCCAAAAGGGGTGCAAAACACGGGGAAGGATCAACAGAATGATTTATCCACTCTCCGTACCTGAGACTTACAATTTGTCGGCAAAAGATTCTGAAATGGAATCAGCCATCCGTCGAATGATGTTGGTAACAGTTCTAAACACACGTTGTAAAAACCTATAACTTAGAAAAAAGATTGTCTCAAAGTTCCCCAACTACAGTATGGCAAAGCTCAGACAAATGTTCTTGCTACTTTATACATTAAGACTAAATGAATTTGTAACAACATTCAAAATAAACGTTAGGCCTATATACTGTTGTGGTAAAAATATTTCAAGTTTTCATTTTGATTTTTGATTGGAATGTCTTCAAGACCTTTTTCCCGATATTCGCAATATTCTCGAATGTTCACTTCAAATTGTTTTCAGTGACATTTAGTTGTTATTCAGAATTTGTAAATTTTTGCTTCAAAGTCCACTTACCTGCTTACTTTAGGTTAGACTTTACCTTTTTTTCTTGTTTCAGTTTCATTATATTTTATCAATGATCATTTTTGCCAGTCATGAAACACACACATACACACGCATGCGCGCACACACACACACACACACACACACACACACACACACACACACACACACACACACACACACACACACACACATACATATGCGCTCGCGCACGCACGCACTAACACACACACACACACACACACACACACACACACACACACACACACACACACACACACACACACACACACACGTGCTTGAAAACGCACGCACGCATACACGCACACACTCGCGCACGGACGCACGGACGCACGGACGCACGCACGCATGCACGCACACACGCATGCACACACTCACACACGCAAGCACGCACGCATGCACACACACACACACACACACACACACCACAAACACACTAACTCACACACACACACACACACACACACACACACACACACACACACACACACACACACACACACACACACACACACACACACACACACACACACACTAACTTACCTATAACGTGTAGTCCACATTCCTCATTTTCACACCTGTATAGCCCCCCAGACTGTGCACGAGTTCTAGCAGTGAACGTTGTTCTCAGACTGCTGTTGCTGGCACTGATGAAGGTCGGGGTCCACACAGGGCTGTTATTTGGAATACATTCTGTGCTACTACAAGTGCTTAAGTCACCAAAGGTGCTACTGAGTGGAGACTTGTACTTCCATGTCACAGGCCCAGTGTACTGATCACAGTAAAAAGTGAGGGGGGTGTTCTCCTCCACGTCCTGGTACCCTACATCCTCACATGGGTACAGTCTGGTTCCTGTGAACATAATACAGCATTTTACATGGGTACATCTACCCTGCATCCCCACATGGGTACATCTACCCTGCATCCCCACATGGGTACATCTACCCTGCGTCCCCACATGGGTACGTCTACCTTGCATCCCCACATGGGTACATCTACCATTCATCCCCACATGGGTACATCTACCCTGCATCCCCACATGGGTACATATACCCTCATCCCCACATGGGTACATTTATCATGCATCCCCACATGGGTACATCTACCCTCATCCCCACATGGGTTCATCTACCCTCATCCCCAGCTGGGTACATCTGCCCTCATCCCCACATGGGTACATCTACCATCATCCCCACATGAGTACATCTACCCACATCCCCACAAGGGTACATCTATCCTCATCCCACATCGATACATCTACCCTCATCCCCACATGGGTACATCTACCCTCATCCCCACATGGGTACATCTACCCGCATCCTCACATAGGAGCATCTACCCTGCATCCCGCATGGGTACATCTATCCTCATCCCACATGGATACATCTACCCTCATCCCTACATGGGTACATCTACCTACATCCACACATGGGTACATCTACCCTCATCCCCACACGTGCACCTAAATGTTGTGAAGTGGCCTGTAGGTGTGACGGTCTGGTGTTTTTGAGCACAGGTCAGACAGGTGACAGTCAGCACAGAACGAAGTCAACATTGCTTGTGATTAAGCAGGCTCTGTTTTTATAAGACGTAAAAATAAGATAGAAAATAAAAATAAGCCAAAAGAAACAACCAAGGCTGTCATAGTCAGGTACTTAGGAGCTTTGACTCTGATCCCACGGGGCAGGAACTCGAGGGTTCGAATCTCAGTGGCGTCTAGTGAATTAAAGGTGGGTAAATCTATCTTCTAAGTTAAATTCAAATGTAGACCTGCCAGTGTCATAATTTTTCGTGTAATATGCGCATGCACAAGATCAACATATGCATGTTAAACTTCCCGTCATTACATGTCAGTGTTCTTGGGTTACGGACACACAAACATACCCAGCATGCATTCTTGAAGTAAGAATGCAGTTGCATTTGTAGTGGGCAAAAACGGCCATGTATGCAAAATCTCACTAGTGGTGAACCACAGAGCTCTAGCCGAGGAATAAAGAAACAGAGCCTTCAAAAGCTTATCATTTCGTAAACTAACGTCGACACAATTGTGGATACTTGCAAACTAAACAAATAAAGATGGACATAATTATTATATGCAATTGTAAAACACCCACGTTCATAACTGAATTCTTAAAATTTGATTGAGTTGACAGAAATCCCCATGACAGGTCGGGAGAGAAGAGAGAGAGAGAGAGAGAGAGAGGAGAGAGAGAGAGAGAGAGAGAGAGAGAGAGAGAGAGAGAGAGAGGAGAGAGGAGAGAGAGAGAGAGAGAGAGAGAGAGAGAGAGAGAGAGACAAGGCAAGGCAAGGCAAGGCAAAGTATTTTATTCGAGGATAATAGATAAGCACTCGTGTGCTTTTTTACATCCAGTCCCCGCCCTTTTCAGGGATACATCAAGATGAAAAGATACTAAACAATAAAATTTTACGCAGTACCAAGCAACACACAAGAATAAGGACACTATATATGATAAGGTAATAAAAATGCACTCGATCAGAAGACAAAATCAGAAGTCACAATAAAAAGATTTTGATTATGGAAGAATAGAAAAGTGTTAATAGGTAAAGAGCAAACAAGAGAACAAGATGAAATAAACAACTGGAAACATCAATCCACCACCATCTGTCAAAAGTTATACATGTGATATACATCATAGAGAGAGAAGAGAGAGAGAGAGAGAGAGAGAGAGAGAGAGAGAGAGAGAGAGAGAGAGAGAGAGAGAGAGAGAGAGAGAGAGAGAATGAATGAATGAATGAATGAATGAATGAATGAATGAACAATCTTTTTGAATGAATGAATGAATGATTTTTTTATAGGATTACACATAAGTATTTACATGGGTACATAAAAAAAAATATTCATATAGATTTTTTCATCATGCTTTTGTCCTGATTAGGGACTATGAAAACAAAAACAAAAAAGAATACACCAAAAATCAAAACCAAAACAAACCACAAACAAACAAAAAAACAAAACTCAAAACCAAAACAACCCCCCCCCAAAAAAAATACAACATCAACAAAAAGAAACAAAAAATATAATGGCAACCCCTTCCACAACAAAAACCACTAACAGCACCAAGTCCAAGCTATGATCTGAAGAAAGAAAACACACACACACACACACACACACACACACACACACCACACACACACGCACGCACGCACGCACGCACGACCACACGCACGCACGCACGCACGCACGCACGCACGCACACACACACACACACACACACACACACACACACACACACACACGGGGGACGGATAGCCTAGTGGTCAGAACATTGCGCTGGCAATTTGAAGACCCGGGTTCGAGTCCGGTCGAGGAAATTTTCTTCCTGGAGTTAACATCAGTGCTGACTCCACTCTCCCCAAAAGTCCTTCGGATGAGACTTTAAACCGAGGCCCCGTGTGCAAACGCACGCAGAACATCTTGCGCACACGTTAAATCCTGTTCCGCTTTTCGTAAGAGTAGGCCATCATGTGCCGGTGGGAACAGATGACAATATTTACAAAACTGCATACACACGGGGACCGGATGAAAAAAAGCACATGATTGCTTATTATGTTATCCTCTATATAAAAGAATAAATAAATAAATAAATAAAAAAAAATAATAAAATAAACCTGCGATCAATAAGACCCAATGGACACAATCTTCACTTCAAAGAACTACAGGCAAATATACAGTTTTTATCTGAATATAAGAATTGAAGTTTACTTTGTTTTTCTGAAAACTGGTTTAGTGATTTTATGAGTGATGAGAGTGTGTCATTGAATGGTTTCGGTGTGCCATATCGAATGGACAGAGAGAAAGAGGAGAGTGGGGAAAAAAACGAGGTGGTGGCGTGTGCCTGTACGTGAATGAAAGTTGGTGTGCAAGAGGGAATGTCAAGGTGAGAAAGCAAGTGTGTAGCACGAATGTTGAATTGTTGTCAGTGTCTCTTCGCCCAAATTATGTGCCAAGTGAGTTTGGCCAGGTGTTTGTGACAGTATGTTATGTTCGGCCATCTGCCTGTGCTGCCCGTGCTACCATGGAGATCGTCCACACTGTGCATGAACTGCAAATAAAAGCTCCGGACTCGCCCTGTTTTGTGCTTGGCGATTTTAACCACTGTGATTTGAAACATGCAATGCCTTGTTTTAAACAATATATGACTTGTTTTACTTACCAAAATCGAATTTTAGACAAATGTTATGGAAATACTTTGGATGTATTTACACATGTTGCTCTCCCACCCCTTGGAATATCAGACCACAATACAGTCTATCTCATGCCTGTTTACAAGCCCGAAATTGAAACTGACCCTGTTGTGAAAAAAAGAGTGAAAGTGTGGCCCAATGGAAGTGTGGAAGAGTTGAAAGGTTGTTTTGAGTGTACTGACTGGAGTGTGTTTCTTGACTCAAGTGAGAATGTGGATAAGGCACTGATATTATGCATGATTATATTTCTTTTTTGTGAAAAAAAAAAAATTCCACAAAAAACTGTAAAGCTATTCCCCAGCAATAAGCCTTGGGTAACAAAAACACTAAAATCACCTCTAACTAAAATCATCTCTTGAGAGAGAGAGGAGAGAAGAGAGAGAGAGAGAGAGAGAGAGAGAGAGAGAGAGAGAGAGAGAGAGAGAGGAGAGAACAATGAAAATGAACAATGAACACTTTATTATTCTGGCCTCCAGCCCCCAGAAGAGAGTCAAACAAAGAATAGCAAAGCAAAGCAAAATAAAGGGAAAACAAAAAATGCTGTATAACGTATGTGGCGACAGCCAATGCATGAAAAAATGTGGAATTGATACTTCTTAATGTATTGGACAAATAATCTCCTTTGAGTAATCATATTCTTCTTGTGGTCTAAGGATTGCTTTTTCCGAAATTTTGATGCGCAGGCTCTGCCAATTTGAGATGTGGAGTCTTCATAGACTGAACAACATTGAAAAGATTCATTCTTTTGCATGCAAACGTTTTCAAAGTGTACCGCTCAGGGTACCAAATAAGTTTGTTTATGGAGAAATAGGACATTATCCATTATATATAAACAGTGCAGTCAGGAGTATTTGATACTAGTTTAGGCTTTTAAAAATGGACATGAGTAGACTTCCCAAGCCAGCA
>CM060346.1:16814281-16816781 GCA_030674155.1 Stramonita haemastoma
CATTTAGTGTAATTGTCTCTGTCCTCTTGGTGCTGATTCGTAGCCCCACTTGCCATCCGAAGGTTTGAAGTCTGCTGGACTTGTCCTGTATATGCTGGTGTGTGTGGGATAGTAGCACCAGGTCATCTGCAAAGTCCAAGTCATCAAGAGTTGAGAAGAGGTTCCATCTCATCCCTCTTGGAGTGTCTTCTGTTGTCTGCCTCATGACTCAATCAATGACAGGATTGAAGAGAACTGCTGACATTACACATCCTTGTCTTACACCTGTCTTGACTTCAAAGAGTGTGTCACTATGGCCTACTGAGCATCTGAAGTTGTTATAGAAGCTCTTATTCAGGTTTACCAGCTTAGATGGAATGCCATAGTGTCGTAGGATGTTCCAAAGGCTGTCCCTGTGAATACTGTCAAAAGCCTTTTCAAAATCAACGAAATTCACAGATAGTTAGTTGCCTTTGCCTTTCGGTGCACTGTTCAACGATGGTACGTAGTGCGAAGATCTGATCAGTACAACTTCTTTGTTTTCTGAACCCTGCTTGTTCTTTTCTCAATGACTTGTCTACAGCATCTGACATTCTTCTAATGATGACCTTGGCCAGTATCTTGCTTGGCACTGACAGAAGGGTAATTCCTTTCCAGTTATTGCAGTCGTTCAGGGCTCATTTCTTGGGGATCTTGACAATTACCCCTTTGGTCAAGTCATCGGGTACTTTTTCTCCCTCCCATATGGCTGTGAACAGTGGTTGAAGAATGGTCACTGCCAGCTCAGGATCAGCCTTGAACAGTTCTGCATCAAGGTCATCCTGGCCTGGTGACTTGCCATTTTTGAGTGTCTTGATCTCAGCCACTATTTCTTCTTTTGACGGAGGGTCAGTGTCAATGTCCAGGTCTTCTGCAGCTTCTGGAATGTCCATTGTCTCTTCAGGAGATGGTCGATTAAAAACTTCCCTAAAGTGTTCGGTCCATCTATTTTCTTGTTCTTTTTCAGTTGTCAGCAGTTTTCCCTGTTTGTCCTTGACTGGGCCCCCTGTGCTCCCCTTGAACTTGCCACACACTTGCTTTGTTATCCTGAAGACTCTTCCCTGCTCCCCTTTTGCTGCTGCTTCCTCCGCTTCAGCTGCAAGTTGTTCCATGGCATCTCTCTTATCGCGGCGTGTAAGTCTCTTCACTTTCTTGTTAGCCTCTCTATACATCTCTTCTTGTCTCTCTTGCAGTCATGGGGATTTTGTCTGCAGCATTCTTTTCTTGATCTGTCTTCTCTCCTTGATGGTATCTAACGTCAACTGCTGGATCCAGTCTTTATTTGTGTTCTTTTTTCGGTGGCCTAACGTTGACTTGCTGCTCTCTGTGTATATCGTGGCAATATGCTTCCATGTTGAGTCTATGTCCTGTTGATCTGTCAGGTCTTGTAAGGTCTGAAATCTATTCTTTAGGTCACAGACAACGTCAGCCTTTATGGTGTTGCTTCTCAGTCGCTGGGTGTCAAAGCGTGCCTGAGTGGCTGGCCTGGCTTCAGTCTTCTTCAACTTTGTCTGGTTGGTTGCTGTCACAAGGTGATGGTCACTTCCGACGTCCGCACTGCGCATGGTCTTCACATCCAGAAGGGAGCGTCGCAACACACTGTTGATCATCAAGTGGTCAATCTGGTTCCTGTCTCTTCCATTTGGCAAGTTCCAGGTCAGCTTGTGGATGTCACGGCGCGTGAAGAGGGTCCCTCCTATCACCAGGTTGTTCATGGCACAGAACTCTACCAGTCTCTCTCCATTGTCATTCCTGGTCCCCATACCATGCTTCCCCATGACTCGTTCATAGTTGGTGTTGTCATTTCTGACCTTAGCGTTCAGATCACCCATGATGATTAGAAGGTCGTGCCGTGGGTTTTTTTTTCTGTCTCTGTCTGGAGCTGGCTGTAGAAACTGTTTTTGTCTTCTTTGCTACAGTCATTGGTTGGTGCGTAACACTGAATGATGGAGATGTTGATGTGCCTGCCCTTCAATCTGGCACTCAAAAGTCTGTTGTTTACTGGCTTCCATTCTAGCAGGCATCGCTCTACACCTTTCTTGAGGATGATGGAAACTCCCTCATGGTGCATGTTGTAGTCTCATCCAGAGTAGAGGACGGTTTCTCCAGTGGTGGTTTTCATCCTCCAAGATCCAGTCCATCTGCTCTAACTCACACCTAGAATATGAAGCTTGAATCGTCTCATTTCTAATGTTACTTGTGCCAGCTTGCCTGTTCTATACATTGTTCTTACATTCCAATGTCCTAGTCTGATCTTGGTTTTGGTGGTGTTCAGGTCCATCCTTATCCTACTGGCAACATCCTCTTGGCTTTGGCCACCAGTATTCATTCGAGCCTCACTGGGCTCGGAAGGCCCCTCACACACAGAAGTAGTATTTTTCTTTGTTGTTGTTTCTGTAATGTACTGTTTTTTACGAGACAGGGTTGTTGGCCCTGTGCCCAACCCCTAACCTGGAGGGCCAGCCCCCAACCTGGAGGACCA
>CM060346.1:16826781-16829281 GCA_030674155.1 Stramonita haemastoma
TATTGTTACTTTCATTGATATTTGTCTTATCATACGACTAGTTTTAACAAGTTAAATGATTTAACATCAATTATGGTTTATTTCACAAAAAAATGTTCACATGTGTGCAGTGTTTCCAACAGAGCGAGCGCGCGCGTGCGCGCGCGCGCGCGCGCGCGCGCGTGTGTGTGTGTGTGTGTGTGTGAACGCGTGAGCAAACTGGTGTGCGTAGGAATGGTTGAGATTTTGTTTTGGTGAGTTTATGACTGGGTGAGGTATTGTTGAGTTGTGGGTGATTTTTATATTATGACATGTGGGAGCTTTTTTTTTTTTTTTTTTCTTTCCTGATGTTACTTTTTACATGTTTGCTTTTTATGTGTGGCATGTAACCCGCGTGAATTTATCTATGAGATAAGAAAGTATTTTTGAATTTGAATTTGAATTTGAGTCCTTTGACTGGCATTTGAAGATAAAAAGACAAAAAAACACTTCACTCACAGCTCATGCAAAACGTCTTGCTTGCAGCCAAGCAAGAGAAGCCACTCCCAGAGAGAGAGAGAGAGAGAGAGAGAGAGAGGAGAGAGAGAGAGAGAGAGAGAGAGAGAGAGAGAGAGAGAGAGAGAGAGTTTATCAGGGAATAAAAAAAAGAATTTCTAGATACTCGTTCTAAATCTAGCATTGATAACAAAAACAGTCAACAAGGAAACGTATAACTATAATAGCGGGTACTTGGGAAGATAATCGTACAATGTACATTAGCAAACATGAGCTGTGGGTCTGCTTCCTGGCACACGCTGGTGTGTGTGTGTGTGTGTGTGTGTGTGTGTGTGTTGTGTATGTGTGTGTGTGTGTGTGTGTGTGTGTGTGTGTGTGTGTGTGTGTGTGTGTGTGTGTGTGTGTGTGTACGCAGGTGCATGTGTGTCTTTGATTTAGCGTCTGTAGACTAGAAAGTGCAATTAGGTAATGGGGATTGGAAAAAAGTAAGGTGTTCGACACAATTCAACGTAGCAACACAGTTCGTTTTAATTTACCGCAAACTGTGCCGCCCCCCCCCCCCCCCCCCCCCCCCACCATCCCACAGGCTTTGTTGTAATTTAGAGGAACTGTATCACGCCCCCTCCCCCCACCCCCACCCCATGTAAAAAAAAACAAAAACAAACAAACAACATATCTTCAGTCAATGTCAGTTCAAAACTATGCACTACTTCATCATTTTAGAAGCTCCTCATACATTTTTGTCCACTTTTATACTTCAGTTCCAAGTTGTGACAAAGTGCCTTGATGCACTTGGTCACAACTTTCCAGCACCAAAAACATGCAATGGCAAAATTTCGTAGTATCTTTATTATAATTTCTTTTATATACTAAGAACGTTTGCCATTGTGTTTGTTTGGTCCTAAAGTTGTGACAAAGTGCATCAATGCACTTTGTCACAACTTGGAACTGAAGTCAGAAAGTTGGCAAAAATGTATGAGGAGCTTCAAAACTGTTGAATCGTGCATTATATTGAACTGACATTGTTTAAAGAAATGGGGGGGGGGGGGGGGGGGGGTCAGTTCGTGGTAATTCAAAGGAACTGTGTACATGGGGGATGATGCAGTTTGTCATAATTGCAACGAACTGTGTCGAGGGGGTGATGGGGGAATCAACACAGTTCCTCATAAATTACCACGAACTGTGTTATTGGGACGAACTGTGTAAGAACAGAAGGTAATGGTAGTGTCCAGCGTTGGAGGATGGTATTGTTTTCCGTTAAAAGATTTCCTTCTTTGTCTTCAATAACAGAGGCTTTAGGCTGTGTGGGTTTAGTTAGTGCTTTCAGAGTGTCAAAAGCGGTTTTGCTGTTTTCCTTGGCCATTCCAGCTTCGATGTTGTTGCATTATTCTTCTATCCACGCTTCTTTGGCTTCTCTCATCTTTTTCCTCACTTCTCTGGGGCTATCCATGTACTTCTTGTAAGCTTCTTGACTTGTGAACTTTTGTTTCTTAAGTTCTCTTCTTTTGTCGCAGAGGTCAAGAACCTGGTTTGTCACCCAGGGTTGTTTCTTTGTTCTGCTTCTTCCTAATGTTTCTTCTGCTGCTGTCGTTAGCACTTCTTTGATGTTGTTGGCCAGTGTGTCCACATCATTGTCGATGGCTGTGAGTGCGGCAAACTGTCATCCAATGTTGGCTTGGAAGATCTCAACCACTGTTGGGTCTTTGAGTTTTTCCAGGTCGAATCTTATGCATGGGCTTTTTGGCTGTTGTTTTGCTTTCAGTTTCAGCCTGATGGTGGTAAGTACAAGGTCGTGGTCACTGCCAATGTCAGCTCCTGGGAATGTTCTTGTGTTTGCCTTGTTTATGCTGGATTTGAATCTTTGGGGTGACAGAATGTAATCAATTTGATTATGAATCAGACCATTTGGTGAGTGCCAGGTTGATGTTCTGGATGGCTTGTGAGGGTGGAGTGTGTTAGCCAAAGTTAGTTTGTGCTTCTTCGCGAATTCCAGCAGCCGCTGTCCTCTGTCATTTGTTTCTCCCAG
>CM060346.1:16839281-16846781 GCA_030674155.1 Stramonita haemastoma
GATCTGCGTTTCAGATAATTTACTTATTTCTTTGTTCTCTAAATTGGTCATTTTTACCATGGGTTTTCAGATAGTTTCGTAGGTTTATCTTGGAATCTATGTCCTTTGTTATCCAAGGAGGTTTCATTTTTTCTTTAACTCTTTTTCTTATGAAGGGAGTATGTTTGTCATACTTTGAGTTAAATGTGTTAACCCAAAAATCAGCAGCTTCATTGGGATCTCTTATTTGATAAATATCATGTAAAGGTGAATTCATCAAGTCTGAAAGAAAATATTTCTCACTAAAGTTTTTGAATTTTCTGTAGTAAATGGTTTTATGCCCAACTTAAGGAATTTTTATTCAACGTTTAAACCAAGTAAAGCAGACGGGATTATGATCACTGCATCCACACAACGGAGTACATACTTCAGTTATGTGTTGTTTCACATTAGTATATATATGATCAATTAATGTTTCTGAGTTATCTGTTATATGTGTGGGTTTATCTACTAGTTGGTCTAGGCCAAACATAGTATAGTTGTGATTCCATTTAGGCTTAGGTTTGAGTAAATCTATGTTAAAATCACCAAGGATAACTGTCTCATAGTTTAAAAGTGTAACTTTATCCATTAAAGAATTGAATCTATCAATCCAGTCAGTGGGTTCCAACGGATTTCTGTATATGAATCCTATCGTTAGAGGACTACTGTGTTTTAGTTTGATTTCTACCCATATTGATTCAATATCATAGACATCAAAGTTATGTAACCTTTTACAGCATAATGAAGATGCAAAATATGTTAACAAGCCTGTAGTTTTTGGTTTGTAGGGATCTTGATGAAATATTTGGTATCCTGGAGTGTGCATGTCTGCATCAGTTATATTTGAGGAGAGACGAGATTCAGCAATGCCAAACAAATGAAACTCATTCCCATCATTAAATAGTATGCTAGCAATATCATCTGTTTTATTTGTTGCATTGTTTATGTTGAGGTAGCCTACTCGGAGACCCTGTTTTAATGGCCACTTGTCTGAGGTAAGAGGCATGACATCTAATGATGAGTGCAAATAGTAATGCTGTATAGATCTTTGGGTGTCTGTGAGTTTTCACACAAGGAAGTAGAAGAAAAACCAAAAAACAAAACAAAAACAAATAAGCAAAACAATTACAAAAGGGAGAAACAAAATGAACAGATAATAACTAAAATCTCAAATAACAAACTCGTAAGCCTAATAGTAGTACAATCACAAAAAAGAAGTATAATAACAACTCTAACTAGGATCCACGAATATGATATACAAAGTTATGTAATAAAAAAAAGTACTAAACAAAGCAAACATATACACAATCACACACGAATTTCTGCTGTTATCATCAAAATTCTCTATAGATCAATCAATGATGATCAAGTTTCTGCTAGATGAACAGATATAGAGTAAAGCAACTTCACTGTGTAAACTTAACAGAGTACACTGCAGCATGACACAGATAACATTTCTGAGAGAGAGAGAGAGAGAGAGAGAGAGAGAGAGAGAGAGGAGAGAGAGAGAGAGAGAGAGAGAGAGAGAGAGGAGAGAGAGAGAGAGAGAGAGAGAGAGAGACAAGGCAAGGCAAGGCAAGGCAAGGCAAAATTCTTTTATTCGAGGATAATAGATAAGCACTCATGTGCTTTTTTACATCCAGTCCCCGCCCTTTTCAGGGAAAACATCAAGATAAAAAGATACTAAACAGTAAAACTATATGCAGTACCAAACAACATAGAGGAATAAGGACATTATACATAGTAAGATAACAAAAATGCACACATTCAGAAGACGAAAATCAGAAGCCACAATAAAATGATTTTGATTATAAAAGAAAAGGAGAAGCGTTAATAGATAAAGAGCAACCAAAGAAACATAATGAAATAAACAACTTAGCAACCAAGAAAAGTCCACCCAAAAATACTTAGCTACAACATTGTTACAACTCATAACAACAAAATGAACTCAGAAGGAACTAAAGATAATATAATGATTATAATGATGACAATAAGAATAGTATCAACAATAGTGATAATAGTATGATAATAATACACGTAAAACTCACTCCTACACGTAGGTTACACACACACACACACACACACACACACACACACACACACACACACACACACACACACACACACACACACATACACTTACTCACACTTATATTTATAAGCACATATCCGCAGGCGCACATGTACTTGAGGTGTTTTTTTTTTTTTTTCTTAAAAAAAAATTTAAGTCATAGAAAAAAGAAGAATAATGCAAGTCAAACAATCATATCAGGTGACAATATTATCCTGATGATGAGAGAGAGAGAGAGAGAGAGAGAGAGAGAGAGAGAGAGAGAGAGAGAGAGAGAGAGAGAGAGAGAGAGAGAGAGAGAGAGAGAGAGAGAGAACTCTGAACTCGCTGTGAAATTTAATGAACATTGACCAACAGCCCCTTTCATGGGGAGAAACACAAACATCGACACATATTCTGTCATAATAAAAATGCAGCATGGTAAGAAGGCACACTAGTGATTCCACATGAAAGGACTCATTGAAACAATTATAGAACACAAAGGAATAGTATTAATCCTGGGGAATATTAGCTTTTAGGCTTTCATATCATCAATGACATTCTAAGTCTTAAAGCAGCTAAAAGGTATTTCGCAAGATTTACCAACAGTGTTTTTGAATTGCAGGCAAGCACACTGACAAGTGCATTGTCCAAATTAACATCAACATCAACGTTGAAGTTGAACTTTTGTCTAATATCCTCATAGGGGGGCGGATAGCCTAGTGGTTAAAACATTGCGCTGGCAATTTGAAGACCCGGGTTCGAGTCCGGTCGAGGAAATTTTCTTCCTGGAGTTAACATCAGTGCTGACTCCACTCTCCCCAAAAGTCCTTCGGATGAGACTTTAAACCGAGGCCCCGTGTGCGAACGCACGCAGAACATCTTGCGCACACGTTAAATCCTGTTCCGCTTTTCGTAAGAGTAGGCCATTGTGTGCCGGTGGGAACAGATGACAATATTTACAAAACTGCATACACACGGGGACCGGATGAAAAAAAGCACATGATTGTTTATTATTCTGTTATCCTCGATATAAAAGAATAAATAAATAACTAAATATAAGGGACATTTAAACACAAAGTGTGCTTCATCTTCTTTCACACCTTTACACACTGGGCATATGGTATTATCATCTGTAGGTGAAAAACGATATTTATGTAGATTTAACTGCGACACACCCATCCTGAATTGGGCAAAAACATTTCTGTAACTTTCAATATACAAAATTTCAACATAGTTTTCTATAGCAAATATATGTTTAACTTTACCATGAATTGAGAACTGTGGGTTTGAATCCATGCTATTACGCCAATTGTGGCAGAAGCTACTGTGTAATCTCTCTTTAAGTTCTTTCATGAAAATGTTATCGGAGCCACATCCAAACAACCACACTTGTTCAAAACAATTTTCACACAGGATATTCTTAATGTAGGATACCCATATCATTTACAAAAACTGCATATACACGGGGACTGGATGAAAAAAGCACATGTTGCTTATTCTGTTATCCTCGATATAAAAGAATAAATAAATAAATAAATAAATAAATAAATAAATAAATAAATAAATAAATAAATAAATAAATAAATAAATAAATAAATATCACATGACAGTCGTAGCCAGCACTTAACACATCTCATAATAGCTGTAATTCAAAGTGGGAAACGACCTAATTCGCCATATACAACATCATTAGCTGTTTTATTTCGAACATGCAGGAATCTTTTATATGCATAAAGATGTACTTGTTCAACTTGACGATAAACTTTATATCCCCATATTTCAGAGGCATACAGAGCAAGTGGGACGAATTGAGTGTCAAAAAATTTAAAGAAAACATCAGGAGAATTACATCCATTTTTCCCAAAGTACACATGATATCATTCACACATCTTTTACCTTTAAGTTTCACTTCTTCCATGGCCGCTGAAAAATTATTTTTAGTAGAAAAAGTAAGGCTTAAATACTTATACGAGTTCACTACTTCTAACGGACTTCCATTCAAAAACCACTTTTCTCTGGCACCAAGAAAGCCACCTTTCCTAAAAACAATTATTTTGGATTTATTTATGTTTATTGTTAGTTTCAATCTCTCTGTTTCCTTTTGTCGGTTGTTAAGTTGATGTTGTAGGCCTACTGCAGTCGAGGCCAACAAGGTCAAACCGTCAGCAAATAACATCAAATATAGTTCAATCTCACTGGATTCAAGATTCACATCATGTTTACCATTTAAGATTAGTTCATTAGCTAGCTCGTTAATCAATAACGAAAATAACACTGGCCTTACAATGCAACCCTGCTTCAACCCTTGTAAACATTCAAAGAAACTTGAATAGCCGGTCTTACTCTGGCACATTACACATGCTTTAACAGTAGAATACATAGCCTGAAGCATCTTGAAATTCTACCCTTAATACCTGCACGAAACAGCACGGACCACAAAACATTACGATTAACAATATCATATGCTTTCTTAAAATCAATAAATGCTACATATAGTTTTCTGTGTTAAAGCAAGTAGTTTTCTATCAGTACATTTACAGTAAATATATGGTCTATTGTTGAACGGCCTTTTCTGAATCTAGCCGGGCTTCACAAGTAGAACCATTTTGTTCTACCCACAAGGTCAATCTCTTATTAATGATATAGGTAAATGCTTTACTAAGAATACTTAAAAAGGATATACCCCTATAATTATCTGGGTTTCTAGAGTCAACTTTCTTATGAGGTGGATAAACTATAGCCTCTGTCCATTTGGAAGGGAAAAAGCCCTCAGAAAATATGGGATTGAAATATCTTGACAAAAATGGCATAATTGATTGTTCAGCATTTTTCAACATTTCAGCTAAAATACCATCTGGACCTGCTGCTTTTCTACATTTCATATGACTAATAGCTTCCTTATTTCCCTTTCTGAGATTTCACTGTCCAACATATCATCAAATGTTAATTCGTCTACATCATGCGAGAAGTAACTCACTCACTATCAAACCATCTGGCCTGTTGTCTTTTTAGTTTTCCAAGAAAAAAACTTTCTTTTCATTGCCTATGCTGCTTCATTTAATGCTTGAGTAAACACAAACACTGATTCCTCTAGATCATCATCAACAGGAGTGATTGCTCTGTCTAACTGAGTCTTGAAGTTTTCAGACTCCACATTATTGGTAAAGGATACAGCCTTGTCTTCTGACCAAATTACCTTTTCCATAATAACAGGGCAGTCCACAGAAACTTGGGTACACAAGTCATGTACAAAGCAATATAATTCAACTGGCATGTGATCTGATCCAATCCTGTCAGATACAATCAATCGGTCAAAAATTCCACAAATGTCAAAACTAGCCAAAAAATAATCTACAACACTGTGCCCTTGTTCGGACAAATACGTAAGGTTGCCTGAACCATCAAATTCTGTACAACCATTAAGTAGTTGAACATTAAAACGAGCACACATATCAAGGAGTTTTTTGCCAAAATCATTTACAACCACATCCTGTGATGTTCTGTCACTCTGAAAGGAAACTGATTTATCAAAAATATCTAGATAATCATCTGACACAGAAGTAAAATTCTGAACTTGTTAGTTACCAGTACGGGCATTAACATCACCACTGCAAAGGAGGTGGACATTTTCATCACCAGCCAATAAATCTCCAAGTTGTCTTTCAATGTCCAAAATAAGACAATCTGATTCAGCCTGATCATAGAATGGGCTACCATAATGAGGTATATAAGTGCATGGGTATATAATATCTTTTAGACTACCAAACAAATGTGTAGAGAATCTAAGAATGATAGCATTTTCAATATCACTCTGTAATTCCGTGATAGGTTTTATCAAATTCTTGTTCACCAATACCAATATACCATCTGATTTCCGACCATGATGAGACAACGTAACTGCGGGACAAATGTATTTACCAAAACTTTGAAAAATATGTGATAAATCAAAATTTTTGTCAACAAAAGTTTCTGTTAAATAGACGATGTCAAAGTTACTAACATAATCTACCCAGTCCAAGTCTTTCAGCTTACTCACAAGACCTGCTACATTAAACAAAAGGAAAGATACTGACTGGGGCTGGCCGCCGTCCTAGCTGTTTTGGCATCATCAGGAGGCACATCAGAGTGACTGTCTTCAGAGTCCACATCCTGACCCATGTTGGTGGGTTCTGAGGCATTCAGAACTGGCGGGATGTCTTTTCCAGTCAGGTGGTCCTGTCCCTCAGCATGTGACTGTTGCAGCATGCAGTCAATTCTGGGCTGGGAAGGGGATGCTTCACGTCCACGACCTTTTCCTGGCTGTCTGGCACGTTCAGCAGGAGTTGACACAGCACCACCCTCAGGTCTCCCAGCTGTGTCACGTGCAGGTCCTTCAGTTGCAGACTGCTTAGATCGAGTCTGGAGGTTGTATGCTGCACTTCTGCTTTGACTGCAGCTGGTGCTGGCACTTTGCTCCTGCTCTTGTAACTCATCTGCTACATTGGAGTTCTCCGGAGTCTGCTGCAGATTTAGTGAAGTACGTGAAACACTCCTGGCTGTCCTGGTCACTGGAGACACTCCCTTCTTTGCTGCAGTGGGTGAAGGCCTTCCTGCTGCATGTGGAGGAGAAGTTTTGTTTGCTGTCAGGGCAGGAAAGTCACTTGATGACAGGCAGTGTGAATAATTTCGCCTGTTCTCGCGTGTTTATTCCTGAAGCATGTCGTTGTCCAGATTTTCCATTCCACCCCTTGCATGATATGTTGTGTCAAGCTGAAAATGTGGAGTTTTGCTGTGACTTCCATACCATGGTTGCCCAACTTTCAGAATTGTTCGACTTTGGGAGTTATAGGTGTATACAGCGTCATCTGTGATCAGCTTGTCGTATTGTAGAATAGACTCGAGTCCTTTCTCTTTCAGTTGGCGGTGTAGAGGGATGAGTTCCTTCCTCCTCTGTTGGAGTTTTTCAGAGAAATCTTCCTTCACAAAAATGTTCTGGAAACCCTTGCTTTTCATCAACTTGTGTGCATTCTTGAGCACCAGCATTTTTTGAAGGTGGGACTGGAACTTCACAGGGATGGCTCTGCCAGCCTTGTAGACAGTTCAAATTGCAAGTCCTTTTCAATGAGAGAGAGAGAGAGAGAGAGAGAGAGAGAGAGAGAGAGAGAGAGAGAGAGAGAGAGAGAGAGAGAGAGAGAGAGAGAGAGAGAGAGAGAGAGAGGTAAGGCAAATTTTTTTATTTGAGGATAATAGATAAGCATTCGTGTGCTTTTTTACATCCAGTCCCCGCTCTTTTCAGGGATAACATCAAGTTGAAAAGATACTAAACAATAAAACTTTACGCAGTACCAAACATCATACAAGAATAAGGACACTATCTATGATAAGGTAATAAAAATACACTCGTTCAGAAGACGAAAATTAGAAGTCTCAATAAATGATTTTGATCA
>CM060346.1:16859281-16871781 GCA_030674155.1 Stramonita haemastoma
ACTTCCCAGCTGGTAAACTACGGATAGCTTCCTCCACTTTTTCCTTCATCACTGGTAGTGGTGAAGGTTCCCTCTGTGGTGTTGCGTCCTCATCAATTAGGCTGTGGTCGGGCTGTAAGTGGTAGTTGTACAGGTCCGAGCAATACTGTGACCATCTATTCAAAACTGCTGAGCTTTCAGTCAGCAGGTTGCCTGAACAATCCTCGATGACTGAGGATTTATTTTGCTGCGCCTTTGTGAGCTTCTTTAGGGTGTCGTAGGCGTGTTTGCTGTTCCCCTTTGTCATGCCTGTCTCGATGTTCTCGCACTGTTTATTGATCCAATGCTCTTTTGCCTCTCTCATTTTCTTTCTCACCAGATTGTTGGTCTCACGGTTCTGTGCTGCATCTTGCGGGGTGGAGTGTTTGGTTTTCTTCAAGGATCGTCTCTTGTCACACAGGTCAAAGATGTCATTTGAGGTCCAGGGTTTGTGTTTCTTTTTCTCGCGGCCAAGTACCTCCTCTGCTGTTTCTCGGACTGCCTCGTTGAAGCTGTTGGTGAGGTCGTTGATGTCGTTGTTCAAGATGTTGAGTGCCGCAAACCTGCCCCCGAGCTGTGCCTGGAAAACTTCAGCAACTTTTGGATCTCTCAGCTTCTCCAGGTCAAACTTGATACGTGTGCGCGCAGCTTGGTACTTCTTATTCAGCTTCATCTTCATGTTCGGCAGTACAAGATCGTGGTCGCTGCCCATATCACCTTCAGGGTATGTTCTTGTTTTGGCTCTGTTAATGCTCGACTTGATGCGCCGTGGGGTGAGGATGTAGTTAATCTGATTGTGGATCTTCCCATTTGGCGCATGCCACATAGTTCTTCTTGTTAGCTTGTGTGGGTAGAGGGTGTTTGCAAGGGTGAACTGATGGCTATCTGCAAACTCCAAGAGTCTGAGTCTCCTATCATTGGTCTCACCAGTGCCTCACTGACCAACTGTTCCAGCCCATTGTTTGTAAGCATCAGGGCCAACTTTCGCGATGAAGTCTCCTTGTACAATAAGGTCTTTCTTGGGAACTTTCTTGATTGTGTTTTCCAGCTCTTCGTAAAACTCTTTGACCTCTTCCTCATCGTGTGCTGTTGTTGGTGCATACACTTGAAAGATGGTGATGTTCTTTGGCCTGGCTGACACTCTGATGGAGATAATCCTTCTGGATATTGGTGTGCAGCTCAGGATGCAACCAACTACTTCTTTGCGTACGTACGCCATGTTCAATATACAATTAAGAAAAGGAAATATGTATAAAGTCAGCAGATGCTTATCTCAACTGAATACATTGATAATCATTAAAGAAAAAAAAGAGAGAGAAAGAGAAATAGTTAGGGCCTCTGTATCATACACACCAACACATAATCCCTAACAGACCCAAACATTAATGTCAAAACAGATATATACTAATTATAATTCAATACAACAAAGCGAGACTTACCTGGTAAGGTGAAGCTGGTTGTAAATTCTTGCAAATTTATTGTAGACCGGAAGGGAGTGCACATGAGAACCGCGCCGCAGCCCCTACTGTCAGTTTTTAGAGCCTGGAGAGAACACTTGTCATACCATTGCAGGAACATTAAATATTTTATAAACATTGTTATCATTATTATCATTTTGAAAGGGTGGGATGTCTTACTGATGCACGGTGTGCAGAACACTGTTGTCAGTTCTAGATCTAAATTCCACAAAGTGGTATTTGTTTCATTTGCATGGTATGCATTTCATTTTACTTGCATGGTATGCATGCACACAATTTTAGGGGTGGGCATGTGCACTCCGTTCAGGTCTACAATAAATTCGCAAGAATTTACAACCAGCTTCACCTTACCAGGTAAGTCTCGCTTTGTTGTATTTAATTCTTGCTCATTTCCTGCATCCCTCCACTATATGCACATGAGATTTTAGAGCCACAGTGTTCTCGAGACAAACACATCCACCACATGTAAACAAGAAACTGTCCTACCTTATTTATGTTGTAGGAATCGCTCCATGATTGATTGGCCCATGGTCAGTGTTGGCCCCATCTTCTTATTATAAAACTTAGCAAACGTGGAAACATTTGTCCATCCAGCTGCTTTCATGATGATGTTTATCGGAGCGTCTGCAAGTTTAGCAGGGGAAGTACTGGCTGACCTCGTACTGTGTGCCATGAAGCGTGTAATGTCTATGCCTGCCCTCTCCATTGTCCACTTCAGCCAGAGTGCAATGGTATCGCTAGTGGCCCCTCTGTGCAGTGCTTGGAGAGTGATAAACAAATGTCGGGTAGCATTCTCAGCCCTCAGTTCTTTGCTGCATCTCAGGTATTCTTTCAAAGTGTGAACTACACACAGAGCCTCTTTTTCCACAAAAGCCATGAGTTCAACGGGTGATTGATGGGCTCCCCTTCTTGACTGTTTTAATAATCTATTTACATAAAAAACACACTTTTCCCTTGAAAGTAGCATATTGTCGATGTCCAAAGCAGCAATAGTTTGACACCTCTGACCCGACAGAAGGGCAATTAACATCACAAGTTTCATTGTCAGTTCCTTGAACGTCAGGTTTTCCACTGGAACCCATGTTTCTAACATTTTCAGCACAATGTTTACATCCCAAGTGTGGTGATACTTTGGTAGTGGTGGTTTTCTTTCGAACACACCCTTCATAAATCTTTTTACAAGTTCGTGTTGACCAAACGTTGCCCCTTCATAGTTGCAGAGAAAACAACTTAGTGCAGAACGAGCAGTGCCCACAGCGCTATAAGAATATCCCTCTTTCAACAGCGATGCCAGAAAATTTACAGCTGTGGCTAGAGGCAGTGAAACTGAATCCACTTGTTGCTCACATGAGTACCTCTCCCACTTTCGTATGTACACATCATACATCTGTTTTGTTGCGGGTCGCCATGAGGACATGAGAATACTGGTAGTCTCCTCAGAAAAGCCTTGTGTTCTGAATTTATCCCTGACACTTTGCAGACTAGCAACGTCAGGCTTTTCCTCAGTGGGTGTTTTGTCTCCTTTTGACTTGGTTGTGTCAGAAGAGTGTTTCTGGCTGACAAGAAGACAGGTCTGGCTGTGAGAAGTTTCATCAGTGCTGGCCAAAAGGGCTGATTTTCCAGGTTGGCGCTACTATAACCCCTCTTGCTTTGTCTTTCTTTATCTTTGCCAGGACCAGGGATATAATGCTGAAAGGTGGAAAACAATAAACAGTCTCATTTCCCCAATACATGCTAAATGCATCGATAGCACATGCTCCTGGGTCAGGCAAGAAAGACACATATATGGAAAACTGAAAATTTAATCTAGAGGCAAACAAGTCAATGACAGGTTTTATATCAAGAATATTCATAGCCTCAGAAAGTAGCATTGAATCCAGTTTCCATTCTGTGTCAATATGGATCTGTCTAGACAGACTGTCAGCTTCAACATTCTCAACACCAGGAATGTGAGCAGCACTGAGCCATATGTTTCTGCTTTCACACCAATGCCAGATTTGCTGAGTTGCATCATTCAGATGTTTAGATCTGTTCGAACCCATGTTGTTAATACAACCAACAGTGCTTGTGTTATCAGTCATAATTCTTATGTGAACATTACGTTGGTCATGCAACAAAGACTTGAGACCAAATAAGACAGCTAATAGCTCCAAAGCATTTATGTGTCCTTCTTTGTCTTTCTCACTCCACATGCCTTGTGTTTGTGATTTGGTGTCAACAACCCAAGCACCCCATCCTGTACGTGAACTGTCTGTCTTCATAGTAATGGTGGGGTCTGATCTCTGAATGGGAGCCTTCTGCTTGTTTATGTTATTAATCCACCATTCTAGCTCTGTCTTCCCTTCAGCTGATAACACAGTGGGTTTTTCCCAGTTCCCCTTGCTTAGTTTAAGTGTGAACCCTTATCTTGTTCAAGTGCTCTGTAGTACAAAGGACCCATTGGCACAGCAAGAAAACAAGAAACCATTAGTCCAATACAAGATGCCAGAGATCTTATAGTTGTACTTTCCTGACTGAATAATAGAATGCATGCACACAGCAGTTTTTGTTTCCGTTCATCTGTCAGTGTGACTGTCATGTCTGTTGAGTTTATTTTGAAACCCAGGTAGGTGATTTCTTGCACAGGCATGAACTGTGCTTTCTTTTCATGTACATAGAAACCTAGAGAGTCTAATAAGTGTATGTGTCTACCACACACTGTACAACTTTTGTTTCAGTCTCTCCCACAATCAAACTGTCATCAATGAATGAAGTGATCAGGTGACCCATATCATGTAAGCGTGCTAGGACAGGTTTCATGAGTTTTGTGAATTTTCTGGGAATCGGACTGAGTCCCATAGCAGCTGCCTGAAAACAGTACAGTTTTTCTCTCCATCTGAATTTCAGATATTTCCGAAAAGTCTCCTCTACTGCTATGACGTAATATGCATCTCACAGATCAATTGATGGGAAAAAGCAATTTTGTGTAACTAGATCCAAAGCTGTATATATTGTTTCCATCTTAAATTTCTTATATTCCACATTTTTGTTCAGAGCTTTCAGATTTTAAATCATTCTAAATGATCCGTCTTTTTTCTCCCTAACAAAGATAGGTGAGACAACTTGTCCTGATTCAGGTATAGACTCTTTTATCACACCTTTTTTCAACAAGTTTCTTATTTCAGAGTCAACAGCATAGTTTTCACGCTTGCTAAACAACCTTTGCGAACTTTGCTTTATGTCTACTGGGCAATCATCAAAGGTGATTTTAATTCCTTTGACTGTTTCAAGTACATCAGGGTCAGAAGTTAGTTCATTCCAGTGCGACAGCTTTTCCTTTATGCTTCCTGCTTTAAAGTTATCATGCTTCATTTCAAGATAAGCACACAAAGAAGGCAAGCAAAGTTCAAACTCACTAACCTTGTTTCCAGAAGGGAGGGGCGGTTCTGTCAAAGATCGAGTTACTGCCGGTGGCTGTTTTTCTGACCTTTCTTCCAAAACATTTTGTTTGCTTGACCAAAGGAACTCCCCCCCTGCCCCTGCCTAGCCGGACTAAAAAAGAGCTACTGTTGTTGTGCTGCCACATGCTCCTCTTTTGCTGACCACGCATGTTCTGACCGAGTTTCTGGGACTCTTGCACTTCTTTTAGACATTTGTGAAAATCAGAGCCATACAGTAGTTCTGGGGTCATGGCAACCTGCGGTGCACATATGCCAGAGAGTTCACGGGGTAGGCAGGGTCGGTGCATGTCTCTCCGTTTCTGGGACAGGTCATGGTTGGCGTGACCTGTGAGGGCAAGGGCATCTGAAAGTTGAGCTATGCATCTGGTCAGTTCACTGCATACTGTAGTGGCATCCTGCCCTGAGATGGTATCTCTTACCCTCAAAAGTCGGTTGGTGCAGAGCATTATGGCTATGGCAGCTTTTGACAGCGTTTTCTGTGTATTTGCCATCCGAATGTCTGTCTTTCTAGTGAAGGGCTTGAGGACAGAAAAAACTTCCTGGTTTGTTCGGGGAACGCCCAGGTATGCATAGTTTTCGGAATCGGGTACTTTGTCAGTTTTTCCCTCAGCTTTCTGTCTGGAAGTTTTGATCCAAATCTGGATTCAAGCAGCTTTGCCAATTTTCCTGAGACCGGTGGTCCTTTTTCTTCCTTGTCGTCAAAAGATGATGCCATTTCAGCAAAAATATCGTCATCCTCCTCCTCTGTAGCTTCTGCTATCAGCTCTTTTTCCAGTTCCTCTGCCTTATCAGAAACACTGTCGGTGACAAACTCTGAATCACTACCTGCCTTCTTTCTTTTCCCTTCATTCTCAGGGAGGGGTTTATCAGCGTCAGTGCTAATTTTTCTCTTCTTGGTGTGCCGTGCACTTCTTTCAAAATTGTCCATTCTTTTGGAAAGGTTCTGAATGATTGAAAAAATGTCTCGGAGAGATGGTTCCCTTTCCACCGAGGGTTCAGCAGAGGTGCCAGCTTGTGGTTCTTCTTCATAGGATTCTGACTCCATAACCGAATCCTGGTCACTGGTGTGTCCACAGAATGGATCTCCTTTTTTTTTTTTTTTTGCCCGGAAACTTTTCCACAAAAACAGATTTCACAAGCTCTACAAAAAACAACAACAACCCCCAAGTTATACACAAAATAAAACAAACCAAGAAAAGCAAGGTCTAGAAACTATTATAGTTAGTGCTGAGATTCCTGATAGTGATGGGCGCTGCCGACACAGCGACGATATGATAAACGTCTGGACAGTAGCTCGGCTAGGCACGAACTGGGCAGTAGGGGCTGCACGCGGTTCTCATGTGCATATAGTGGAGGGATGCAGGAAATGAGCAAGAATTAAATAAATCAAATATATTAGATTTGAGGGGACAATTACGAAGGGAGCAACCCAATTAAAAAAACACAAAAACAAACAAACAATATAAAAACATTTTAACCTATCTTTCTTACTTTAAAAGAATACCATCAAAAAAATAACAAAATAAGAAACCTGACGGCAAACAAACATGAACAGAATCAACAACATTATGATATAAAACCCAAGCATAGCATTTTTCAAAAAGTGCTCAAAGGCATGAGTTTAGAAAGTCCATAAAGGGGGTAATATATAAGGGGACAAAAACCAACAACCAAAGAAACAAAAGAACTAACAAACACACACAACCGTTCTTGTTTAGATGACAAGAGAGAGAGAGAGAGAGAGAGAGAGAGAGGAGAGAGAGAGAGAGAGAGAGAGAGAGAGAGAGAGAGAGAGAGAGAGAGAGAGAGAGAGAGAGAGGAGAACTGGAACTCGGAAATTGTTTAATGTACATCGGCCATGGGCCACAATACACATATACAAAAATATGCAATGATTATTTTCATCACTCAAGATTCATGATATTTCCATACGTACTCAAAAGTTTGTCATCTGGCATGCATCAAAACAAACGAGAGAGAGAGAGAGAGAGAGAGAGAGAGAGAAGAGAGAGAGAGAGAGAGAGAGAGAGAGGAGAGAGAGAGAGAAGAGAGAGACAGAGAGACAGAGACAGAGAGAGAGAGAGAGAGAGAGAGAGAGAGAGAGAGAGAGAGAGAGAGAGAGAGAGAGAAGAGAGAGAGAGAGAGAGAATGAACGAATTTTATTTGACAAAAGCTACAAGCCCATCAGTCAAAGGGGGTCAATAAAACATGAATAATAACTCGAAATCCAGACAAATATCAACAACTATTTTTAGTTATTACTTATAGAATCTATTTGGTTCATAGTCTGCTTGCGTTTTTCTAGAGCCTGAGTTACATATATTGCTAAAGATATCATCTCGGACATATAATCTGAAGTTAACACTTTTTGTACACGATTGAGAACGAAATTAATGTAAGGGGAGGGGGAGGGGGTAAGCGAATGTGTGAAATTGTAATGGGTCCGGTGGCCTTCTACAATAAAATCAATGAGAGAGACAATGACAATGACAATGACAATGACAAAGATTTATTGCGTTAGGTTTTTCAACCCATTCACAAAGGGTAGATGGGGGAGGGGACCGAAATCGAAAGATACACCAAAATTTCAACACTGTACAACATCAACGATTCTTCGCGATTGGTAACCGAAACGCGGTATTGTTTATAATAGTTTATGTGGATGTCACTGGTAATAACCGATGTCGTAGCAGGGACCGTGGAACTGTCACAGAGCGGCATTAGCGGTGTGGTTGTACTGCTGGCTGGTCACTGGACGTGTCGGGACGATTTCCGTCTTCATTTGCTTCCTTTAATGACTGGAAGCCCCTGTCCATTGAGTCTGCAAATTGTTGAAAAAGTTCCATCAACATCCTGCGTGACACAGGGGTGCTGTTTCCTGATTCATCGATGGCATTCGTTTCGAATGATTCCGCTCTATGGCTGTTCTCTGTCGCATCCTCTGTAGAGCTGTGCTCTGTCAGTGTCACAGGCGGTATTGTTGGCGCCTCACTGCTCACAGTCATGACATCTTCATTGTCAATATCCTTGTCAGTGTCAGAGTCGCAACTCCAGTCCTCAAGCGCCAACTCGTGCGGTTGCACTGTCACTGACACTGGGTTAACATCAGGCATGCATGACGGAGAAGAGACGGCTGGCCGTGTTGCACGTGGGGATTTAGCAGTGCAGCGAGGAGGGCCAGTGGGCGTGTCACCTTTGAATGTGCCCATGGCAATTTCATTTTCAGTGTTATAAAATAAACTTGGGGGCGTGGGGAGAAACAAATTCGAAGGGGAGACAGAATGTTCACGTTGTTTCTCCATTAAACTGACCTTATGTGTCTCCACTCTCCTTTTGTCCCTAGCAATTTGCGCTGCCCCTTTCTTACGGTACACAACGCTGTCACTGTGGCTGTGTGTAGCAGGATGCCGGTGGGCCGGCGACAGGCGCAACACTATCACAGTTTGGTTCTCTCTGCCATCGATTTTGTACGATGTGAGAGACATTTCCTGCAGGAAGGTGTTCAAAACCGTTTCTAGAGAAGATGGTAGTCCCGTCACCGGCATACTGGAGGTTTTTCTGGTAGAAAATAGGAAATTTCTTTTCTCACTTCTGAAACCACGTCTTGCTGGTAGCCAAGCAAGGGAAGCCACTCTCAATGAGAGAGAGAGAGAGAGAGAGGAGAGAGAGAGAGAGAGAGAGAGAGAGAGAGAGAGAGAGAGAGAGAGAGAGAGAGAATAAAAGAATGAATGAATGAATGAATGAATGAATGAATGAATGAATGAATAATCTTTATTTTTCAAGGGTTACACAGAGAGAGACAGAGAGACAGAGAGAGAGAGACACAGAGACAGAGAACTTTGAACTCTGAACGATTTTATTGTAGAAGGCCACCGACCCATTTCAATTTCACACATTCGCTTACCCCCCCCCCCCCCCCCCCCCCCTCACATTAATTTCGTTCTCAATCCTTTCCAAGAATGCACCTGAAAACACTTCCAAGCACAACGATTATAACATTCACTTGTGGTATTAGCATACATCTAATTAGAATGTTTACAACATTTTAGACTAAACATAAATTTAATAACTAACTAACTAAATGAATGAATAACTAAAATTGATTAGAGAATTGATAATTAGGGCACAAATTGTACACCAAGTAGCATAAGACATTGAAACAACTTGAGAAATACGTTAATCATTTTGCTACAGCCATCATTCTAAAGCAGAACGCCTTTTGTTAGAATGATATATGAATCGTCCTAAGTTATGAAGGCTTTTGTCATCTTGCATCATAGGTTTCAATTTTTTTTTTCTGAAGGGTATTGCCTATAAGGAGATTAGATGTATTTTTTGTCGCAAATCATTCAGAGATTTACAGTAAAATAAAGTGTGTACTTCATCTTCAAGACAAGAATTACATAGCGGACATTTAAGATCACCCGGATTGAAAGTAGCATATCGCATTTTATCTGTACGTATATCAGTTGCACCGATTCTAAATCGGATGAGCACATCTCTGATATGTTTGTTAGTGATAACGGTGAAATACGATTCCAGTCATATAGATGATTTAAAATTCCGATAAACTGCAAACCTACTGCTTTCTTGAATATGTGCGTGCCAATTTTGACCGTGACAATCAATCAATCTCTGCTTGAATGTAGATAAGAATCCCCTTATATTTTGCACACCTTGGTTTTCCCAAATAAACCCAAATCCAAATTTATACAACGTGTCGCGCACATGTGATGCCCAGCACATCCGCCCTTGATCACATAATGTTAGAAGCATAATATAGGACTGACGAGGGAGTCTGGCCTGATTCATTCTTGTAAGACGTAGCCAATATTTTATGCATGACATAAATGAAAATATATAGAGGGGGTATCGCCCAGTTTCACCATAAACCATACCATTTGGTGTTCTGGGGCTGACGTTTAACAGCTTTTTTAAGGCAAACGTGTGTACTTTCTCCGATATAGAAAAGTAAGTCATGCCCCAGATTTCAGAACCATACAAAAGAATAGGTCTTATCTGTGAATCAAATAACTTAAGACAAATATCAACTGAAAAATCACCTAGTTTCCAGAGGGTTCTAAAAATGTGACGCTCCACCACGTAATGAGTCGGAGTGCACCAGAGGTCAATTTTTAGTTATTGAGATGTTATTAATGTACAATAAAGTGCCTATCAAATACAAAAAACAAATTGAAAATCGGACAATTCTGTGCAAAGTTATTACAAATTGAAATGATAGATTGTAGGATGTGACAAAAATGAGAAACGGGCAAGTTTATTTTCGTAACAGGCTGTCAGGATGAGGGCTTGGGTATTTTCAAAACACATTTTAAATCAAAAGGAATTAAAAAAAAATATGCCTTCATATTTCATTATAAGGTAGATAAACGGATAAAGTATAATAATCATTCAAAATCTCAAAATTGACAACTTGACCCCGACCTGCCTTTAATGGCTCCTAGCGCAAAATTGACAACTTGACCCCCACCTGCCTTTAAAGGCTTCTAGCCCAAAAATGGGTAATGTGCTAAGCGACTCATTTCGTGGTGGAGAGTCACAAATGTCAATAACCCCTTAAGGAGAGAGAGAGAGAGAGAGAGAGAGAGAGAGAGAGAGAGAGAGAGAGAGAGAGAGAGAGAGAGAGGAGATGTGCGTGCGTGCGTGCGCGCGTGTGTGTGCGTGCGTGCGTGCGTGCGTGCGTGCGTGCGTGCGTGCGTGCGTGCGTGCGTGCGTGCGTGCGTGGTGTGTGTGTGTGTGTGTGTGTGTGTGTGTGTGTGTGTGTGTGTGTGTGTTGATTTATTTTGATTTATTCTTTTATATCGAGGACAATGGAATAAGCAATCTTGTGCTTTTTTACGTCCAGTCCCCGTATGTATGCAGTTTTGTAAATGTCATCTGTTCCCACCGGCACACGATGGCCTACTCTTACAAAAAGCTGAACAGAATTTAACGTGTGCGCAAGGTGTTCTGCGTGCGTTCGCACACGGGGCCTTGGTTTAAAGTCTCATCTGAATGACTGTTGGGGGAAAGTGGACTCAGCACTGAGGTTAACTCCAGGAAAAAAATCTCAACCGGAATCGAACCTGTGTCGTCAAATTGCCAGCGCAATGTTCTGACCACTAGGCTATCCTCTCCCCTTTGTGTGTGTGTGTGTGTGTGTGTGTGTGTGTGTGTGTGTGTGTGTGTGTGTGTGTGTGTGTGTGTGTGTGTGTGTGTGTGTGTAAGTGTCCGTGTGTGTGTGTGTGTGTGTGTGTGTGTGTGTGTGTGTGTAGGGGACAGAGTGAAGGTGTGGACTGGTGGACTGGCACATGCGTGCTTGTGTGACAGCGGATAAAGGAGTATTCTTGATACAAATCTATTGTAGTGGACATTGCTGAATCTATTTTGCAAGTGAACAGTAGCTTTTTGAAATGTTAGCTTGTGTTGTTTTGCCTATGACCCTATTTTTGCTTTTTTGTGTCATAGCATCTTATATGCAATAAATGAACACTGTGTATTTCGTTTTAGCATACAGCACTCTGTAAAAATCAGTGTCCAGTAGACTTATTACCATCTGCTTGAGAGCAACCCCCTTCAACATCACAGTACTACACGCATACACCCCTACATTGGACAGCAGGGGTGAAGAAATAGAATAACTCTAATACCAACTACAAGGAGTTCTAAATCAAATTCCCAAGAAAGACATTCTTGTCGTACAAGGTAACTGGAATGGTAAGATAGGAGCAGATACCTACAAAGACTGGGAGGGCATTTGTGGACCACACTGCAACAAAAAGACAAACGAAAGAGGCTTAAGACTCCTGGAGTTTGCCAGTAGCAACAATCTCCAGCTGGTGAATACACTTGGGCCACATAAAAAATCAAGAAGATGGACATGGCATAGCCCAAATGGTGAACACCACAACCAGGTAGATTACATCGTGGTCAAGAGACGATTTAGGTCTAGCATAAAAATTGCACGAACAGGAAGTTTTCCAGGAGCGGACATAAGGGCTGAACATGATCTTGTAATGATGACATTCTGACTCTGTCTAAAAAAAATCACAAGCAGAGGAACATCAGGATCAAGTTTGACATCGAGAAGCTGAAAGATCCAGGGGTAGCAGACATTTTCAGGCAAGGATAGTTAAGAAGGTGGCAGCACTTGCTCTGATAGACTCAGATAATATGGATATAGATACCTTGATGGCTGGTTTCAACACAGCAGTGACTGAAACAGCAAGCAAACTTCTTGGCAAACAACGACCAATCAAAACATCTCGGGTCATGCCTAAAACCCTCCAACTATGTGAAAGACGTAGAGAGTTGATGAAAAAGAAAAATTGAAACAGAAAAAAAAATAGAACAGTATAGGGCAGGCAACGAAAGAATCAAGAAGTCCATGACAGAACCAAATGAAAAATAGATTGGTGGACAGTGCCATGACATTAAAGAAAACATCAAGAAATACAACAGCAAAAAAGCATATCAACTGGTGAAAGACCTGACTTGCACACAACAGGGAAGAAGCTCAACAATCCAAGACAAAAATGGGAAGTGCCTCACTGATGACCAGGAT
>CM060346.1:16881781-16916781 GCA_030674155.1 Stramonita haemastoma
CACTCAACTGAAAACAGGAAAGAGATCAAAACATGCTGTCAATCCAACAATCAGCCAAAAAATAACTCACAAAATACACAGACTCATACTGTGCGACATGTTTCCTCATTAGTCACTCATCCTCACAAAAAAACACATAACCTTCCTCGTTTCCTCTGCAAATATGCACCTACCCAAACACCATATCGACTGAAACAAAAATTACACTCACTATCCACTTCAGTTTAAAAAAAAAACCCACAAAAGCCTTATGTTCTCTCACCAAGAATGTTCTCAAACTGCAAAAAGAAAACCATGACTTAAAGACAGAACTGAAACAGCTGAAACACACATTATCAAAAGAACACACACAAAAGCACTCAACTGTACAGTAAGATGAAGAACAAGACACCCTCCTATCATCCTTCCCAACCACCAACAGATTATCTCTTCTCTCCCACAACGAGAAAAACAAAAAAACAATGTATTCATGACAACACTGACCAGAAGCCAGCCCCAGCTGATCGAACCCCACCTTCACCACAAGACACAGTCAACACTGTCAAAATCAACAACCAAACAGACTCTGTCAAACAAACCTCCAACACCACCGAAGAAATCAACAACCACGCAACAGTCAACACTGTCATCACCATCAAAAACAACAACCAAACAGACTCTGACCAACAAACTTCCAACATCCCTGAGGACAGTGACATAAACCCAAATGTATGGACAAAAGTCTCTCTCAAAAAAAGACAAAAAAGACACAAAACTCCAAACACACACTTCTGAAGCACAACAAAATACTACCAACAGCATTCTCACACCACCTCAACAACTTGCAGAACATAAAGTTTACTCCAACACAGCTGATCTCATCTTAGGTGACTCAATAACAGGACAGATCAAATCTGATATTCAATTCTACAAAGGCAAAACTCAAAACATTGATATCTCAGGTCTCACTGTCAATTACCTTATTCATTGGCTCCATCACATTCCCAACAACAAAGAAATACAGCACATCATTTTTCACACAGGAATCAACACATGCAAATACACAGCTATCACAGAAAGTAAATGGACACAACTAATCAGAAATATCAAACACATGTTTCCGAGCCAGGCTGCTCGCATTGTCCATCATCCCCCTAATGGGACAGCACCCCCTAAAGAAAACAGTTAACATTTCCAACATATCCCTAGCCAATGTGTGTGCTGCAAAAAAAAACAACATCCCACTTGCAGACCACACTACCATATTTATAACCTCCAGTAGGGCCCCACGCAAAGATCTGTATTCTGATCCTCTTCATCCCAGCTCCAAAGGTGCAGCCAGGTTAGCATACAGTCTCAAATATGCCGACCCGACATAAACCACAGCCACTCCTGACAACACCCACTACACGACCTACTGACGAACATATAAACATATGACCGATCCACCATCTGGACTATAAAGGGTATCATCGACACACCAGTGTTCCTGGATACCCTTTTTCAACGCAGATGTCTGGACGCCATCCCACCCCCCAACCCCAGAAGGACAATGTCTGGGCCAACAGACAATTCCTCCGGCAACTACATTCAGTGACGACCCTGCATTCTCCCCACCACATGCTCCCACCCTACCCAGCAATGCCCTCTACCAGACCTCACCCAGCTCCAGCTTCCCTAACAAATCTTCCTTACCACCAGCCCAACATAGCATACACCATAGAAACTCTGGTGTGATAATGTCACACTATACCAACACTGCAATGATGAATAAGTGTGTGCATGTATGTTTGAGTATATGTGTATGCATGTGTCAACATGCATACCCATACGTGTGATATGTGTATGCATATGTACAATTATATATATGCTTATTGGTGTGTGTTTATATACATATATACGCGCACACACACACACACACACACACACACACACACACACACACACACACACACACACACACACACACACACACACACATCTGAGCGTGTGAGCAAGATGATAGTGTAATTGTGCACATGTGTATAAGTGTGTGAGCACAACTCGACCTTCAAATTAAGTTGATAAAAATAATGAAACAAGATTGTGAAGACCATACTTACAATCTGCAACCCATGGTATTGAATTATCAACTTGTGACAGATTGGAATTATATATATATATATATATATATATATATATATATATATATATATATATATATATATATATATATATATATATATATATATTATATATATCTATTATATATATATATATATATATATATATATATATATATATATATATATATACCAGTTTTTTTGTGCTCCAGGCACGCCCACCCAACTCAGTGCTCCCATTGTGTAGCAACTGACTGGTCATTGCCAGACCATACTTATGCTGAAAAGACTGTGACTTGTTTATATATATATATATATATATATATATATATATATATATATATATATATATATATATATATATATATATATATATATATATACATACATACATACATACATACATACATACATACATACATACATACATACATACATACATACATACATACATACATACATACACACATACATACATACATACATACATACATACATATATACATACATACATACATATGTACACACATACACACATGTGTGTGTGAGCTGTGAGTAAGATGGTAGTATATTGTGCCCATGTGTATAATTGTGTGAACAAAACTTGACCCTTCAACTATAAGTTGATAAAAATAATGAAACAAGATTGTGAAGACTAATACTTGTGCTCTGCAACCCATGGTCTTGAATTGTCAACTTGTGACAGAGTGGAACTATATATATACCAGTTTTTTTTTCTGTGCTCCAGGTACCCCCACCCAACCCAGTGCTCCCATTGTGTAGCAAACTTTGACTGGTCATTGCCAGACCACACTTAAATTGAAAAGACTGTAAGTGAATCCTTTGGATCTTGCTGATTGTGTGTGGACATCATGTTTCCCAGGAATTGTGTCGACTGTGCATCAAGATATACTTTAATTATTCCCACTTCTGTTGCATTGTTGTTGTTTACAGGACTTGCTTAGCATATTATTGCCTTGATTGTTCTAGGTTTTTATTTCAATATATTTTTTTGATTTGTTCTGCCTTATCTTTTTTAATGTTTTTGATGGTTTGTTGATTTGTTTGATTTTTTTTTTTAATTTGTTTTTGATTTGATGTTTGTTTTTGATTTGTTTGTTTTGATTTGTTTGAGCTGATTTGCTTTTTTATTTGTTCTTCTGAAGAAGGCTGACAGTTATTTTGACTGACTTATTATATTATTGTGTGTTATATGTAAATTATGTGTTATATGTAAAGTTGTTTTGATTCTACTCCTTAATCCAGTTCATTTGTTCTTCTGAAGAAGGCTGACAGTTATCTTGACTGAGTTATTATATTAGTGTGTGTTATATGCAAAGTGATTTTGATTTTACTCTTTAATTCATTTCATCCCCTACCCCCAATCAAGTACTTATACTCCCTCCCTTATTAGTAAACTTTCAACATATTTTTCATTTTCCCCATTCACCAAGTAAGGCAAATTTTACAACACATTATCAATTCTCACCAAAGTACCTACAACAGATGCATCCAAGACATAATACCTGGCCCATCATGACGTCAAGTCCACACTACCCTCAGAGCAATGGTCAGACTGAGAGTGCTGTCAAGATTGCCAAGTCAGTGTTGAGCCAGGACGACCAACAATGGCTCTATTGGTCTATTGACTGACTCCACTCCCGAACCTGGACCTCAGCCCTGCTGAACTTGCCTTTGGCAGCCGCCTTCGAACAATGCTACCAACCCTGAACCAGATGTTGATGCCTCATCTTATAAAGCCCTCTGTCGTGAACGAGAGCAACACTGAGGCACAGCAGAAGCAGAAATACTTCTATGACCGTCATCATGGTGTACGTTTGCTTCCTGCTCTGCAGCCCCGAGACCTTGTTCTCCTCAAATCAGACAAAGGGAGGAAATGGAGAGCAGATCCAGCAGAGATTGTATCCCAGGTTGCTCCCCATTCGTTCATCCTCCAACAAGGTGATCGCTATCTTCGACGCAACAGGCGACACCTACTTCAATGTCCATCACCTCCAGCAGCTGCATCTCCATCTGTTTCAAGTACTCCAGCTGCCATCATTCATCATCCTGCAGCATCACAGTTGCAGCCACAGCAGCTGCAAAAATCTACAGAGCCGCCCCAGCAGCCACGGGGTAACGGTACCATCACACCACCTTCACCCGTGAAGCCAATGTCAGCATGGGTAGCAGCAGCAGCAACAGCACCAGTTTATACCACCAGATCTAGCCGCAGTGCCGTCAAGCCTGCCAGATACCTATAGTGAAGTGCTGTGTAGTCTTCAGGTCATGACGACCTGCTAGTTAGTCGCCCTGGCAACAGATAGGTTTATTTCTAGTCAAAGTGCAGAGTGTGCAATTTTCCTTTTTGCCAAGATCGCATTTCGTTGATTAGTTTGTGTTAGAAAGCATCAGAATGCTTTTATTAGTTTGGTGACACACACATTTTATGTGTGAACTCATGGTCTGTTTACAACTGAACAGTTGTGTAGTTATGTTGTTTCACTTGTATTAAGTAACCCTGTAGAGGGTTACATATTATAGTTGTGCTAGGTTTAATTGCAATAAGCATTCATGAACACCTTCTCATGACAACCACACAGGAAACATTGCTACATTATCTTCAAGCATCTAAACTGATGTGTGTGCTTATTTCACCTGTGCATCAGGTTCGTTTAATTCTGTAAAAAGATCTGAAAATTTTGAATGACTAAAACTGTTTGCCTAAAACTCTGAAAATGAACACTGTGCAAATTCCAAGACACTAATAGGTTTGAATACTATGCAAGTTTTAAGATAGCGATTTAGCTTAAAAATTCAGTTGATAACCTTTCTAGAGATTGGCGTGTTTCCTTGCATAATGAAAAAATGACTGAATCGATCTACTATTAAGTTTTATATATTTTGAGTCAGTGAATCATCTAAACAATTCTTCAATAAACTGTTTTTCTTGGGGGGAAGATGTTATTGTATCTCGAAGTGTATGTTTTAGCTTAGCTTACTGTAGCAGATGATTCCTGCAATGCACATGCTCAGTACATGTTAATGTTTACTTCCGCCCAGCCTTGTTGTCACTCTGGCTGGTGTGTGCTTGTGCAGCTCTTTTCTATCATGAGAATAAAGTCATTGAAAACAACAACGAGTGTCAAGTCTTGTACGACAGTGTTAGCGACCATCATAGCGACATTGACTATCTTGCAACCATATTACAAAAAAACGCTGACGAACTTGTCAAATAGACAGAACAAAACCACATGTCCATTCATCCCATCACCACCAGACAAAAGCAACAAAATTTATCACATAAACTGTTTTCAATTTACATTAAAAAGGAAGCAATTGAACAAACCTCTCACCACAAAGTTCTAGGAGTGACAATCCATGAAAATCTCTCCTGGTTCTACCACATATCTCATCTATGCAAATACTTATCCCAAAAAGTTTACCAGTTGACTAAAATTAAACACTTTCTTGACTTCCATTCAAGGAAATTGTTCTTTCAAGCTCATATACAATCCTCAATAGACTATGCAGCAACCCTGTGGGATTCTGTCAGTGCAAATACCATGAAACTTTTACTTAGTCTGTATAAACGTGGTCTTAAACTGGTCGTTTTGAAGAAAACAACCTTGCTAGAAGTGGACTATACTCAGTTAAGTATTCTTCCCCTACACCAACAACTAAAATATAACAAAGGAATCATGATGTTTAAGATAATGACAGGAAATGTCGGCACACCCTTTAAAGATAAATTCCCCAAAAATATTTTTTCCAGAAATATGGAAAAGCCAAGTGTCCCAATCCCAAGAATAGACTTGTTCAAATCTAGTTTACTATACTCAGGGCCTATGCTGTGGAACTCCCTTCCTGATTCAATTAAACAGCACCAATCATTAACGACCTTCAAAAATCACCTTCTAAACCACTTGATGCATTAAAATTAACAAACCACACTCCCCCCTTCCCCCTCTTTACCACTGAGTGTGTATGTGTGTGTGTGTGTGTGTGTGTGTGTGTGTGTGTGTGTGTGTGTGTGTGTGTGTGTGTGTGTGTGTGTGTGTGTGTGTGTGTGTGTGTGTGTGTGTAAATGTTTTCTGTGTGGGTGTCTGTGTCTGTGTGTGAGTGTATTGTGAGTGTGGGTAAATCATTATCCAATTTATAAAAACATGTTTTGCTAATTCTTTATACATCTGGGTTGTTGTTGTTTTTTTATTGGTAGTATTCCCCCCCCCCCCCCCCCCCCTTAAGGATATCAGTGGGTTTTCTTCCCCTTTTATCCAAATGTATGATTTATATGACTTGTATAACTTTAGACAGATGGTGGTAGAGTGATGTTTTCAGTTGTTTATTCATTATGTTCTCTTGTTTGCTCTTTATCTATTAGCAGGTATTCTTGTTTCTTCTTTGTTTGTTTGTTGTTGTTTTTTTAATAATCAAAATCATTCTATTGTGACTTCTGATTTTCGTCTTCTGAATGAGTTCATTTTTCTTACCTTATTGTATGTAGTGTACTTATTTATTGTATGTTGTTTGGTACTGGGTATAGTTTTATTGTTTAGTATCTTTTTATCTTGATGTTATCCCTGAAAAGGACGGGGACTGGATGTAAAAAAGCACATGAGTGCTTATCTATTATCCTCGAATAAAAGAATTTGCCTTGCCTTGCCTTGCCTTGTTTCTCTCTCTCCTTCTCCTGTTGGAGGCATGTCTGCTGATCCTGGCAACACACATCCACCACTGGAGTCACCCAGAAGGTATGCTGCTGCTGTTGGAGGCGTGTCTGCTGATCCTGGTAACGCATCGCCATCACTGAAGTCACCCAGAAGGTATGCTGCTGCTGCTGTTGGAGGCGTGTCTGCTGATCCTGGTAACACATCTCCATCACTGAAGTCACCCAGAAGGTATGCTGCTGCTGCTGTTGGAGGCGTGTCTGCTGATCCTGACAACACATCTCTATCACTGAAGTCACCCAGAAGGTATGCTGCTGCTGTTGTTGATGGAATGTCTGCTGATCCTGGCAACACATCTCCATCACTGAAGTCACCCAGAAGGTATGCTGCTGCTGTTGTTGAGGGCATGTCTGCTGATCCTTGCAAAACATCTCCATCACTAAAGACACCCAGAAGGTATGCTGCTGCTGTTGGAGGCGTGTCTGCTGATCCTGGCAACACATTTCCATCACTAGAGTCACCCAGAAGGTATTCTGCTGCTGTTGTTGAGGGCATGTCTGCTGATCCTTGCAAAACATCTCCATCACTGGAGTCGCCCAGAAGGTATGCTGCTGCTGTTGTTGGAGGCGTGTCTGCTGACCCTGGCAGCACATCTCCATCACTGGAGTCGCCCAGAAGGTATACTGCTGCTGTTGGGGGAGTGCCTGCTGACGGGGAGGAGACGAGAGTTGGTGGCAGTACCAGTCAGTGTGAGGGTGGTGATTAGTATGGTGATTCCCTTCTGCAGAGTCCTGATGGTGTGGTGAATGGCAATCCTGGACCTTCACATGACCTACCTCGAGATGCTCACCTGACACTGTTGGCTCAAGGGTTCCTGCCCAAATCTCTCCTCTGTGTTGGGGGTAGAGGAATGTGGTACCAACAATGGGGATACATAGAGGAATAGACCTGGTGCAAACAGAGTGGCCTTCTAACTCCCGATCAGTCCGACTTCAGTCACAAAGAAAGCATAACCAAAATCAGTCACAGCTTCACTCTTTTTCCTCAAATAAGCAAAATCGATCTAAATAGGGGTCTGGTCGGCCTGCAGCAGACATTACTTTGTCAATAAAGCAGATATATTAAAAAAAAGAAGTAAATTGGAATATTTGTAGTATCACATCAAAGCTTTCAGATAAAGTGGTAAATTACTTGATCAACTTTAGTGTCATTAGTCTTTTTGAAACATTTATTGAAAACTTCACATCATTTTTTTTTTGTATACTACATTAATTTTTTAAGTCCATCCTAAAAAGTGTCTTATTTGGGTGTCCCTCAGAAGGTGTGCTTGTTCTAGTAAAAAATGAGTGTATGGCTTTTGCAAGTGAAGTGAAAGTGAATCATGATAACAGGATTGAGCTTACAAAGTTAACAAAGAAGTGTTTAGTCTGAGAAAAGATGGGGATTTTTTGTATGTGCTGACATACAGTCTGTTGATTCACCATATTACAGTGAAAAGGATATAGATAATGGCATGGCTGTCTTTGAACAATGTTTAACTGAACTATTTCTTGATTATGATGCCTATTTTCTTTATGGGAGGATTTTAATGCCAAAACTGGTGATGTTTTTACATTTAGGGGATGCACATATATACCCGGATTTTGATGACTTGCAGTTCAGTAGATCACCACAAGATCACGCTGTATATAGTTATGGTACCTTATTGCTCAACCTATGTTCAGTTTTCAATCTTGGTATTTTAAATGGTGAGTGTGATGGTGACAAGTGTAGCAACTATGCCTACCTATCTTGCTTTGGAAACAGTGTTGTTGACTGTTTCAATGCTTCAGATGAATTATTTTTTGCATTGATTGATGTCTATAACTTGTGTGTTGGCGAAAGGATAGAATCTGACCATATACCATGAGAGTTGTCCTTAAAACGTCTCCAGATTGGAGATGAACAAGGTGACAAAGAGCAGAGTACTTGCTTTGTGCAAAGCCCTACCATACTAAGATGGCCCATATCACATATACATCAGTTTCTTGGCACTGTTCATTCAGATGAGACACAGACTAAACTAGTAGAAGCTTCATGATTGCTAGACAAAAATATAATTCAAGCATTACAAGTTTTCAATGCCTGTCTTTTCAAATGTGCACCGTGCAATGTCCTGTTCAGAATTTCCAACAAAAACGATATACTCTTTAGCCTGATTATGAATTGAAAATATTCCAAGCACATGTTCACCGTCTGTTATGAAAATATCGCAAAACATTTGATTTTGATGTTGGTCATGAATATCCGGTAAAGTGTAGAGTGAATAAATATCTAATCAGGAGGAAACATAAAGAGTTGAAAGTAAAACAATGTGACATGTTGTTAAATTTTGTCAATCCACAAGAGTTTGGAATAATGTAAAACAGATAAACAGAAAAAGTACAGTGTATAACAATATTTCTGTCAGTGACTGGTTCAATCATTTTAGTAAACATTTTGAATGTTGACTTTCAATCCAATTAGAAATGTTGAGGAATGCATTCAGGATGTTGATGCTGCTGGTGCATATAATGAATCTTTGAACATTCCTATAACACAAGAAGAAATCATTAAAGCTGTTCACTTTCTTGGAAATGATAAAGCATCAGGACCAGACAGAATAATAGATGATATCTTTAAGTATTCTAAGGGCGTTTTTGTACCATTACTGCTGAAATTGTTCAATGTTTTTTTTTGACACAGGAGCTTTTCCAGAACAATGGACAGTCTATCATATTTCCTCTTTACAAGAAAGGTAGCATAGGTGACATGAATAACTACAGAGGCATTTCACTAGTTAACGTTTGTAGCAAAATATATGGTTCTGCAATTAACAGTATATTTCAAAATAAGGTGGAAGAAACCAGCATAGTAGTTGAAGTTCAGGCTGGTTGTAGAAAAAGGCATTCAACTGTTGACTAAATGTTTACCCTTTCTGCTCTTGTATAGAAACAGCTTGTGTCTAATAAAAAAACTGTACATAGCGTTCATAGATTTCGAAAAAGTTTTTGATTCTGTATCCAACAAACTTTTGTGGTCAATACTGAGAAAAAAAAAAAAGTTTGAATGGAAAAATGTTTGAATGGAAAAATGTTTGAATAGACAAATGTTTGAATGTAGCAAAAGCATGTACTCTTCTGTCAAAGCCAAAGTTAGGGCAAGTGCTGATTTAACAAATTGCATCCAATGTAACAGAGGTGTGAAACAGGGTAATGTATGTAGTCCTGTTCTTTTTAGTCTGTTTATTAATGAACTTGCTCATGATATTACAGTCCATGGTAAACACACTGCTGTCTGCCGTAGTGCTAAAACGGGTTATTTAGTAGACAGCCACACTATCGAGGATCCACTCGACTGTCCGCCCTGGTGTGGAATTAAAAAAGGGAGTCAGTGAGCCAGTGCTGGCCGTGGCCTTCTTTGTTATGTATATTTTTGAGGCCATGTTTGGAGTTTATTGTGTGTTTGATTATCTCCGTATTCATGTAAATTTTGTTTTGATCCTGTGAATTTTAAACATGTGATTTGTGGGGATATCTACTTTATGTCTGTTTTCTGACAGCTGCGTCCTCTGCTTCTTTTAAGTTTGATGACCAGTTTACTGTCCACACTGTGAGTGTGTGTGTGTGTTTGTGTGTGTGTGTGTGTGTGTGTGTGTGTGTGTGTTTGGCCCCTCATTCTCCATTAGGCTAGAAGTGATGTCTGCCTCTGTGCTAGACTCTGTCTGTATGCTGTGTAGCTGGATTATTTTCATTGTACGTGTTTAGTATGTGCTGGTTTTGTTTCTGTCACTCTTTCTGTAGTGTGATTTTTAGCTCTATCGTTTTGCTTACGTGGTAATATCCTTTCGTAAGTGTGTGTATGTGTGTGTATCTGTGTGTGTGTGTGTGTGTGTGTGTGTGTGTGTGTGTGTGTGTGTGTGTGTGTGTGTGTGTGTGTGTGCTGATAATGGAGGTGCTTAACCATTCAGTTAAAGAAGACACAAGATGAGAAGATTTGCTGTGTCGTGTTTCTGGTAATCCTGTTCTCCAACAGCAAAAGGATAAAGGATGGAAAGCTAGACTTTGTACATACTATGCTACTGATTTACTACTTTATTTCAATCTGAGTGTAGCGAATGATAAAGAAGGCAAGCAGTCCCAGTGTATCTGTATGAAATGCTACAGGGCACTTGCAGAGCTGAGATCGAACAGAGGATCAGTGGAAATCTAGAAAAGAAAGTGCTGGTTTAACATTGAAAGAACGTTAAGAATCTGAACAACTTTGGATTCAGATCTTTCAATCACCCAGTGCACAGCATGCATCTTATTTCAGTCAACGTGCTATGGTGGTCTCCCCCCAAAAAGATCAGAACCTTTCAAAGATCAATGTCTGGATAGTGATGTAAGCATGTCAACGTCAGTTTTACAGTCTATGTCAACCCCAGTTAAAAAAGACAAACCGAAGATCATCAGATATACAAACATCTCCATTTCCTTTCTGGTGTGTGTGTGTGTGTGTGTGTGTGTGTGTGTGTGTGTGTGTGTGTGTGTGTGTGTGTGTGTGTGTGTGTGTGTGTGTGTGTGTGTGTGTGTTGTGACGTGTGTGTGTGTGTGTGTGTGTGTGTGTGTGTGTGTGTGTGTGTGTGACGTGTGTGTGTGTGACATGTGTTTGGGTGTGTGTGCGCGCGCGCGCGCGCATGTATGTGTGCGTGCGTGCGCGCACGCGCGCGCGCGCGCGCGCGTGTGTGTGTGTGTGTGTGTGTGTGTGTGTGTGTGTGTGTGTGTGTGTGTGTGTGTGTGTCATGTGTGTGTGTGTGTGTGTGTGTGTGTGTGTGTGTGTGTGTGTGTGTGTGTGTGTGTGTGTGTGTGTGACGTGTGTGTATGTGTGTTTGTGTGACGTGTGTGTGTGTGTGTGTGTGTGTGTGTGTTGTGTGTGTGTGTGTGTGTGTGTGTGTGTGTGTGTGTGTGTGTGTGTGTGTGTGTGTGTGTGTGTGTGTGTGTGTGTTTACTCATCTTCTGTTGATTTTTACACTGATATATAGCCACAGGGGTTATTATTATGTTCAATATGGATGAAGTTCTGTACAAATGTGAATGGACTGCCGTGAATAGTTGTGGTTCAGTGCTAAAATGGAATACCTGTTCAAATGGATTTCCTGTACATGTCATGAAAATTTGAAACTATGAGCAGTTCAGGTAGGAATATATTGTTATTTATACCTCACAAATCGATGTATGTCTCAGCATATCAGAGTATACTGTTCACTAAAAGCATGATGTTGCCATAGTTTTATTTTGAAACAGAATAGTTCCATGCTACATGCACATAACCTATGAGGAAAACAGTAGATAACTCAGACTGGCAGGCACAACAGTGAATAGTAAATGCCTGGCATTGCTTGATGGGACCCATCTCGTGGGCTGACACTGACTGACGTCAGAGGTGTGGTCTTCGACTTTCAGGTAATCAGATTGTTATATTTCTGTTTCAGTTGTGAAGCAGACATATAGAGATTTCATGTGGTGAAAGTTTTGGTTCTGAAAAAAAAAATATATACACTGCGCTGAGTTAGATTCGAACCCTAATTTATGTGTTTTCAGTAGTCTGTGTGATCTTTGAATGTGCATGCAAAATTTGCACCAGCCTTATGATCTATGTATAAAATAAATCCTAGTAGAGTTTCGTATCGCTCACTTCGTCAGTTCATTGCAGATCTAGCGACAATCGCTGCCAGTTTGCTATCAGTTTACCCAGAATGTTGATAGGAAAAGCACAGTACCCTGTTTTGACAGTCTGGCACCGCAGGCTGCTGCCTACAAAGGCATAACATTAGACAGGCAGGGCCTTCCAACCGCTGGGATAAGCGCAATTTCATTGCTGCAAAGAGCAGAGTGCACGAAAAGGGCCCGCCTGTCCTGTTTACTTGCCCAGTGGACTGCAGCATTGGTGAAGGGGGGGAGAGGGGAGGGTGAAGACGCAGTTACTTCCATGCTAAATAGTCCACTCTGAACAGCCGTGGATCACATTCCTGGGTGTCCCATTAGACACAGTCTTTTCCCTGGCACAGAAGTGTACCAGCCCCTAAACGGGTTGATCATGGCATGTAAACACACTGATGACAAATTTTACAAGGTTGGAGAGCAATTTTGATAGCCACAAGATGAAGATTGGAGGATGCACTCCTGTTCATCAAAGTCTATACAATGGATATTGACAAGTTCATTGTCCAGTGCTGAATATCATATAATGATACATTACATCAAATTAGAAGTTCATTTTCACCACACCAGAATATTTTTTTGAATTTTATTGAGTGTTGGTTTCAATTTGTTTACCCTCTCACTTTCAAGAGCTGTGCTTCAATAGTGAGGGTGTTGGCTAAGGTGATCCCTTACAGTCCACACATAAAAACCCAACTCATACCATGTTGCAGCAATGTCAGTTGATCACAAAGTACATAATATTACCCCATTATGTAGGTACAGGGTTCATAGTTGAATCAATTTTGAATTACAAACAAAAGAATTAAGTACTGCTTTGAAAACACTGGCACTGTACACAACCATTATGAATTTTGGGTGCCTATGACTTTCTTGCCATTGTTATTCTGCAGGTTTTCTTTATACCTTTGCATTGTTCTTCAGTCCATGTCTCCTTTGTTTTCTTCATGCCTTCGTAACTTGTTGAAGGGTATTCTATATACATTTGCACCTTCAGGCTCCTTTTTTTGTTTCAGTTGTCTACATTTGTCACGTAACTTGAGTAGTTCTGTGGGACCCAGGCTTTTTAGTTAGTAACTGTTTACCAAGGATGTTTCCAGCTGTTTCAATCACAGCAGTGTGACAGCGTATATTCAGAATATATGTTTTGGTGTCATAACTGTCAAAACGAGGAATAGTGCACATTTTCTTCGTACAGTTGGTTTGATATTTTGTGCTATGATGTGGGCTTTTAGTGTATAAATATTGAACTTTATCCCTAAATTGCCCTGCCTCTAAATTCCCTTCAGGTAGAGTCTAAAAATCATCACAAGCTCATGATTGCTTGCTATGTCTGCTCCTGGAAAACTCCTTGCCTTTGCCGTAATGACACTTGATTGAAAGTATCATTTAATCATGATGTCTATTATTTTGGTTGTGGTGCTCTAATCCTGGGCTATGCCATGTCTAGCCTCTAGATGGTTTTTGTGGACCAAATGTGTTAATCACCTTCACGTTTTTGAAAATGGCAAATTTTAAGAGTGTTTAGCCTCTTTCATTGGTCCAGGGTTGCAGTACATGCCACATATCCTCTTCCAATTTTTGGTAGCCTCTGCTCTCATTTTTCATTCCAGTCACCCTGTACTACAATGGTGTCATTTTTGGCATCTGGTCTATGACCTCTTGCAGTTGATTGTAGAAGTCTTCAACATCCCCTTCATCATAGTCTGTTGCTGGATTATAAGCTTGTGTGAAAATCCTGTTAAAAGGTACAGCCCTCAGATGGATGGAAATGAATTGGCCAGAGATTGGTCAACATCCCATAGTGGCATTCACAGCATCTTTGTTTATGAGGTGCCCAACTTCATGTTCATGTTTCTCTTCACTGCTACTGGAGTACAGTCTGTGGCCTTCATGTGTAATGGTTTATCTTTAGTTTTCCAGCATATCTCACAGAGTCCAAGAATATTCCATTTGTTTTTGTTCATTTTGTATTTGTTTCCCGCTTTTCCTGGTGTTCTCAGTGATTTTATTATCCATGTGCCAATATTAGTGTTGTTTCTGGCACGCACTGATGCTGGAACACCAGTCACATACTTTACACCTCTGACCTGCTGGCCAGCAATGGAAGGCAAGGTCCTTGTACTGGGCGACATCTAAGCCAGTGTGGAAGTGGCATTGGGTTGTTTGTTTTTTGCTTCATGTTGTGTCTCTTGGGCAGTGCTACACAGTGGAGCCCATTTCTCTCCATACCAAACCACAGCCAATGTCCTCCATCAAGGTGGCTTGCCTTGAGTTCCAGGGAACTTAACCTCATCTGCCTTGGCCGGTAACTTGCAATGTCATAGTTTTATGCCCAGTTATGCCATGTTAATAATTGAGCCCCTCGTGCAGTTTAAAACATCTGCTGAGGCGAGGTCCCTGGCTGTGGTGCTTGGAGCCAAGACTTGAGAGATTTAAGAGATAGATGAGGACCATGGATGTTTGTACCCCCTACTAGGTAGAGTGCAGCGGCCATGTCTCATAGATACTACCTCAACCAGCCCCCCTACACCCTAATGAGTGGTAATTAATCACTTTGAACCAATGTGCTTGTATGATGGGTTTAAGTATTTGTTGATTTTTCATGTGGTTTGGTGTTCAAAAACCTAGTAATGGATTTGTTGCTGTTTTTTTCTAGGTGTTTGTGTACAAATCCTTGTACTGTGAGAGATTATGTAAGTAAAAACACTGAGAGAGAGAGAGAGAGAGAGAGAGAGAGAGAGAGGAGAGAGAGAGAGAGAGAGAGAGAGAGAGAGAGAGAGAGAGAGAGAGAGAGAGAGAGAGAGAGCATGCATTTTTAGTTTCCTGTCTATAAAGTGTGTAACCCTCTGATCAGGTGTGTGGTCTTCCATGTGCACATTGTCAGTGATGCAGTAACAGGCTATTAACAGTGCAGGACCCACTGCCTCTCTCCTCAGTCAGCATATTGGTGACCCTGAGATTTGAGGGAAGTAACAGTTTACCTGGCTCATGTTGTCATAATTATATAAAGTGACTATTATCTCTCACCAGTAGCAGGTAACCCAAATTTTTTACTGAGCTCCATTAAAAAAATATTTGCTGTATATGAAGTGTTTATTTTCTCCCATCAGCATCAGGTAACATAGACTTTACTTGGCTCAATTTTCTGTGTATGAAGTGTTTTTCTCTCCCCAGCAACAGGTAAACTAAGATTTTACCTGGCTGAAGTTGCTGGATATAAAGTGTTTATTTTCTCTTCCCAGCTGCAGGTAGCATAAACTTTACCTGATTCAAGTTGCTGTATATAAAGTGTTTATTTTCTTCTATCAGCAGCATGTAACAGATTTTACCTGGCTGAAGTTGTTATATATGAAGTGTTTATTTTCTCTCCCCTGCAGTAGATAATCTAAACCAGTTACAGCATATGAGTGTTCTCTTTAGGATGTGTAAGATAACACTAGTTGTATTGTAAGTGACCTTAATTTTCATGTCACTGGTGTAGTGGCAATATTTGATAACTTTGTTTTCTATATGCTGATATATATTTATTCTGGTGTGTTCATTGTTGTTTTTTTCATGATGGTGTGCTGATACTTACTTGATACCGGTATTATGAACAGTAGATTGCTGGTAGGAATGGAGGGAACTGGTTCACAAGTCTTCATGGGTACCCCACGGTCGCCAGACTAAGAGATAGATAGCTTGCTGGTACAGTAGTAGTGCACCGCATTCTTGACATAAGTTTGGATTATATACTGATATTTGTGACGCTCCACCATGTAAGGAGTCGCTTTGCACTGGAGGCCAGTTTTTAGTTATTGACGTTATTAATCTGCAATAGAATGGCTATACAGTGCGAAAAACAGATTAAAATCGAATAATCCTATCAAAAGTTATTACAACTTGAAATGATAAACTGCAGGAAATCACAAAATGAGAAATTGACAAGTGTCCAAATAGGTGGTCAGAATGAAGACTTGGGTAACTTAAAACACGTTTAAAGGCAAAAGGAAACAAAGTTATGCCTTGATATTTCACTACAAGGTAGAGTTATGGCTATAACTTTTTAATCAATCAAAATCTTAAAATCAACAACTTCACCCCCACCAGCCTTTAATCTCCTAGCTGAAAAGTGGGTCAGATGCTACGCGACTCATTTCGTAGTGAGGTGTAACATTTACTTGTTAGTGACAGTGCATTAAAATGTGTTTGCTGTCAGTAATAATTATTGAATACATTCGACTGCTGTTGGTTACACTGTTATCAGTATATCGCTGATATCATAGTGACATTTCCTGGTCACTCCCTGTGCCTTTAAAAAGTCGTGTGTTTATTTAAGAGATCGCACGAATATTGAGAGTAGGTATACTGTGTCACAACTCAGACCAAGGTTTGAATCATCATACATCCTCTCCATCCCATGTACACCTCTCCTGACCACCAGCAGGAAGGACTAACACCCTGAACAAAAAGGATAGGTTTTGTGTCAGAGATACTGGCAGGGTATCATTCACCTCTACACCACTATCCCCCCACCCCCTTTGTTGTTATTCTTGTTTTATGCACCCCTTGAATGGGACAGGTCAAACCTTTTTTCAGAGTTCTGATATCTTTGATCATACACCATTATATCAATTACATATGTGACCCCAAATCGAAACTTGGTCAATACAGCCCTTACAAACTTACAGCCTAGACAAAATGTGAAACTCCACCACATAAGAAGTCGCATTGCACCAGAAGTCAATTTTTAGTTATTGACAAACTTTTAATCTGCAATAAAAATGCTATTCAATACAAAAAACAGATTGAAAATTGGACAATTCTGTGCAAAGTTATTACAAATTGAAATGATAGACTGCAAGATGTGACAAAATGAGAAACAGGCAAGTTTATTTTTGTAACAGGTTGTCAGAATGAGGGGTTGGGTATTTTCAAAACACATTTAAAAGCAAAAGGAATACAAACTATGCATTGATCTTTCACTACAAGGTAGAATAACGGATACAGTTTGATAATAAATCAAAATCTCAAAATTGACAACTTGTCTCCAACCTGCCTTTAATGGCTCCTAGCACAAAATTGGGTAATGTGCTAAGCGACTCATTTCGTGGTGGAATGTCACAAATGAGGATGCAGTGCCAGATAAGACAAAACGTCATTTGAGCGTGCCTGTGTAATCTTTCATCAAAAACACGAACAATACTTTATGTATAAAAGTATTCACGTTTGTTTTTAAATCAGTTAAAGCTTAAACAGCAGTAATTGTAGGCACCCGTCAGTCTCGTAAGTCTATGGAGTTGCGCTCTAGTCATTAGAGCGCAAAGCCTGGGTAAGTAAGTATAGAGGGCAAACTGTTACCTATGCAGCAGACTAACACCCCACCCCCCACCCCCTCCCCCCTCTCCACGCCACTGGAATGATCCATTGGAAAGGCAATGACCAATACGGATGGTTCCAGTACCGTCGCAGGAGCCACCAGAACGTTGCCATATACAGCCCCGAGCCGCCCTGGGACTCCAACTCCCCGTTTTTTCCCCCAGGGATGGTGTCTAAACACTACACCTGTGTGTATGTTGAATCTTTTTTTTTTAATTTTGTCATCTGCTCCTACTGGCACACGAAGTCCTGCTCTTTTAAAAGGCGAAACGGGTTTTTAACGTGTGTGCAAGATGTTCTGCGTGCGTTGGCACACGGGGCCTGCGTTTATAGTATCATCCGAAGAACTTTGACAATCAGTTCGACTTTTCCGTCAAACTGGGAAGAAAGGGCAAGGCTGGGTACGAACCAGAACCTCACAGTTTACTTGTTGGCAGGCGAACGTCTTAACCATCCTGCCACCTTCCTTCCTGCTAAAATATCATTCCGATATAAACAACAGAGTAAGGCTTAGATTTGAACAGATAAATTATGGGATGTGGAAATATTTTTTTAATACAGACTACTGAAACAAAATTAAAACTACTAAAACATTTTTCTTCGTTCCCTGGCTAGAGCTCCAAGGATCATCAGTGGTTAGAACTTTGCATATGCGACCATTTTTGCCTATTTCTGAGGTAGCCGCATTCCGACTTTTAGTATAAGTAAAACCAGCAGTATAAGTTGTCATCCATTTTTGTTAGCATGGCATGACCTTTTTTTTTCAAAGGCAGAATACGTTTAAATATGTGCACCAGATGTTCTGCATTCGTTTGCGTAATGGACTTTAGTTTAGACCCTTATCTGAATTACATTGGGGGGAGTGGAGTCAATACTGACAGTAACTCCAGGGGGTAGGGAGTTCCCCTCTAGCAGTTGAGTTTGCTGTGTCTTGAACCTAAGCTGTCAGATCACCTGCTGAACGCTCTAACCACTAGGCTACCCCCAACCTTTACCATAACTTCCACAGGATTTATTGACTTCATCTGCAATCGATCATTCAGAAGCAACACATCCATTAAACATGCACATTGCAGAAATCATAATTTGGCCTGCACACACACACACACACACACACACACACACACACACACACACACACACACACACACACACACACACACACAGGGTTGGGATAGCCTAGTGGTCAAAACATTGCGCTGGCAATTTAACTACCCGAGTTCGATTCCCGTTGGGGGGGATTTTTCCCTTGGAGTTAACATCAGTGCTGACTCCACTCTCCCCAAATGTCATTCGGATGAGACTGCAAACCGATGCCCTGTGTGTGAACGCACGCAGAACATCTTGCGCACACGTTAAATCCTGTTCCACTTTTCGTAAGAGTAGGCCATTGTGTGCCAGTGGGAACAGATGACAATGATTACACAACTGCATACACACGAGGACTGGATGAACAAAGCACACGAGTGCTTATCCCACGCGCACACGCACATACACACACATTATATAGATATATATATATATATATATATATATATATATATATATATATATATATATATATATATATATATATATATATATATACTCATTCAATCACTCAATTACACACTTACTCAATCAATCAATCAGTTGATCAGTCAGTACCGTAAAAAAACTAGCATTTATTCTAATTTTTCAAAGTAGCCATTTTTTTGGACAAAAGAATCGAGATATCTATAAACAATTGAAAATAATTCATGAAAAAAATAGCAAAAAAGGTGGAACATAAAAAGAAAAAGTTGAAGCCAATCGAAGAAAGAATTTCTAAAGCTATAAGTATCTAAATTTGAACTAAGAAGGGATGTTATCAGCATTGTATTGGAGAAAATGAATTATGTCTAATCAAAGAATAATGAAGCAAAGCAGTTACTTGCCAATAACTCTAGAATAAGAAAAGTAACCAGCAAATTCATGACACCAACAATCTAATGGTAAGAATAGCACTGCTACGTGTAAGTCACCAATGTGAAAAAATGCTATATTATCAGCAAGAGAGATATGACAGTAACTTTTGACTAAGGGAAGTAACCAGCTAATTCATAAGAACAACCCTCTAATGTTGTGACTGTCACTCATAAGTGTAAGTCACAAATGTGAGAAAAATGCTAAAATAAAATTATCAGCACGAGAGATACCACAGTAACTTTAGATTAAGGGAAGAAACCAGCTTATTCATTATACCAGCAATCTAATGTTTACACTATTATCGGTAAGTAAAAGTCACTAATGTGAAACAAATGCTTTATCATCAATAAACAAATTAAAACAGCACAATATCAGAATTAAGAGAAAAATGTAGATTATCAACATCATTATGATAATATATAGTAGAAACACCAGTAACATTACCAATGTTACCAACGATATGAGAAACAAGATTACCAACAATGAAAGTGTTTTGATCGAATTTCAATATGAGAGAATCTGATATGCTAGCAAGATAAAAAAAAAAAAATCAGGCTAATCCATGTTTATGATTTGTTTTGTGTTTGGTTTGTTTGTTCCTAATTATCTTGAACAGAATATAAAACGAATACGCTGAATACGCCTTATATTATTATTACATGTCATTGGGAATCATTTGATGTAATTTTTGCTTAGTTTGTTACACACACAAAATCGTGAAAAAAAAGTCACCACTATAATTAAAATAAAGGTAATAGTCAGGCCAATGAAAATTCAGTCTGGGCCGTCATTGCTTTGATCCGAATTATGCATACATAACAATTATGAGCATTAGCAGTCAATGTCGACTGGATTTTCTTTAAACATTGTTGGATTAAAGTGCCTGATACAGTCACCCGTTTGTTTGATCACTTGCTTTACACAGTTACAGACACACAAAGACCATGATCTGAATTCAGCATTGATCTGGGGTTGTTACGTCAGGGAGTACAAGGTTCAAAGGAATATCGATTTAGAATTAGAGTGATTAAGTTGAAGGGTATTACAGTCTTGTGGGACATGTCTGGTGCATTGTTTTACTATTCCTAGATGTGTACCAGACTGAGATGTTATTGACCTTCTGATTCAAAGTAGTTCATTTGACTGGTCAAGCTGTGCTAGTCTTGTCGTACAGCATCTGCGGTCAGTATAATGTTTGGTGGCCTATGTACAGGGTGGCTAGTCCATGCAGTGCACAAGATTCAGTTGTCTGTATCTAGAACAAAAAAACATATCAAGAAGAGTGCGTTTCCCAAAACTTGAGAATGCATGTCTACCTTTCATTGGCAGGAATTTCCACATGTTACGTGGGGCATTTCTACGTGTGTGATCTATCACAGTACTGTCCAAGAGTGCTATGAGGAGCCATAGCAAATATCACTGTCATGTTCATCAAAAAGTTATCAACATGCAAAATGTTAAGACAAACGTTATCCGTAATGTTTTCAACACAAAGTTCTCAACATGAAAAAGGAATTCTCATATTAACACAGAGCTTACTTTTATCAATACTGTTAACGATTTTCATGGCACTAAAAGAAAGCAAATATATTTCGATCACAACTGTTCAATACCTTACTCTGATATCACGTTGCAACGTAAAGCATTACTTTATTTTTAAACTATGACACTTTTAAATCACATGATAACATCATCCTGTCAGCTATTAATTGGTTATGCCAGAATATTGTCCACATAAAACAATAAGAATAACAGATATACTGACAGTATGATCACAAGCCAGCTTCATCTATGACAGAAATAGTCTTCTTTTCATTAGCCTATCAATCAAAAGTTCTCTGAATCTATCATTTACTTAACTAACTTTCATATCCAGCAGCGAAAAGCAGTACAAAGAAACCACCCTGCTAGATAATCTACAACAGAGACTCAACCTTGCATTCATCTTAGGAACCAGTTTGACAGACTGCAAACAGGTAAAGCTGTTCACACAACCTATGCAGTCATCGAGGAGTAAGGTGTCAGAGACCTTAACTTCTCCAAGAACAAACACATTGAGGGTAGCACCCATCTCTTATTTGATGCTTTAATTTCACTGTCACTACAGAGGCTAGAAACCAATTTACAGCTGGGTAAACTGGGTACTGTCCTGAAGCCAAGGTGCAGAAACCAGGCAACCACACTCATCACTGCTTAACCATGGCTAGGAGAGAGCAAGTACACTGACCTATGAGCCATCCTGCACCAAGACTAAACTGACAATGAGAATTGTGGACTTCTGGTCAAAGAAAAAAAACACTGGAACTGTTTAAATAACCCAAACCATAGGTTGTTACTTTTTAAAACAAATGAATATCAAAGGCTGATTTGATGAAACAGAGAAAAAGGTTAATTATACTAACAATGACAAGGTAATGGCACTGTCTGTACACAAGTAAATAATACAAAAATGTGACGCTCCACCACGAAATGAGTCGCTTAGCACATAACGCACTATTCCGCTAGGAGCCATTTTATGCAGGTGGTGTTAAAGTTGTTGATTTTGAGAGTCTGAGGGATTATTAAACCATAACACGTATTCTACCTTCTAATGAAATATTAAAGCATAAATTTGTTTCCATTTGCCTTTGAACGTGTTTTGAAAATAGCCAAGCCCTCATTCCGACCATCTATTAAGGTGCTAACTTGTCAATTTCTTATTTTGTCACTTTCTGCAGTCTATCATTTCATTTTGTAATAACTTTTGATAGAATTGTTCGATTTTAAATCTGTTTTTTTTGTATTGTAAAGCCATTTTATTGCAAATTAATAACATGCAAATAACTAGAATTTGACCTCTGGTGCAATGCAACTCTTTATGTGGTGGAATGTCACAAATGCCACAGCTGAATGAAGACAAGGATATACAAGTCCATTACTGCTCTAGTCTGAAAGAATTTGAGTGTGAGGAATACACATGATAAAACATGAAAACATGTAAAACAAAAAAGTGCATAACTTTACAATATTTCTTACGTAAAAATGTGTACATATGATACCTTTGTCTAGAAAATAACGTACTAATGATACCTTTGTTATCTGGAAAAAAAAACAAAAAAATGACAGCCACAGTTATGTAAAAAAAATATAAATGATGCATTTGTTGTGTACAACAATGTACAGCTAAAATATTTATGTAGAAAAAAAGGTAAGGATGATGTATTTGCTATGGTACACACACACACACACACACACACACACACACACACACACACACACACACACACACACACACATATATATATATATATATATATATATATATATATATATATATATATATATATATATATATATATATATATATATATATATATATATATATATATATCTGCCATGTAGAACAAAATAAAGACACAATATTTGTCATGTACAAAAAGTACAGATGATATATTTGTTATGTAGAAGGAAGAACAGATGGTACATTTGTTATGCAGAACAAAGTATAGATGACGCATTTGTTATGTAGAACAAACTGCATTTGCAGCACTTGCTATGTACATAGACAGATGAAACATGCGCAGTGTAGAAGAAAGTATACATACTACAACATTTGTTGCGTAGAAGAAAAAGTACAGATCATACATGTGTTATATAGTAAAATGTGCAAACCATATAGTTGTCCTGTTGAAATAAGTAGAGATGGCACATTTCTTATAAAGAGAAAAGTTCAGATCATACATTTGTTATGTAGAAAAAAGTACTGATGATACAAACTACTTTTACGTAGAAAAAAGTAAAGATGGTATAACATTTGTAATGTAGAAATTAGTACATATTGTACATTTCTTATGTAAAATGTACAGAATGCAAATTTGTTATGAAGAAAAAAGTACAGATGATAAAACATATGTTATGAAGGAAAAGTACAGATGGTACAACATTTGTTATGTAGAAAAAAGTACAGATGGAACATTTGTTATGTAGAAAAACGTGCCAGTGATACATTTGCTATGTTGATCAAAGTACAAAATATACACTTGTTATATAGAAAAAAAGTACAATGATACAACATTTGTTATGTAGAAAAAAGCACATATGATACAACATTGGTTATGTAGAAGAAAAGTACAGATGGTACATTTGTTGTGTAGAAGAAAAGTAAAATAGTATAGCACTTGTTATGTAGAAAAAAAAAGGTACAGATGATACATTTCTTATGTAGAAAAAAGTACAGATGGTACATTTGTTATGCAGAATGAAATACGCATGACACATATGTTATGCAGAACAAAGTACAGATGATACAACATTTGTTATGTACAAAAAAGTACAGATGACACGTGTTATGTAAATAAAACATACAAATGATACTTTATTATGTAAAAAGTACCGACGACAAATTATGTATACAAAAAAACAGATGGTAGAAAATCTATCATGTAGAAAAAATACAGATGATACAACACTTATTATGCAGAACAAATTACAGATAACATATGTTTAATAGAGAAAAAAAATACAGATGATGCATTTGTTATGTCGAAAAAGTATAGGTTATACAGCTTTTCCTGTGTAAATAATAACAAATTATACATTCGTTAAACATAAAAATTACAGATAATGCATTCGCTATGTAGAAAAAAGTATACATAGTACATTGTTTGATGTAGAAACATGCATGAATCATTATACATTTGTAAAGAAGAAAAAAGTACTCATAATGCACAATTTGTTATGTAGAAAAAGCACAAGTGAAACAACATTTCCTAAGTAGAAAAAATCTCAGCTGAGTTAGCTCATCACAAAATAAATGTCTTATATAGCAAAAACTTCTCTAAACTGAACCTTGCAAAGTCTTACAAAAAAGCAAAACTACAAGTTTAATTTGATATAGACAACAATCAACTTCCATAAATTAGGCAACATAGTTGTCATTTTCTGTGTAGACTATTGACTAATGTCAAGTTTTCTAAAAGGAGAAATATAATGTTTTGGCAGAAGAGGGATCAATAAACCTACTTGATAACAAAAGAAATAAAGACGAGATAATACTTGTGAAATTGATGGTCAGTAGTATGAAAACAAACCATGAAATGGTAATGATACAGGTAACAAAGAAACTCTGAATTGTTTCATTCAGCCAGATAAATGATGATAATATTGGCTTTATGCTTAAATGTATAGGAAACAGTAATAGTGTTGACATGATTATTATTACAAATTTGCATGGCAACAAGCACTGGAAAATCATGGCTATATTCTTCAATAAAGATATATAAAGATGTGCATCAGATTAGAAAAAAAAAAAGCATAACCATACTACTAGCAGTCTGTAAATACACTTTTCAAGTGGACTGTAAATAAAAATACTGCTAGTATAATGTTAGAAATGTACATGGAAACTTTCCATAAATCGCTAAGAAAATGTCTGCCTTGTTTGTAGACATTTGTTGATATATATATATATATATATATATATATATATATATATATATATATATATATATATATATATACATACATACATACATACATACATACATACATACATACATACATACATACATACATACATACATACATACATACATACATACATACATATATATATATATATATATATATATATATATATATATATATATATATATATATATATATATATATATATATTTGGAAAAGGTGGTTTTGATTGCTAAATGAATAGACATGAAGTGAGTTTTAAAGGCTTTCGAGCAGGAACAGCTTTGGTTCAATGGACAACACCTTTTCACACAAAGAGAATGTATGACATAATTCAGAATATCCTTGTACACAACCATTTGAAAAAAAAAGACAAAAATCATTTATGAGCTTGCAGCATTCTCTTATTGTTGTTGCAGCTTTATTTTCTTGTTGCTGCAGCACTATTTTCATGTTGCTGCAACATTATTTTACTGTTGCTGTAGCATTATCTTACTGTTGCTGTAGCGTTTTCTCGTTGCTGCAGCATTATCTTCTTGTTGCTGCAGCATTGTCTTGCTGTTGCTGCAGCACTATTTTAATGTTGCTGCAACATTATCTTATTGTTGCTGCGGCATATCTTCATGTTACTACAGCGCTATCTTCAAGTTGCTGCCACATTATCTTTCTTGTTGCTGCAACATTAACTTCCTGTTACTGCAGCATTGTCTTCTTATTGCTGCAGCATTATCTTCTTGTTGCTGCAGTATCATCTTCTTGTTGCTGCAACATTATCTTCTTGTTGCTGCAGAATGAACTTCTTGTTGCTGCAGCAATAACTTACTGTTGCCGCATCATTATCTTCCTGTTACTACATGCTTATCTTCCTGTTGCTGCAGCATTATGTTTCTGTCACTGCAACATTATCTTTCTGTTGTTGTAGCATTATATTGCTGTTACTGCAGCATTATCGTTATGTTGCTGTAGCATTATTTCTCTGTTACTGTAGCATTATTTTCATGTTGCTGTATCATTATCTTTCTGTTACTAAATCATTGTTTTTCTGTTGCTGCTGCATCGTTTTCTTGATGCTGCAGCATTATCTTCCTGTTGCTGCAGCATTATCTTCTTGTTGCTGCAACATTATCTTCTTGTTGCTACAGCATCATCCTGTTGTTGCTGCAACATTATTTTCCTATTTCTGTAACATTATATTCTTATTGCTGCAGCATTAACTTGTTGCAGCATTACGTTCTTGTTCCTGTAGCATTAACGTCTTGTTGCTGCAGCATTAACTTACTGTTGCTGTATCGTTATCTTCCTATCACTACATGGATATCTTCATGTTGCTTCAGCATGATGTTTCTGTCACTGCAGCATTATCTTTCTGTTGCTGTAGCATTATCTTTCTGTTACTGCAGCATTATCGTTATGTTGCCGCGGCATTATCTTTCTGTTACTGGAGCATTATTTGCAGCATTGCTTTCTTGATGCTGCAGCATTATTTCTCTGTTGCGGCAGCATTATATTCTTGTTGCTGCAGCATTATCTTCTTGTTGTTTGGGATTTGTCTTCATGTTGCTGCAAGCCTTATCTTTCTGTTGCCGCAGCATGATCTCCCTTTGCTACAGCATGATCTTCCTGTTGCTGCAGCATTATCTTCCTGTTGTCGTAGCATTATCTTCCTGTTGCCGCAGCATTATCTTCCTGTTGCCGCAGCATGATATTCCTGTTGTCGTAGCATGATATTCCTGTTGTTGCAGCATTATCTGTTCCTGGAGTTAGCATCAGTGCTGACTCCACTCTCCCCAAAAGTCCTTCGGATGAGACTTTAAACCGAGGCCCCGTGTGCGAACGCATGCAGAACATCTTGCGCACACGTTAAATCCTGCTCCGCTTTTCGTAAGAGTAGGCCATCGTGTGCCGGTGGGAACAGATGACAATATTTACAAAACTGCATACACACGGGACCGGATGAAAAAAAAGCACATGACTGCTTATTCTGTTATCTCGATATAAAAGAATAAATAAGTAAATAAATAAATACATAAATAGAATAAATAAATAATAAATAAATAATAAATAATCTTCCTGTTGTTGTAGCATGTCTTCCTGTTGCTGCAGATTGTCCTCCTGTTCTGCAGCATATCTCCCTGTGCTGCAGATTACTTCTGTTACGCAGCTTTATCTTCTGTTCTGCAGCAAGAACAGTCTCTGGCGAGGATTTCATAGCCGTCATCTGCTCTGAAACATAGTGTGGGAAAACAATCACAGAGAAAGAGAGAGAGAGAGAGAAGAGAGAGAGAAGAGAGAGAGAGAGAGAGAGAGAGGAGAGAGTGAGAGAGAGAGGAAGAGAGAGAGAGAGAATGAGAGAAGAGAGAAGACAGAAGACAGACAGACAGACAGACAGGCAGACACGCCGACAGACAGACACAGACACAGAGAGACAGAGACAGAGAGAGTACCCTGAACACTAAAGTCTGAACTGTGAACAGTTTTAATATGTACATTTATCTTTGGTCATAACACGCAGACCTTGGGGTGAAGAGAAAAACAATGAAATGGTGTGCAAAATTTCATCAAACATGAAAACAACTGACTCTTTGAGGATCATGATAGCAACAGCCATATCTCGAACAAGGATAGAGATTGATGCAGGGTCCTGTTATACTGCATTAATATTTTAGGCAGTAGACATGTTGCACTGCATTGATATGTGATACAACATTTCAATTCAGAACCTGGACCATACTTGTGAACACAAACCTGTAAGACACCCGTTATTAAATGATACTTCTATACAATTCTGTCCTTCTATTGATGAGATGAAAAATATATCTGGATTGATAATGACTGCTTTCTTATTTTGATTTTATAAGTAAAACTGACAGTTGTATATTGAAACATTCTGCTAAAAAAATATATAAGTTCTGAGCACATTGAACATTCGAATAAAAAAATGGGCTTCATTTTCAAATTTTGATTTACAAAATGGGCAGAAATGTTCTTGATTATTAACACTATGTATACGAGCATTGTTCTAAAGTGGTAAAACATTAAATAATATATATAAACTAGCGTGTGTAATAGCGGCTTCAAAACAGGAAGTATCTATAAAGTCGATGTATTTTTCTTTTCCAAAGTTAGTTTAGAATAATCTGTAATTTGAGAGAGAGAGAGAGAGAGAGAGAGAGAGAGAGAGAGAGAGAGAGAGAGAGAGAGAGAGAGAGAGAGGAGAGAGAGAGAGAGAGAGAGAGAGAGAGAGAGATTTACCTGGACTGTGAGAAACCACACTGTACACAGACCTCAGTCCTATGTCATGTTGCTTCAGGTCTTCATAGGGCCCAGTGTCTGAAACATCCACAGCTCTTTTACCTCCACAGCAGTCAGGCTTTGGCCCTTTCCTCTTTTGGTAATATAGAGTGGTGATATGATCTCCCCTCTTCACTTCTGTTCTCTGTGTTCTTACAGTGGGGAGGGTGTGTATTTCTGGTCTTCTCCTGTGCTTGTAACTTCGCAGGGTTTCTGCCTGCTAGCCTCAGCCATTCTGCTTTCGGGGCAGCTCATGTTTTGTACATGATGCATGCTGGGCATGTTTGTGTTTCCATGGCCCCCCAAACAATGACGGTAACTATAGAACCATTGATGTTTATATTCGAGCTTTTGATAATGTGTATAAACAAAATGAATTGAGGCACTGGGAGATCTGCATTTGAAGCTGGCCTGGGGAACTATGCAAATTTATAACTTTGATTTACCAGACCCTGCTCCTAGATTCGAGCCTACGACCTCAGAGATCTGCGTGATTGAGGTGAAATGGTTGAAACAACTCGGCTTCAGAATCCATTAAGTTAGGCACATAGATTTATTTTGTTTTTTGTTCTGCGATAAAATTAGATTCAAAGTATATTCTCCTCCTATCCTATAACTAATTGAAGTGTGCGTGCGTGCGTGCGTGCGTGCGTGCGTGCGTGCGTGCGTGCGTGTGTGTGTGTTGTGTGTGTGTGTGTGTGTGTGTGTGTGTGTGTGTGTGTGTGTGTGTGTGTGTGCGTGCGTGTGTGTGTGTGTGGTGCTATTCTCTTCTATAAGAGCAGGGGCCGAATGTGACCAAAAAACCCCACAAAGGTGCTTAGTCATTATCTTTGAAATAAAATGGTTTGATCTGGTTTCATTTAATCATCCAGTCACTAAGTGTCAAGTATTCATGAATCTGAAAGTCCTTTGATGTCTTTACTGACATTCAGTATTAGAAACCTAATCTGTAGAACACAGTACCAGGACTGTTCTGAACAGTTATCTCTTATTGCTTAATGATATAGTACATACAGTCATTATGTATCGCTTAACGTGTGTCGGTGTGTTTTTCAAGTACTACACACATAACCTGTAGAACGCTGTACCTGGACTTCTCTGAATTATTTTTTTCTGATTCCTTAATCTTATAGTACACAGTCATTGTGTGTTGCTTAACGTGTGTAAGTTTGTGTTTGTATTTGTTAGATTGCTTTTTGTCGGTACATTAGCAGATAACTACAGGGAGGGTGAGGCAAGGAAGAATTTGTGGATGTGAGAATGCACAAAATGCTTCTCTTGTTTACTGTGAAAAATTGAGTTTGTAGAGTAGTCTGAATGAACTGAATGCTTTCTTCACCATGAAAAAGCTATGGGGTTTGTTGATTTGTGAATGCACTAAAGGCTTCGTCTGTTACTGTGAAAACATGAAGATTGTGGATGTGTGCATGCACTAAATGCTTTGCCTTGTATATTTACTGTAAAAACATGGAGTTTGTGGATAGGTGAATGCAATAAATGCTTTGTCTTGTGTATTCACTATGAAAAATAGAGTTTGAGGATGTAGGAATGCACTGAATGCTTTCTTTACTGTGAACAATGTAGTCTCTGGATGTGTGAATGCACAAAATGCTTTGTTCATTACGAAAAATGGAGTTTGTGGATTTGTGAATACACAAAATGCCTCTCTGTTTACTGTGAAAAATGAACTTTATGGATGTGTGAATGCATTGACCCATGTATGCCCAACTTTTTTTCTATCTTCAGTGACGTTTTTATCCCTGCTGTTCCCACGCCGCTCATTTCAATCTCCCCACCACAGCCATACCCGAGGTTTCCTATGTCTCATCCTTAGCATCGGAAGTCCACTGGGCGCTCATCAATATTAGGTAGTCGTGGGGCCACCAGCCAGAGGGGCCCCGCACTGCTGCTGGGTCACTTTGGTGGTGTTCAGTGGCTGCCTGTTCTGAGCTAAGATATGGATGACACCACCTACTAAGCCCCCTACTAATAACAGTATTACCTCAGTTGTGGAGCCAGACTGAATGAGGCGCCCACCCAAGGTGGTGACCACCACACCATCCTTCCAACAACCATTTCCCTCAAAACACCAGTCCTAAAGGCTTTGACACAAACTCACCACAAGCACAGAAACGTATGGGGAAACTGAGCCTGAGGTCACCATGAGACCTGAGTAGCCAGGACCATGGAATCAGAGGCAATTTTTTAATTGCATGATGATTGATGAGAATGAACATGGTTTAATGATTCTGCTGTGGAAATGCATCTGCTTTGAGACTACTTGACTGGCTTATATCCCAGCGTCAACCGGACCTGAGAGTTACAGACACCTGCAGTGTTGGTCAGGTAATTTGAGCAACACTCTCAAACTTGCATCTGCAAATTAGATGAAGCTCCACTGTGTGGTCCCAGTCTTTCCATTGAGCCCACAGTACACTCACTCTGGGTAGGAGCTGGCCAGAACACGAATATCCCTATGACTATAACTGGATTCGAACCCGCGACCTTCAAGTCCGGAATCCGAGGCGCTAACCACTACGCCATGGCGGCTGGTTCCAAATTTTATTTTGTGAAAGAATAGTTGCATATGTAGATTACATTTGATCTGTTATGAATATGTTTTACACTAATTTGAAGAGAGCCTTTGCTTTTAGCGATTTACAGGATAAAATCTGCCTGTCCTGTTTTTGGGATAGTGAGCACAAGAGGTTAAGGGTTTTCTTTCTTTTTCATCTTACATAAAAAGCACATTATTTGGGTTGTTTTGATTTTCATTGAAACCATATCATCAAAAATAAAGGTTAGCTATTACAAAGCTATACTTTAGGCAAATCTTGGTTTATAACAGAAAAAAATAAATGTTGCATTTCAATATATTGTTTACAGAACAAAACAGTGATCTGGTAAGAAAAAGACATGTTTTTTTTAGAAACTCATCGATGTTTATACTGTTTCTTCTGTTTGTTGTCGGTTTGGCTTTACATGAACTGTAGGATAGACATCTTTTTTCCTAATAATGGTATATCATTTAGTTTTATACAGTTAAAAACATATATCAGGAACTACAACCTTGAATTTTTATGAACACATGGTCTCCCTGCCACATGTAGCACATCTTAACATTGTAGGACAGGCTTCTACCACACAACCCATCTAGTGATAGTGGCCTCATCTGGAACAGAGTAGTCTAGAGAGAATAAAGCCAACTGGAAAGCCAGGGCCTTTTTGGAAGCCTATATCCCAAACAGAGTAGACCCTGGCAATGCACCTGCAGATGGCAAGAGGATCCACTGGGTCATTCTGTTCTGCCTCCATAGCTCTGTGCAGATGCAGACGTCAATACAGGAGGACAAAAAGTGCCTGCCATCACTTCTATGAGTCTTTGATAACCCGATACTTGGCAATTTTCTGGTCAGTGAAATCCTCACTATCCATCATTTGATCGTAGTCTTTGGTGTCAAAGGGGCGTGTGATTCCCAATTCTATAACTTGGATCAAGACCACGTGTCTGATACTTGAAGTAAATGTAGAGCAACCTTGATGGAAAAGAATCATCAATGTCAAAAGTAAAGAAAATAGGTTTCTTCCTCCTGGAATACCTTTAATACCAACACCCAGGTACTCTGTCACATCCATGAGAACCTTGATAAGGTTAAAAATGAATGAAAGATCTAGTCATATTTACTGCACCAACTGAAGACCTGTCACTCTCTACATCATGAAGTGGCTCATGTTCACCATCATTGAATAATGTCACTGTAAAAGGTGCCTACAGCTGATGGCAATTGATGCTGGAGACTGTTCCTGCCCCGTCCTCTTGTCTGCTGTCTTCATCCATGTCCTCATTTACTGAAGGTACCTAACTAAAGACCGTGGCCTCTTGGATACTGATGTCATCTCTTGATAAAACATCATTTATAATGTTATTTTAAAAAGTTTCGAACACAAGAGACACAAATTCCTTATTTCCATGACTAAAAAACCCCACCCCTCTCCTGCCCACTGTCCTCTTTTTTGGATGGTACTTCAAACACCCACAGATGCAAATAAAAAGTTTTCTGTTAAGTCTGCCCAAACCCGTTTTGAGGTATTACCCAATCTCCATTATTGATTTTGTTCTTGGTTTACTACAAACGTGTGTTTTATGTAAACAAAAATATATAGGCTTACCTTTTACTGCTTGCCTTTGCTCTCAACGTACGGGTGAAAAAAATGCACAAAGCGGCTTTCTTTAAAAATCAAAAGTAAGGCGAATGTCTACTATATAACAACGATTTTGTGGATGTGTAAATGCACCAAATGCTTTGTCTTTTATATTTACTGTGAAAAATGAAGTTTGTGAATGTGTGAATGCACTAAATGCTTTGTTTACTGTGAAAAGTAGAGGTTTTTATGTATGAGTGTACTAAATGCTTCGTCTGTTGACTGTGAAAATGGAATTTGTGCATGTGTAAGTGCACTAAATGGTTTATTTACTGTGAAAAGAAGAGTTTAAGGATGTGTGAATGTACTAAATGCTTTGTCTCTTTACTCTGTAAAATGAAGTTTGTGGACGTGTGACTACACTGATTGCTTTGTTTACTGTAAAAAGTGGAGTTTGCGGATGTGTGGAAGCACTAAAGCTTTGTCTGCTTGTTGTGGAAAAATGGAGTTTGTGCATAGATTTAAATTTAACAACATTTGTTTTTTTCAAAGAAAAAGAGAAATGTCCACAAAATGAAGTACAAATGCAAGGCCTTGAAATCTAGTATACTTTTCAGTATTCAGGAAGTGTAACTTCAATAACAAGTTCAACAGCACATAGAAGCACCTATGTCACAAAGCTTAAAAATAAGGTACAGACTCATTAAGAAATATTAACTATTATGTTGCCTTTAAATGTAAAAAGAGACTTGTTTGACATGATATTTATTCCTATATTCTTGTTACACAGATGTAAAGTATGGTGCCTATCACTGATGATGTGCGTGTCAAGACTTCAATGACAATATAACAAACTCATTTCGATCTTGAAAATCACAGCACAGAGCTATCATTTTTTTATAGAAAATTTGGATATTATATATCTATTTATCTATTTATCTATCTATTTATCTATTTATCTATTTATCTATCTATCTATCTATCTATCTATCTATCTATCCATCTATCCATCTATCTATCTATCTATCTATCTATCTATCTATCTACCTACCTATCTATCTATCATCTCTCTCTCTGATGAAAAAAAGTATGTAATGCTTACTCTGTTACCCTTGAAAAATAAAGATTATTCATTCATTGATTCATTCTCTCAATCTCTCTCTCAATCTCTCTATCTCTCTATCTATCTATCTACCTATCTACCTACCTACCTCCCTACCTATCGATAGATAGATAGATAGATAGATAGATAGATAGATAGATAGATAGATAGATAGATAGAGATACCTATATATATATATATATATACCTATATATATATATATATATATATATATATATATATATATATATATATATATATATATACTCATATACATATAGAGAGAGAAACGTTGATGCTTTTTTGAAATTTGTTATTAAGGGATACGAACAAGCACACATAATGGCTTTACAACATCCAGCCTTCAATCAAAGAAAATCATAAAAACAAATACCCCCCCCCCCCCCCTAAAAAAAATACCATAAACACTTGTTGTAACATCACAGAAAAGCATGTCAAAATGGAGATTTTGTTATTAAAAAATTGAAAGAAATGAGCAGATAGGAAAAAAATCGGAGATAAAAATTGCAGGAGAAATATATATATATATATATATATATATATATATATATATATATATATATATATATATATATATATATATATATATAAACCAAGCATACCAGAGGAGAGAGAGAGAGAGAGAGAGAGAGAGAGAGAGAGAGAGAGAGAGAGAGAGAGAGAGAGAGAGAGAGAGAGAATAATTTGTAAACATACCCGCTTTAGCGCAAGCAGAAAACTCCGTTTCCTGAAAAGACTGTTCATGGACATCTCTGAAACAATGACAAGTGCAGTGCTAAATGGCTAGGTCCTAGAATCTGCTGGTTGCCTTAAGTCATCCCAGGTTTTGAAAGAACGAGAAAGCTAGAGAGTGAGATAGAGAGAGAGAGAGAGAGAGAGAGAGAGAGAGAGAGAGAGAGAGAGAGAGAGAGAGAGAGAGAGAGAGAGAGAGAGAGAGAGAGATATTTGATTTGATTTGATTTGATTTGATTTGATTTATTCTTTTATATCGAGGATAATGGAATAAGCACTCTTGTGCTTTTTTTTTATCCAGTCCCCGTGTGTATGCAGTTTTGTAAATGTCATCTGTTCCCACCGGCACATGATGGCCTACTCTTACGAAAAGCTTAACAGGATTTAACGTGTGCGCAAGATGTTCTGCGTGCGTTCGCACACGAGGCCTCAGTTTAAAGTCTCATCCGAAGGACTTTGGGGAGAGTAGGAGTCAGCACTGATGTGA
>CM060346.1:16919281-16921781 GCA_030674155.1 Stramonita haemastoma
GATAAGGGTTTCATAGTGTTTGCACTGGCAGAATCCCATAGGGTTGAGGCATAGTCTATTGAGGATTGTATATAAGCTTGAAAGAATAATTTCCTTGAATGGTAGTCAAGGAAGTGTTTAATTTTAGTCAACTGGTATACTCTTTGGGACAAGTATTTGCATAGGTGAGATATGTGGTAGATCCAGCTGAGATTTTCATCAATTGTCACTCCTAGAACTTTGTGATGAGAGGTTTGTTCGATTGCTTCCTTTTTTATATGTATTGGAAACTGATTATGAGGTAAATTTTGTCGCTTTTGTCTGGTGGTGATAAGCATGCATTTTGTTTTTTGGGGGTGAATAGACATGTGGTTCAGATCTGTCCATTTGACAAGATCATTACAGCTTTGTTGTAATATGGTTGCAAGAGAGTCAATGTCATTATGGCTTGTATGTATGGTTGTGTCATCAGCAAATAGTTCACATTTGGATGCAATATGTAGAGGAAGGTCATTTATGTATAAAGAAAAGAGAATTGGTCCTAGTATAGATCCCTGTGGTACTCCGTAATGAATGGGTTTTAGATTGGATGTGGATGTAGTTGTTGAAACACACTGTTGTCTGTTCTTGAGATAAGAAGCAAGTAGTTCTAGACTATTTGACGATATATTGTACAGGTCTAGCTTTCTGATGAGAAGTGTGTGGTCAATTGTATCAAATGCTTTTTTGAAATCTACAAATAATACTCCACAAAATTTATTTTCATTAATGTTTGTTAGCCAATTGTCTATGAGACTAGTCAGTGCAGTATGACACGAGTGATTTTGTCTGAATCCTGACTGATTAGGGTTGAGTAGGTTGTTAGTTTCTATATGACTGACTAAGTGTTTATTTATATGTTTTTCCAGGGGTTTTGAAAGAAGGGATATAATGGAGATTGGCCTATAATTTGAGGGATCTGAAGTGTCACCAGATTTGTAGATGGGTATCACTTTAGCAGTTTTGAAGGCATTGGGAAAATAGTTCTTTTCAAGACATTGGTTATATATATATGTGAGAGTGTCTGTGATAACTGGAGCTGAAAGTTTTAGAATTCTGCTGTCTATTCCATCAAGACCGCGTGCCCTTGACTGTTTGAGGTGAATCATGTAATTATGGACCTCAAAAACAGAAATAAATGGTATGTGGAGTTTTGAGGGAATATGCTTTTCTTGGCAGTATTGTTTTGATGTGTTTAGGTTATTGGATTTTGAATTGTCATTGCTAACAACATCAGTAGAAACGTTTATGAAGTGATTGTTGAGTTGTTCAGCAGTAACATCTTTGATTACATTTGATTTGGAAGATGATTGTTTGTTTGTTATTTGATTAATGGCCCTCCAAATGATTTTTGAGTTTTGTTTGGAAGATAGTAAATCTTGGAAATATTTCTTTTTTTCTCGACGTTTCTGTGAGTTTATGGCGTTTCGTAATCTTTTTGACTCTTCATGGTATTTATGTTTTTTTAAGAAATCTCTAAGATAGCATGCTTCTTCTAGTTCTTTTGTGAGCCAAGGCGGTTTGGGGACATGTTTGACCCTTATGGTTTTAAGTGGAGCATGTTTATTGTAAATTTCAGTGAAAGTTTTTATCCAAAACTCGATGGCCGAGTCTGGATCAGTAATGTTGAATGTTTCTGAGAGCATTGAGTTACTTAGTTCAAGAAGGAAAAGCTTTTCATTAAATTTTGCAAAGGAACGATATGTTATGTTTTTATGGCCAGGTTTGGGAATTTTTGTTCCTTTTTTTGACCATGTAGTACATACTGGGTAGTGATCACTGCAGTTATAGACAGGGACACATGTTTCTATGATGTTTTTAGGATTTGATACGTAGATGTGATCAATTATTGTGCTTGAGTTTGGTGTGACTCTCGTGGGTAAACTAACTAGTTGGTGAAGGTTGAATGAATTAGTAATTTGTGTCCATGCATTATTTACTTTTGTTAGATCAATATTAAAATCACCTAGTAGTATTACTTCCCTGGATTCTAATAAGACTACGTTCATCATTGCATCAAACTTGTCAATCCAATTTTTTCTTTCTGCTGGATTCCTATAGCAGAATCCCATTGCAATAGGTGGTGAACCTTTTATTGACACTTCAAACCAGACAGATTCTACATCATAATGTTCTAGATGGATGAGACGCATGAATGTTATAGATTCACTAATGTATATGATGATTCCTGTTTCTTTTTGCTTTTGTGGATCCTTTCGTATGAATTTATATCCAGGGATATATAAATCAGTGTCAACTATGTGCTTCGAAAGTCTTGATTCCGATAAGTCTAGTATGTGAAATGGTTTGCCATGGTTTCTAATAAGTGTTGATATGTCGTCAATTTTATTAACTGCATGATTTATGTTTAAGTGGCAAATTCGTAGACCTTCCTTAGAGGGCCACATGTTGTGTCTTGAATGCATCAATGTGTGTTGGTTTTAGCTGTAAATGTGTGTGTTAGAGAGAGAGAGGGGGGGGG
>CM060346.1:16926781-16959281 GCA_030674155.1 Stramonita haemastoma
CTCTCTCTCTCTCTCTCTCTCTCTCTCTCTCTCCCTCTCTACCTCACTCCTCCTCTCCCCCCGCTCTCTCCTATTCTTCTTTTTCCCCCTTCCCCAACTTTTCTCTCTTCCCCCCACCATTATGTTTGTCTCTTATGTAAAGCGTTTCTACTTCACTGAACTGTCTAGGTGCACATTATATTTCAGATTTATGATGAAACCTTTGTATAAACTTGGGTATGTTATGATTTTGCTCACTTGACTTAAGTAGGTACTAACTTGTAAAATTGTAGTTCTTATTGTTTTCCTGATCTTTTTTTTTTTTTCTCTCTCTCCTCTTCCCCTCCTCTTACTCCTCCTCTCCCTCTTTCCCTCTATTCTATTTTTCTCTTTTCTTTGTCCATTTCTTCTTACCCTCTTCAGGAGCTGAAAAAGATAATAACAGCCCGCACCTTATTCCTCTCACTCCCTCCCTCTCTCTCTTTTCAAATGTTATAGCTTTACGCTCAAATCATACGATTGGTTGATTTATTCACGAAATTTTGATTTTCATAGCTTTATACTTGAATTATGCATTTGGATTGATTGGTTGATCGATTCACTTTTTTTTTTTTTTTTTTTTTTTATTAAAGAGGGCTGGATGAAAACAAGCCACCATTGTGCTTAACCTTTTCCCTCAATAAAAATGTTCATTCATTCATTCTCTCTCTCTCTCTCTCTCTCTCTCTCTCTCTCTCTCTCTCTCTCTCTCTCTCTCTCTCTCTCTCTGGGGTCAAAGTTGAACGCTGAAAACATGGCGACGTGTTTTTCTTTTCTGGTAAACCACAGCAAGTTTTGAGACAGTTTCACGGTGTTTGAAGAAACCTTGGAGAGCCGGCACCATGCCAGTGAGTGTACAGCATCACAGACAGCTTACAGGCAAGTTCGTTAGCACCTTGATAAACATTTTAGGGTGTAAATCGACTTTCTCCAGACCTGTTGGCATTTTGTTGCTACGTAGAGGATGTGGTACAATGGAAAGACACTTTGTGTGCGTGCCAGTAGACTCTGAAGTGTATTCGTGCAAAACAGCAGTTTTCAGAGTTCAGTGAGACCTGTGTACAGATCATTCAGGTTTGGCATGTTGACAGCTGTTGCCCTTGTTTTCCTGTCGTGCTACCTGATGACATGTGGCGACGTAGAGTCCAATCCTGGTCCAGACTCACCCTCAAGAGATGCCAGTGGAGCACAGAAGCCTTCCCCATCCAAGAGAAGTAGCTGTGAGGAAGGTGCTTACCATGACGCCAGGGAACGACCTGACCCACAGCAAGGAGGCACAGACATGGAGACTGTCCTGAAGGGCATGATGGACATGCAGACCTGCATGAAGAAAATGGATGAAAAGCACGACAGGCATGCAGACCGGATAGAGGGGGCAGTGGAGGACATGAAGATGTTTGTGAGTGCTCAGATGGCCATCATAGAGGAGAAGCATCAGCAGTTCCAGGAGGAAATTAGAGATCTTCGAGTCCAGTGTGACCAGCTGCAGGAAGAAAATCACAGTCTACGAGAACAGTTGGACGCTATTACCCAGAAGTGTGACTCACTTGAAAACCACAGTCGAAGAAATAACCTGCTTTTCTTTGGAGTGCAAAAGACACAAGAAAGGGAGAGCTGGGAGGACTGTGAGAGACATGTGAGGACAGTGATCAGGGAGGGGATTGGAATCCATGACAACATCATGATAGAAAGGGCGCACAGAACACAGAAAGGCAATGCAATTGTGGTGATACTGCTCTCCTGTAAACACAAAGACAAGATTTTGAGAAGTGCCAAGAATCTGAAGTCATCAGACAAGTTCTCGAATGTGTATGTGAGGGAGGACTTTTCAGCCATGGTACGACAGAAACGCCAAGGACTGAGAGAAAAGGCACAGGAACTGTACGAGGCAGGGCAGAAACCCAAGATGCGGTTTGACAAACTGATTGCAGATGAGGGAGTTTTCACATATGACATCAGTCAGAGCAAGGTGTCACTTCTGAAGAAACACTCTGTGTACAACAGAAACAGTCCAAGAAGAAGTGAAACACAAGTACAAAGAATGTCTGAGCAGAGAGCAGCCCTCCATGACGACAGACATGATCAGTTCAGTGACTTCCCTCCACCTGAATTCAGAAGCGATGAGGAAGATGTGGAATCCACTCCATCTTCACAGCAAACGCCTTTGCTCCCAGTGTCTGAGTACCCGAACCTGAATCTATCACGGACCCAGAGGCCACCCAACCGGTCGCAGTGCAGCCTTGACAGAGGTGACAGGCCACAGCAGCAGAGCGCACGGGACACGCGGAACACACGGGACACGCGGAGCGCAACGGACAGGCGGCGAAGCAGTACCTCTGCTTTGGGTCTGGGATCAAGGAGCCCTGTCAACACACGCCACAGAACGCAAGCGGTGTCAACCACAGGGCCAGGGGAACTCCGCACACAAACACACACACTGCAGCAGTGGGTTAGACCGGTCAGCAGAGGGCCAAAACAGCAGCAGAGTGGGTGTGGTGGGGGTGTGAGAGGGGGGAGGGGAGGTAAAAATAAATAGGGGTGTGGCCGAGGCCCAGGGGAAATAAAAATATGTACATGGAACTGCAATGGTTGGTTGCAAAAACTGGACATTAAAGATGTAATCCAGTCATTGTTGTGTTATGATATTTTTGCGTTAAATGAAACATTTGTAGCCTCTGAAAACTATTCTTACCCTGCATTCAGTGATTACGATATTCATATTTCAAAAGCAGTAAAACTGTCAAACAGTTATAGAAACTCTGGTGGCGTGCTTGTTTTTGTACGTAAATCTTTGGCAAAGTTTGTGCACAGTATTGAAACAAAATATGAACACACGTTAGTTTTAGAAATAGATAAACTGTTATTTAATGTTAAGAAAAATATTTTTTTGGTCTGTCTGTACATCCACCCATACGACAGTAAGTACTGGAACACAGCTGACTATGGGTATGGCATAGAAGTGCTAGAACAGTGTATTGTGGATCTACATGAAGCGGCAGGGGACTTTTCTTTAATCATAACGGGTGACTTGAATGCACGAACAGGTTGTATGAATGCTTTGCCTATGAGTGTGGATGAGGATGAGGAAATCTGGAATCACAGAGGGGTGAATGAAGGAGCTGACTAGTTATTTGAGAGAAAATCTGATGACAAAGAAATGAATGTTTTTGGTAAAGAATTGTTGAATGTGTGTTCTACATTTGATTGTGTGATATTGAATGGTTTGTGTCAGTTTGGTTTTGATGAGTTGTTGACATTTGTGTCACCCAATGGGGGAAGTACAATTGATTATATCATTATGTCTAGAGACCTATGCCTTGCTGATTTGGTTTATGATGTTAAGATTGTTGCTTTTATTGACTCGCCACATTTTCCTGTATCGATGAAGCTAGGTAGGAGTGAAAAGAATATGTGTACAGTACGCACAAGCAGTAAGAAATGGGTTAACAAATTAATCTGGGATAGTACTAAGGAGGGTAGTTTTCTGTCAACTTTTCATTCTGATGAAATGCAAGATATGTGTTTACATGCGTTTTCGTTGCTGGATCATGACATTGATGGGGCATTGGAAACTTTCACAAAAATGCTTTTGCAAGCTAGTGAATGTATGGATAAGCATGTCTGCATCAGGAATCAACAGCAAGATGCCCTTTGGTTTGATGCAGAATTAAGGATGCCAAGCATAAAGCACGGCAATGTCTGTCAAAGTTTCGTCAGTCTAAGGGAGATAACGACCGTTTAGTGTATGTAAGGGCACGAACAGAGTATAAAAAAATGATTAAACGTAAGAAAACGAGTCATAAGCGTGTAAAGGCTAAGTACCTGGCTTCTCTTGGTAAAGATAGCAGGAAGTTTTGGAAAGAACTGAAAAAAATTTCAGGCAGACAAAAATCGAAAATTTGTAAAGACATAACGAAGGATCAGTGGTTAAATCATTTTCAGCAATTGTTTAATGATAACACGATAAATACCAGTTTGAGGCCAACTAGGGGACCCACACAGACAGAAGGTTATGACTTAGACAGTGAGCTTAACCAACCTATACTTATCTGAGAAAGAAGTTGCCGATGCCATACGACATTTAAAAAGAGGCAAGGCTTGTGGGGTGGATAACATCTTGGCAGAAATGTTAAAGTTAGCAGACAATATTGCTGTGCAGTTTCTAACCAAATTGTTTAACATTTTGTTTGATCACGGTTTCTACCCAAACCTATGGGCAAAAGCTATTATTGTACCTATTTTGAAGAAAGGAGATGACAGTCTAACTGATAATTATGGGGGTGTATCATTATTGAGCTTGGTTACCAAGTGTTTCACGTCAGTACTTAATAAAAGACTTGTAATGTGGACTAAAGAGTATGACAAACTGACGGAGTCACAGGCTGGATTCAGACGGGGGTATTCCACAGCTGACCATATTTTTACACTCCAAGCAGTTGTGGAAAAATGCTTATCAAAGAAAGGAGGAAAGCTTTATGCATGCTTTGTGGATCTGATGAAAGCCTTTGACTCTGTACAGCGACAACCTTTGTTTGATATTATGATCCAGAATGGAATACAGGGAAAATATTTACATGCTGTTATTGCTATGTATGAATCTGTGATGTCTTGTGTACGTGTAGAGGATGGACTTACTGAATTTTTTGATTGCCCAATAGGTCTGAGACAGGGATGTATATTGAGTCCCATATTGTTTTCCTTGTATGTAAACGAAATAGCTTCTGTAGTTGACAACAATGGTCTTCATGGTGTCCAGTTTTTGCCAGGTTTACTTGATTTATATTCCTTTTGTTTGCCGATGACATAGTTCTGCTGTCCAGTAGTGTAGTTGGTTTACAAAAACAAATTAACAATTTAGACATTGCATGTAAAAAAATGTTTTTGAAGGTTAACACAGACAAGACAAAAGTTATGGTTTTTCGAAAAGGTGGATTTTTGGGTAAGAATGAAAAATGGAAACTTGGCTGCAGTGTACTAGAAATAGTGAATGAATACAGTTAGTTAGGGTTTGTGTTTACCTCAAAAATGAGCATGAACTGAGATGTGGATGCTCTTGCAGTGAAAGGAAGACGTGCATGTGTTCAGTGTGTGAAACATGATTATCAAAACTAAAAGACATTTCTAAGGATTGTTTTTTTCCGAATTTTTGATGCACAGGTACTGCCAGTTCTTTTGTATGGTTCTGAGATGTGGGGACTTCACAGACAGAGGAATATTGAAAAGATTCATTCTTTTGCATGTAAACGTTTTCTAAGTGTGCCGCTTAGGGTACCAAATAAGTTTGTTTATGGAGAAATAGGTCGTTATCCATTATATATAAATAGTGCAGTCAGGAGTATTCGATACTGGTTTAGGCTTTTAAAAATGGATATTAATAGACTTCCCGAGCAAGCATATCTAATGCTTATTAATATGGATGAACATGGTAAAACATGTTGGGTAACTTTACTTAAAAATGTTTTGCTTAATCTTAGATTTGGGCATGTATGGCTCCAACAAGGAGTTGGGTGTGAGCAATCTTTTATTTCACTGTTAAAGCAAAGAATGAAAGATGTTTATATACAAGAGTGGAATGGGTCGGTCATGGTCAAAGACATATATCAAACATATCGTCTGTTTAAAGGTAACTTTGAATGTGAACTGTATTTTGAATACATGGATATAAAATGTTTTAGGGACTGTTTAGGAAAACCTTGTCTTGGTGTGCTACCGATTAAAGGATCAGTTTCCAGAAGAATTTTCAAGAAGAATACTGACTATATGTGTAATTTGTGTAATGCACTGGAAGATGAGGAGCATCTTATAAAAAGTTGTATTCTTTATGATAATCTAAGACATAAATATTTAGACCCTATAGATCAACCATATACAAATCTACTGAAATATGGTTCTGTTACAGCTATTCGTAATTTGAGTCTATATCTTTTTAATGCCTTAAAAGTACGGCAGGATTTTATTGAGAACTTGGGAAACTGACAAGGAGAATATGATTACTCAAAGGAGGTCATTTGTCCAATATATTAATAAGAAGGACGCATTCACATTTGCTTTTTTTGTTGTTGTTTTTTATGTCTTGGCAGTCGCCACATAGGTTATACAGCAATTCTCATTTTTGCTTTATTTTGTTTTCCTTTGCTTTGCTATGCTTGTATGACCCCATTCTAGGGGCTGGAGGCCTGAAGAATAAACATTGTTCATTGTTCATTGTTCTCTCTCTCTCTCTCTCTCTCTCTCTCTCTCTCTCTCTCTCTCTCTCTCTCTCTCTCTCTCTCTCTCTCTCTCTATCTCTCTCTCTCTCATATGTTGCATGCATAAGATTTTGGTTTGAACTACTACACATGAATTCTGAAAGATTACCATATAATGCTTATTATATGTTGTTAGAATTAGATTTTTTAAAAAGGTAAACAATGTTGGGTCTCTAAAATCAGGGAAATACTATGTATTACTGGGTATAATATCGTTTGGTTGAACCAAGGTGTAGGAGACATAAAAATGTTCTTGCGTGCCTATAAACAAAGACTTGTAGATTAGTTTGCTCAGGAATGGACAGGCACCATTAGAGACCGTGAGCGATATGATGGTTGTAGAAACTTTAAAACTATTTTTGAAAAAGAAAAGTATGTCATTGAAATGGATACATATTGTTTTCGAGTTGCAGTTACGCAAGTTCGATTCAATGTTCTACCATTGAATAATAATACACAGCAGTATAATAGTTTAAACGAAGTTAAGCAATGCCCTGTTTATAAAGATCAAATAGAAAATGAAGAACACGTTATACTGAATTGCCCTATCTATGTAGACTTAAGAACTAAGTTTCTTAAAGATTCCAAAAGACTTCCTTTCTATGTACTACTCAAAGCCACTGTACCTACTGATAGATGCAATTTATCACGTTTTATCTTTCGTGCAACCAATAGAAGAAATAGGACAACTTTCTAGAAATTGATATTTGTATTGATGAATAATACATATAAAACAGTGTCGTTTACGATACGTGTGAATTGTTCCGTGATTAACGGTTAACATATGGCTTATATAACTTTCTTGCTTTATAGTTACTCATATATTATTTCATATACATATACGTTGATAGTAAACAGTTTATAACACCTATGTCATATGCACACACTCTATGCCCACCACTTTTTTGTATTGTGGCCTAAGGCCGATGTGCATTAAACAATTTCAGTGTTCAGTGTTCAGTTGTTCAGTGTTTCTCTCTCTCTCTCTCTCTCTCTCTCTCTCTCTCTCTCTCTCTCTCTCTCTCTCTCTCTCTCTCTCTCTCTCTCTCTCTCCTTCCCTCTCCATTGTCTCTCCCTCTCATCCTCTCTTCCCTCCTACCTAGTTAGGAAGACTCAAAATAAATATGGCTGTATGTCTGCACAGATGTCAACCACAGATGAAATCCAAGACATCATGGATGCTATTGACCTATTAATCTTCTGCCGATAGTACATCCCAAGCAAGGCAGAACTGAGGGAGCTAGAGGAGGAACAGAAGGATGATGATGGCCCTTGCATGTCGAAGAGGACAGCAAAAAAGAGAAAGAGAGAAACGGAATGAGACGAAGAAGATGATATTCCTCTGGCAAGAACTGGCCAGAATGACAACAATGGTGATTAGGAACAGGAGGCTGACAGCCCAGAGGAGGAACATTAAACTTCCTCCTATCATACTTGAGGAAGTGAATGGATCAGATCAAGACCTCCAAGATATTATTCAAAATCCTCTCTCTGGACTGAGGGGCTATTCGAATCACGAAAAGGACAGTTAACAAGTGACCTTAAACATCCCCTGAAGGTCAAGTGAAGCCTTTCACAAGTACTACAAGTACCTAATTACTGATGAGTCAATGAAGAAAGTGGAGGGCCAGACCAATTTCTTCTTTACACAGCAACATGGGACCAGCATCAACACCATCTGAAAAGAGTCTTAGATCTTCTTAAGGATCTACCTCTGCATGGAGTACAACAGTAATATGTGGGATTAATAGGACTCCCAAGAACTGTTTTACTCTTGTTGCAGAAGCCCTGGCCAGAGGAAAGTTCGAAGCTGGATAGCCATCTCCACTTTGCAGACAAAGACAAAACAAAAGTTGAGGACAAAGCTGCTGAACTACGGGAAGAGCGACCACCTACCTATGTGGGGAGTCATGGGCTGCTGCCAGCAAGGGCAGTGCACAGGCCAGACCTTTACTAGATGGGTCAAATACATAGTGTTCCTTTGCCTCAACACAGACAGAACTGCTATCTGAATGTCTACCAAAAACTGAATTTAAAAAATCAGTCACCACCCCAAAGTATCATATATGATACAAAGTACCTTGAAGTTCTCCCAGAAGTCTGGCGTATAAAATAATATAATACATATCAAATTTCATACTTTTTAAACCAATAAACTTTTTCTACCAGTTAATTTTGTATACGTTGTGTTGAGTTCAAAAACAAAGAAACATACCTTTCATGCAAGTTAACGTGTGTGCTGGCTCTCTGGGGGTTAAAATATTATGGAAAAAGTTTGTTTTGTTCCTAGATAGATGGCTAGATGAAAAGAGCATATGCATTCCTTATTAGATTTACTGTTGTTCGAACAACAGTTGGAGTAAGGCAGGGTTGTCTACTGTTACCCACTATTTTCAATCTTTTACTTGAGAGAATCATGGTTGATGCACTGGAACACCATAAAGGGTCAGTCAGCAATGGTGGCAGAACGATCACAAACCTCCGTTTCGCAGATGACATTGACTGACTAGTAGGATCAGAACAGGACTTTGTTAGCTTAAGAGAACACCTGGAAAAAGCCTCTAAAACATAAGGCACTGAAATCAGTGCAGAGAAGACCAAACTGATGACCAATAACACCAAGGGCATCAGCACTGATATCAGGGTCAATGATCACAAGCTGGAAACGGTTCAAAGCTTCAAGTACTTGGGAGCCATTGTATCAGATGAGGGGTCCAAGCCAGTGGTAGTATGCAGGACTGCACAGAAAATAGCAGCACTGTCAAAACTGAACACCATCTGGAAATAATAAACTATCTAACTCAACTCCAAGATCAGACTAATGCGCTGCCTTGTCATATCCATATTCTTATAATTATGCCTGTGAATTGTGGACCCAGACTGCTGATTTGGAGAGAATAGTACAGGTGGTAGAGATGAGATTCTTTCAGAGACTCCTTGGCATCTCCTACAGAGACCACATAAGCAGCGAAGAGGTGCATAACAGAATCCAGCAAACCATTGGTCCCTACGAACATTTTCTGTCAATGGTAAAGAAGAATAAACTTAAATGGTACGGGCATGTCACAAGATCTAAAGGACTTGCAAAAATAATACTGCAAGGCACTGTCCAAGGAGGAAGACACAGAGGCAGACCAAGAGAGAGATTGGGGGACAACATCAGCGAATGGACAGGTCGAAAACTCAGCCAAATTTTGAGAAAGGCAGAACTGAGAGAGAAATGGAGGGAGCTGGTTGTCAAGTCTTCAGGAGTGTCCCCACAGTCGCCAGACTAAGGGATAGATAGATAGATAGATAGATAGATAGATAGATAAATAGATATATAGATTAGATAGATAGATAGATAGATAGATAGATAGATAGACTCAATATCTACTATGTAGAAAATTTGTATTTCTCTCTCTCTCTCTCTCTCTCTCTCTCTCTCTCTCTCTCTCCCTCACGGTGTTTTGCTAGGACTGACCCTCACACTCCTATTTTGGGGCGGGCTTTTATTGCGGTGTGGTGATGTGGAGACGAACCCTGGACCCACCCCTCCTGGATCTACTGGCCGCAAACTGAGGCAAACCAGCTTACTTGGTGGTACTGATGGTCGTAGTAACGCTACAGGGAAAGCTGTACGAAAGGCCAAAGCCAGCGCAGATGTGCCTGCCAGCACGCCAACGGTGAGACACCACAGAGAAGAGTCCTCTTCTGCAGCAGCCCCTGAGGAAGTGACGATCCATACGATGACAGCCAAATTAGAGAAGCTGGAAACTTCCTTGAAGTCTACAATGGACAGCATGAAAAGTGAAATCAAAGTGTTGACAGACAGTGTTAGTGGTCTGAAAGAGGAATTGTGTGGCCTTAGGCATGACATGGACAATCTTAGATCAGAAAATGTAGAGTTGAAACAGTCAAATACAGAACTTGTTGATAGGATTGGAAAGTTAGAAAAGCAATCAGATGATTTAGAAGGACGATCAAGACGAAATAATATTATTTTTCATGGACTAGAAAAGAAAACAAACGAGACTGGTGCTGACTGTGAGAGGGTTGTGAAAAATCTTCTCTCTGAAAAAATGGATGTTGCAGGAAATATCAAGTTTGATAGAGTACACCGTATTAACTCCAAACCTAACTCTCCCATCATTGCCAGGTGCTGTTTTTACAAGGATAAACTTAGTATTCTGAAGGCTAAAACTCGTCTGAAAGGGTCTAGTATCTTTGTTGATGAAGATTTCTCTCATACTGTTAGGGACATCAGGCGTAAGCTGACCCCTTATCTGAAGAGTGCTCGAGCAGAAGGGAAACAAGTTAGAATGGTCTTTGATCATCTGATTATAAACGGTGAGAAGGTGACACTCAACGATCTTCAGAGAAACGAATAGCTCTTTGGCCGGCCCATACATACATTCCTCCATAGACACAATTCACAGGGTAGGACAGTAAGTATAGGTACACCGGTTGAGACGCTTCAGACCGACACTGACGTAATACGGCTTCGCGCTGTGGCGTGTGACAAAGACGCTACGCCTAGGCGTAGCGTGGAGTTAGGAGACAAAGACCGGTCTAACCCTTTACTTACGTCAGCTGGCGAGTTTTCGGGTAGTAGGCCTAGGCCTACACAGTTTTTAAATAAAGAGCCAACTCTAAATAAGAGTAATGATCGGAATACTGCTGAAAGCATTAACCTGGTGTCTAGTCTTATTAATGATGATAGTGATAATGTCAGTCTGTATGTTGTAGATCCATTGGATTGTGACAATATAAATAAAACAAATAAACCTTTTTCTTTTTTATCTTGGAATGTAAATGGATTGCTTTCAAAACTCTCTGATAGGGATTTTGTATCTTATGTATGCAGTTTTGATTTTATCTGTTTGACAGAAACGTTTTTAGAAGACATACAGCCAGATGTGTTTAGTGGCTATAAGGCCTTCTGTAAGTCGGCAGTTAAAGTTAGTCATCAAGGGAGGCGATCCGGGGGAGTTGTTTGCTTGATTAAGCATGAGTTAGCTGCTCTTGTGAAATGTTTAGAAGTTCCATACCCTAACATTTGTACTTTTCTCTGTGACAAATCATTATTGTGTACCTCAAGAAATGTTTTGCTTGTATGTGTGTATATCCCACCTGAAGGTTCTCCTTTTTATAACATGTTTGACAATGATAGTGGGATTGCTATGATGGAAGAATATTTAGTCAATTGCATGGTGACTTTGGATGAAGTTGATATAATATTGTGTGGAGATTTAAACAGCAGGACATCAAACTTGTCTTGTCATCATGTAGCAAATGACGAGATTGCAGATCTCCAAAGTAAAAGCATGTCTCTCAGTGGTAATCGGTATTCTGAAGACTCTATTCTCAATAGTTATGGTAAATTATTATTGAATATGTGTACTACACTTAGTTTACAAATTCTGAATGGCATGTGCACTGGTGATAAGCAAGGACGCTACACGTACATTTCCGATGGAGGATGCAGTGTTAATGATTATTTTCTAGTGTCAGATGATTTGTTCTCTCAGATTTTTGACTCATGTCGTTTGTATGTTGCGGAACGTTCTGATTCAGATCACCTTCCTGTTGAACTACATATTAATTCATTGTATAAAACATATGCAATAGCTGAAGAGCCATCTGTTGTGGAAAAGATTGTGTGGGATGAAAACAAACTCTCAGCATATAAAGATAATCTTTGTGAGGAGGACACGTGTGTAAATTTTTCAAGTGCCTTACAGATGATTGATGAGAACATTAATGAAGCTCTAGATTTGTTCAATGGTTGCATTAAGTCCAGTGCTGAATGTATGAAAAAACAGGTACATGTCAATAAAGGTTTAACAGTTGCTACATGGTTTGATAATGAATGTAAAAATATGAAATATAGGGTGAGAAAACTTTTGAAGACTTATCGAAAAACGCTAAAGAACGAAGACAAAAACTTGTATTGTGTCTTAAGAAGGGAATATAAATCCATGCTAGAAAGGAAAAGAAAACAGTATAATATGACATTACTTGCAGATATGGTGTCTTCAATCTCTTCTCAAGTCCAGTTCTGGAAAAGTGTTAAGAAGGCATCATTTAGAAATAGTCAACCTAAGAATAATATATCAGTTGACAGTTGGTTTCAACATTTCAAATCTTTGTTGGAGAAAGGCTCGTCAGACAACTCCATGAATACTAATGTTGACAATGATGAAAGTGAGGAGGATTTTGATCGCCCAATATCTAAAGAGGAAATTTATTTGGCACTTAGAAAACTAAAGAATGATAAAGCAGCTGGTCCTGATCAAATCATTGGAGAATTGCTGAAAAATGGAGGTGAAAATGTTGTGCTTTTTCTCCTAAAATTATTCAACAAAATCTTTGATGATGGCCTTTTCCCTGATAACTGGACTGAATCTATAATCTTAACTCTACACAAAAAGGGTGATGTTGATAACCCTAATAACTACAGGGGAATTTCTCTTAGTGACATAAGTAGTAAATTGTACAGTACCATCATTAATAATAGATTACAAGAATGGGTTAAGAAAGATAATATTACAGGTGAACATCAAGCTGGCTTTAAGAGAGGATACTCCACTATAGACCATATGTTTACTCTGCTTGCATTTGTACAGAAACAGTTTGCTTATAACCGTAAGCTGTATGTGGCATTTATTGACTTTGAAAAGGCATTTGATTCTGTTAATAGAAATTTGTTGTGGCCTATTCTCCTGAAAAATGGTGTGAAGGGTAAATTATTACGATGTTTGAGAGCCATGTACCAGAATGTCAGAAGTAGAATAAGATGTGGTACAAAACTGACTGACATAATTTACTGTACCACTGGCGTTAAACAGGGCGATGTATGTAGCCCATTATTATTTTCTGTTTTTATTAATGAGTTAGCTAGAGAAGTCATCAATAATGGTAAACATGGTGCCACTTTCCCCAAGATTTCACAGAATTGTTTATTCTTCTACTTGCTGATGATGTTATCCTGCTATCTGAAACGGTTGTCGGCTTACAAAAGCAGTTGAATAGCTTGAGCAGTGCTGCATCAGCACTTGATCTTAAGGTTAATCTGAATAAGAGTAATATTGTTGTATTCAGAAAGGGTGGTTATTTAGCTGCTCATGAAAAATGGTTGTACAATGGAAAAGTCATGCCTGTGATTAATGTCTATAAATACTTAGGTATTTGCTTTTCTACAAAGCTTAGTTTCACAGCTGCATGTAAAGATCTGGCAAGTCGAGGTAAACGAAGTTTGTTATTGGTTTTGAGAAAGTTACGAATGTTGAATAATAACTCTTTTGACTTGCTCATTAAGATATTTGATGCGCAAATACAACCCATTGTATTATATGGTGCAGAAATTTGGGGCTTGGATGCAGCTGTAACACATTGTGAATCAGTGCACCTCTTTGCTTTAAAGCAGTTTTTAGGCTTAGATAGACGTACACCAAATGATCTTGTGTATGGTGAAACTAACAGATACCCTCTATCTGTTAATGCGGCTGTAAGAAGTGTAAGATACTGGATTAAGATTTTGCATATGGATGAGAACAGACTACCTTTTAGATCTTATAAGATGCTTTATGATCTAGATGCCAAAGGAAAAAATAACTGGGCTACACAAATACGTACCTGTTTATGTGAACTCGGTTTTGGATTTGTTTGGTTCAATCAAGGTGTTGGAAATTGTAGAGAATTTATAAACATGTTCAGGCAAAGATTGATTGACTGCCGTTGGCAGCAATGGAGTGATCACATACAAACCAGTGAAAGATATCTATTGTACAGACAATTTACAAGTACACATGATGTCAAACCTTATCTAAAGCTTGATGTGGACATTCATCTGAAAAGAATTATGTCAAAGTTTAGACTTGGTGTTTCAGATTTAAATGTTCATAAGTTCAGATATAAAGAACATGATGTTGATGACCCCAGGTTACTATGTCCATTATGTAAGCAAGCACCTGAGGATGAAGTACATTTTGTGTTATGCTGTCCAGTATTAGAGGATGTTAGGCAGAATTACATCCCTGTAAAATATAGTAGGCAGCCTAATTCTTTTCGACTTTGTTTACTCATGGCGTCAAGTCAGCCTGAGGTTGTGCGTAGCCTCACTTTATATTTGTGTAAAGCTTTCAGAATAAGAGATATATTGTTGTCGTAGGTTATATTTGTGTATCTGACTGTTCATACAGTAATTTGTGTTGTTGTTATTAGGTTGTTGTTGTTTGTGGGTTTTTGGGGGTTTTTTCCTCTCACCAAAATACTAAGCAGCTCGGCAACCCCCTTCATGTATGGGCCAATGGCCTTTTTGTGAATAAAGTTTTCGAGTTCGAGTTCGAGTTCGAGTTCGAGTTCTCTCTCTCCCTCTCTCTCTCTCTCTCTCTCTCTCTCTCTCTCTCTCTCTCTCTCTCTCTCTCTCTCTCTCTCTCACAAAGACCATTTACTGAAACATGATTGCCATGAAAATTATCAAAGCAAACAAATACAGACACCTGTCTAATATGTTCTGATAAAGCGGGAAAAAAATGATTGAAATAATTGACTGAATTGATCGATCTATTTCAATAATGGACTAGGCGTACATTTAGTCTAAACAATGAAATTTTGATATAGAATAATTAGTAGATAGCTATGACTGGAACCTCACACATAAATTATATGGTCTAGCAAAGTTAACACCATTACCAACACTAGTAGCCAATGGCTCTATAACACTAATCAACCACTTATGTGTTACTGATCGAAAAACTACAATTGAAAAACGTGACCCTGAATTCAGCTTCAGTATGTTTAAAAAAATAAAAAGGTTTGACCTAGTCAAAGAGAGATATAAACATTCCAACACTAAATCACACGTCATATATATTTAAATATAACAAAGTGAGACCTACCAGGGTAAGATGAAGCTGCCTGCAAATTCTTGCAAACTTATTGTACACTGGAACCGAGTGCACATGAGAACTGTGTGCAGCCCCTAGTGTCAGTTTTTAGAGCATCGAGAGAACACTATGTCATACTAAAGCAGGAACATTAAACATTTTATTAAGAATGTTATCATTATTATCATATTGGATAGATGTGATGTTTTACTGATGCAGGCTGTGCAGAACACTGTTGTCAATTCTAGATCAAAATTCCACAAGTGGTATTTGTTTCATGTGCATGGTATGCATTTCATTTTACTTGCATGGTATGCATGCAGACCATTGCAAGGGTGGGCATGTGCACTCCTGTCTTGTCTAAAAATGAATTTGCAAGAATTTACAACAAGCTTTATCTCACCCTGGTAAGTCTCACTTTGTTGTATTTAATTCTTGCTCATTTCCCATATCCCTCAACTATATATGCACCTGAGATTTTAGAGCTACAGTGTTCTCGAGACAAACACATCCACCGCATGTAAACAAAAAAGCTGTCCTACCTTATTTATGTTGTAGGAATAGCTCCACGATGGATTTATCGGAGCATCTGCAAGTTAAGCTGCTGAAGTACTGGCTGACCTTGTACTGTGTGCCGTGAAGCCTGTAATGTCTATGCCTGCCCTCTCCATCATGTACTTCATCCAGCGATATATGGTATTGCTAGTGGCTCTTCTGTGCGTGCTTGGGGAGTGATAAACAAATGTCGGGTAGCATTCTAAGCCCTCAGTTCTTCGCTCCGTCTCAGGTATTCTTTCAAAGTGTAAACCACACACAGAGCTTCCTTCTCTATAAAAGCAATGAGTTCAAATGGTGAATGACGGGCTCCTCTTCTGGATTGTTTTAAGAATCTATTTACATTAAAAGCACACTTTTCCCTTGAAAGTAGCATATTTTCTATGTCCAGAACAGCAATAGTTTGACACCTCTGACCTATCAAAAGGGCAATTAACATCACGAGTTTCATTGTCATTTGCCTGAAGGTCAGTTGTCCCACTGGAACCCAGTTTCTAACATTTTCAACACAATGTTTACATCCCAAGGGTGGTGATAGTTTGGTAGTGGTGCTTTTCTTTGAAGCACACCCTTCATAAATCTTTTTACATGTTCATGTTGACCAAGCGTTGCCCCTTCATAGTTGGAGAAAAAAAAACAACAACTTAGTGCAGAATTAGTGGTGCCCACAGCGCTATAAGAATATCCCTCTTTCATCAGAGATTCCAGAAAATGAACAGCTGTGGCTAGAGACGGTGAAACTGAATCCACTTGTAGCTCACATGCGTACCTCTCCCACTTTTGTATGCACACATCATGCATATGTTTTGTTGCGGGTTGCCATGAGGACATGAGAATACTGGTAGTCTCCTCAGAAGAAACAACAAAAAAACCCTATGTTCTGAATCTACCGCTGACACTTTGCAGACTAGTAGCATCAGGCTTTTCCTCATTGGGTGTTTGGTCTCCTTTTGATTTAGTTGTGTCAGAAGAGTGTGTCTGGCTCACAAGAGGACAGGCCTGGCTGTGAGAGTTTTCATAAGTGCTGGCCAAAAGGGCTGATTTTTCCAGGTTGGTGCTACTATAACCCCTCTTGCTTTGTCTTTATCTTTGCCAGGACCCGGGATAGAATGCTGAGAGGTGGAAAGCAATAAACAGTCTCATTACCCCCATTACATGCTAAATGCGTCAATAGCGCATACTCCTGGGTCAGGCAAGACAGACGCATATCTGGAAAACTGAAAATTCAATCTAGAAGCAAACAAGTCAATGACAGGTTTTATGCCAAGAATTCTCAGCCTCAGAAAGTAGCATTGAATCAAGTTTCCATTCTGTGTCAATGTGGATCTGTCTAGACAGACAATCAGCTTCAACATTCTCAACCCAGGAATGTGAGCAGCACTGAGCCATATTTTTCTGCTTTAACACCAATGCCAGATTTGCTGAGATACGTCATTCATATGTTTTGATCTGTTTGAACCCATGTTGTTAATACAACCAACAGTGCTTGTGTTATCAGTCATAATTCTTATGTGAACATTACGTTGGTCACGCAACACAAACTTGAGACCCCAAAAAGACAGCTAATAGCTCCAAAGCCTGTATGTGTCTGTCTTTTTTCTTTCTCACTCCACATGCCTTGTGTTTGTGATTTGCTATCAACAATCCAAGCACCCCATCCTGTAGGTGAACTGTGTAATGATGGGGTCTGATCTCTGAATGGTAGTTTTTTGCTTGTCTATGTTATTAATCCACCATTCTAGCTCTGTCTTCCCTTCAGCTGATAACACAGCAGACTTATCCCAGTTCCCTTGCTCAGTTTAAACGCTGAGCATGTATCTTGTTCAAGTGCTCTGTAGTACAAAGGGCCCATTGGTACAGCATGAAAACAAGAAATCATGAGTCCAATACAAGATGCCAGAGATCCTATAGTTGTACTTTCCTGACTGAATAATTGTATGCATGCACACAGCAGTTTTTGTTTCCGTTCATCTGTCAGTGTGACTGTCCCGTGTATCAAGGGTTTGTTTTGAGACCCAGGTAGGTGATTTCTTGCACAGGCATGAACTGTGATTTCTTTTCATGTACATAGAATCCTAGAGAGTCCAGTAATTGTATTGTGTCTACCACACACTGTAAACTACTGTTTCAGTCTCCCCTACAATCAAACTAGCATCAATAAATGGAGTGATCAGGTGACCCATATCATGTAGGCATGCTAGGACAGGTTTCATGAGTTTTGTGAATTTTCTGGAAACTGGACAGAGTCCCATAGCAGCTGCCTGAAAACAGTACAGTTTTCTCTCCATCTGAATTTTAGATATTTCCGAAAAGTTTCCTCTACTGCTGTGACGTAATATGTGTCTCTCAGATGAACTGATGTGAAAAAAACAGTTTTGTGTCACTAGAACCAAAGCTGTATGATATTGTTTCCATTTTAATTTTCTTATGTTCCACATATTTTTCAGAGCTTTTAGATTTAAAATCATTCTAAATGATTGTCTGTTTTCTCCCTAACAAAGATGAGTAAGACAATTTGTCCTGATTCGGGCAAAGACTCTTTAATCACACCTTTTTTCAACAAGTTTCTTATTTGAGAGTCAACAGCATAATTTTCATGCTTACTAAACAACCTTTGCAAACTGTCCTTGATATCTACTAGGAAATCATCAAAAGTGATTTTGATTCCATCAACTGTTTCATCAGGCTCAGAAGTCAACTAATTCCAGTGTGACAACTTTTCCTTTATGTATTTCTAGATAAGCACACAAAGAAGGCAAGCAAAGTTCAAACTCACTAACCTTGTTTCCAGAAAGGAGGGGTGGTTCAGTCAAAGAACGAGTTACTGCTGGTGGCTGTTGTTTTTTTTTTCCTTCTTCCAAAACACTTTGTTTGCTTGACATAGGGAGCCCCCCTCCCCCTGCCCCTGCCTCCACGGCTTCCGGCCTAAACAAGAGCTACTGTTGTTTTGCTGCCACGTGCTCCTCTTTTGCTGGCCATGCATGTTCTGACCGAGTTTCTGGGACTCTTGTACTTCTTTTAGACATTTGTGAAAATCAGAGCCATACAGTAGTTTTGGGGTCATCGCAACCTGCGGTGCACATATGCCACAGAGTTCACGGGGTTTCTGGGACAGGTCATGGTTGGCGTGACTTGTGAGGACCAGGGCATCTGAATGTTGGGCTATGGATCTGGTCAGATCACTGCATACTTTAGTGGCATCCTGCCCTGAGATGGTATCTCTTACTTTCAAAAGTCGGCCAGTGCAGAGTGTTATGGCTACGGCAGCTTTTGAGTCATCTGTGTGTTTGCCATCTGAACATCTGTCTTTCTTGTGAAGGGCTTGAGAACAGAAAAAAAAAACAAAAAAACTTCCTGGTTTGTTGGGGAATGCCCAGGTATTGTTAGTTTTGGGGAATAAAGTACTTAGTTTTTCCCTTAGCTTTCTGTCTGGAAGTTTTGATACAGATCTGGATTCAAGCAGCTTTACCATTTTCCGAGCCAGGTGGTTCTTTTTCCTTGTTGTCATCAAAAGATAATGTCATTTTTGCAAAAAATATGTTCATCTTCCTCCTCTGTAGTTTCTGCTATCAGCTCCTTTTCCAGCTCCTCTGCCTTCTCATCAGAAACACTGTTGGTGACAGTTTCTAAATCACTGCCTGTCTTCTTTCGTTTTCCTTCATTCTCAACAAGAGGTTCTTTATCAGCGTGAGCGCTGATTTTTCTCTTCTTGGAGTGCAGTGCACTTCTTTCAAAATTATCATTTTTTTTAAAAAGGTTTGAATGATTGAAAAAATGTCTCAGAGAGATGATTCCCTTTCTATCAGTGATTCAGCAGGTGTGCCAGCTTGTGGTTCTTTTTCATAAGATTCTGAATCCATAACCAAATTCTGGTCACTAGCGTAGTCAACAGAAGGAATCTTCTTTTTTCAGTACTTTTCCACAATACACAGATTTCACAAGCACTACAAAAACCAAGTTTACACAATTTAAAACAAGCCAAGAAAAGTAAGGTCTAGAAAACTATATCACAGCTAATGCTTAGATTCCTGATAGTGATGGGTGTTGCCGACACAGTGAGAGGCGATATGATAATGTGTGGACAGTAGCTCAGCTAGGCAACAACTGGCAGTAGGGGCTGTGTGCAGTTCCCATATGCATGTAGTTGAGGGATACAGGAAATGAGCAAGAATTAGAAATTTCTTGACATTTTGTGGTAACCAAAAATTTGTTGTTTTTTATCATCTACTTTCTCCTCTTACAGAATAATGTCTATCAATATCCAGATTCTGATCAGGCCTTAGAAATTTGGTACAATATCTTCTATAACATATGATAAACATGCTCCTTTACACACCAAAAGAGTTAAAACTAATATCAAATATATCCTCCATGGCTGACAGATGAAAAACAAAATATCATATATGTGGCGTTCCATCACGAAATGAGTCGGATGTCATCTCCAGCCTTTTTCCGCTAGAGCCCAAAATATGCAGTAGGGGTGTCAGGTACCGATTTGGAGATTTTGTATAAAACTGATAATATAAACATTTCTGCACCGGAAAACATCAATAAAATAATGATATTTAGTTTCCTTTCTTATCAAAATCGCATTTTAAAACACCTACCACTGCAGAAGACCGACAGTTTTGATGAAAAAAGTCCTGAAGATACGACTTTTCCCGCAACCTGTATCCCCTCGAGATTTACAGTAGACCCGCCGAGTGACACACCATTTGAAAGCTCTGGGTCTCCGCCTTCAATCTGTGTCAACTATTTCTAGCGTGAGTGAAAACTTTATCCAATGAAAACGTTCAAAATAGGGAAGGAATCGTACACAAAACATCGCTAAGGAAGGATTTCCTTCTTCTCATTGGCCCGAGAGAGCATGTGACCTCGCTCAGCCACTCTGCAGGGTCTGCAAAACAAAATGGCGTCGCTCGCTTCGAAAGCCCAGTCGAAAGCGATACCTCTAAATTCTGCTCGTTCTGACGATATTATTGAGGGATAGAACTCAGAAAAGCTTTAGTAATGAAGTGAGGACTTTATTACAACCTAATGAAGTGCTATTATGAAAACGTAAGTGGAAAGATGTCGCCGATATCGCTGAGGTGACTGAATCGAACTCGGCAATGAATCACTCGCTCGTTCATCAAGAACAGAAAAACACAAGTGTTTCTGATTCAAGCGATGCACGATGAAGATAATTACAGTGAACTATATTTTGTCAGTATGCTTTATCTCAACATCATCGAGTTAGTTAAACTGAACACCAATTTCTCAGAGAGTGAAAAGGTTCAGCCTTTTGACAAGTACCATGCTAAAAACAGGCTGAAAAACAAAAACTTGTGTCAGATAGGCTAGTAGGCCTATTGTGTATAGAAAAATGCACTAAGCTACAGATGAGAAATCATGTTTAAAAATGTGTGTGTGTGTGTGTGTGTGTGTGTGTGTGTGTGTGTGTGTGTGTAATTTCATGTGTGTGGTGTGTGTGTGTGTAATTTCATGTGTGTGTTGTGTGTGTGTGTGTGTGTGTGTGTGTGTTGTGTGTAATTTCATGTGTGTGTGTGTGTGTGTGTGTGTGTGTGTGTGTGTGTAATTTCATGTGTGTGTGTGTGTAATTTCATGTGTGTGTGTGTGTGTGTGTGTGTGTGTGTGTGTGTGTGTGTGTGTGTGTGTGTGTATTTCATGTGTGTGTTGTGTGTGCAAATGCTGAGTTTCATGTATGTTGGTGGTAGTGTGTGTGTGTGTGTGTGTGTGTGTGTTTGTGTGTGTGTGTGTGAGTGGGTGGGTATGCAAAATGTCATGTGTTGAAACTATGTTGCTGTTTGATGATTTTATTTTGATCTTAAGCAGAACTCTGGCTTCAGTTTTTCAATTAAAAAAATATTGATTTTTACAAATTTGATTCTGGGGAAAAAATCAAGAAAAGATAGTAGTGAGGAAGGGGATCAGAGTCAAGAGTACAGGATGCAGTTTGTGTATACTCTGTGTGTGTGTGTAAGTGTGTGTGTGTGTGTGTGTGTGTGTGTGTGTGTGTGTGTGTGTGTGTGTGTGTGTGTGTGAGAAGTCAAATCAAAATACTATTCACTGCCCAAATATCAAATTTTATCATTCTTGTTCATCTCACTCTCACAAGAAAAAAAAATTGTACACAAAACTGCTTCATAAAGTTTGACTATTATAAATCATTTCAAAATAAGACAATGAAATATGAAAACAAGAACTACAAGTGCATCAGTTAACTGTGAGACCAGAAATATGGACAACTTACCTGGAAATAACAAAAAAAATCCAACCAAAACAAACTAAACATGAAATTAATGGAGAACATGTACATATATACATACATATACATGCATACTCATCAGGGAAAGAGACACACGAATCAAGGGTAGTGGATGAGAGATGATGAAAATATTTAGTAACATATGATATAACAGCTGATAAATGTTTAATTTTAGAAGAATGAAAACTAGTTGACACTTGCTTCACTGTGTGTGTGTGTGTGTGTGTAAACTAGTTTACACTTGCTTCACTGTGTGTGTGTGTGTGTGTGTGTGTGTGTGTGTGTGTGTGTGTGTGTGTGTGTGTGTGTGTGTCTCACTATAGTATGAGCACATTATTGCTTTATAAGTTTTGTGTGTAGGTAAGCGTTCAAAGCTGTGGCTAAAGAAATTACAGTATAAGAATAATGAGTTTTCAGAGTCTAATTTTGGCTAGGGGAAGAGACTGGGGTTTTGTGCATGTTCACATTATCATAAAACTTTGGATTAATTTTCAATGTCTACAGTATTGCCTCATTTACTGTGCAAATTCTCTAGCAAGTATTCCCCTGAAACCTTGCATGTAGATGCAAAAATGACTTCTGAGATAAATGCTATTATTAAAAAATTTTTGGTCCATCAAAGTTTTAATTTTAAGCATAGTTAAATTTGGTAATGTAATTTTGTTGATTTTAAGTAAAATCCAGATTGGTGTTGTCTACACCTAAGTGAATTTACATATCCTAATTTCTGTCCATGGTACCTTTCTATTCACATGTTTTGCCTTTGTAATGATATTAGTTTCAACATTCCATACATTAGCTAATTGTCCATGAGGAGATTACCTGTTTTTCACAAAATATATATATATTTTTTAAATCAAAAATATTTTCCCATGATATTCACTGTTGAAACTTAAAATTCTAGCTTTAAATAATGATTTCTCTTTCTGTGTAAAATATTACTGCAAAATATTTTGTAGAACCTGAGATACAATAATCAGCCAAAATGAGCACCAGGCCAGGAGTAGTCCCCCATTAAAATAGGTCTAATATTTCAGAAAATTCATATATGACCACAAAACTTTGTAGGTATGTATTTCTTTGTGTATTCAATCAGCATGTAGAGTTTCATAAAGATTAAACATTGGTTGCTAAGGAAATTTTAACATTGAAATTGTGATTCAGTTTTTCTTAATTTTCTCAAAATGGCCGCTTTCAGGTAAACCCTCTTCTAAACCCGCTATCTCAAAAACTAATAATCCGATTTTGGTGGGGTTTTCACCAGTAGAAAGAGCATTCAAATTACATCTAGAATCATATAAAATATGCAAAAAGCCGGATTATGACATCAGACTCCTTTTGTGCTGGAATAATTATTATCATAGAGATTATTCATTGAAGCATGATTGCCATCTAAACTATCAAAGTAAAGAAATGCAATAACTTCTGTGAGATGTTCTGATGAAAAGAAAAACATACTTTCTTCATGTGATGGTTTATAAGAAAAATGGTAAAACAATATGTGGAGCCATGCATCAGCTAACAAAATTAATAAAAAAAAAACCCTGAATAATGCAATGACTATGACAAACAATACCTTACCTGACAAATGGAATTACCATTTAGATAGTGTCTGTACAAATAAAGCAATTGATGATCCCGAAAACAAGGATTTACATAAAAAGTATTGAGTTAGCAATACTGCACATTGCTTGCGTGCGTGCGTGCGTCCGTGCGTGCGTGCGTACGTGCGTGCGTGCGTGCGTGCGTGCGTGCGTGCTTGCGTGTGTGTGTGTGTGTGTGTGTGTGTGTGTGTGTGTGTGTGTGTGTGTGTGTGTGTGTGTGTGTGTGTGTGTTTATGCGCTTGCGAATGTCTCAATTAAGAATATGTTACTCTTTTGTGGAAGTTACATACGTATGAGTGTTTCAAATGCAAACACATTGATTTCTTTGCTTTACAAGATTCAGGGCTATAAAAATTAATTTATTTTTATTTTATTACTAGCAAAAATATTTGGACTTTTGTCGTACATCCTCTAGGTGTTTAAAAAGCCTTTGTTGCTTAAAAAAAACAGACAGGCACACATGGCAATACTAAAATTTATGGTAAAAAATCTTACGTTCTAAGCACCAGTTACAGTTGAATATCTAACAAACATTTACAATCTTTGTCTTGACAAACATGACTTCCCCAAAGTCTTAAAACATGAAAAGAAAACATTCACTTGTAAAAACCAGGAAACAAAAGGTCATCCAACTACAGACCTATATATATTTAATCTCTTCTTTCAATACCTCAAGAAAACTTATTCATCATGTATTTTTGTCATTATTCATGATATCATACAACTAAACCAATCTGTGTGTAGAACATACAATTTATGCCATCTCATCAATCTTTAGCATAAATTGATAGACTACTGGATATCAACAATACACAAAAAGTATATTACAGGAGTACCATTTATTGATTTTGCAGAATTCTTTGATCACAATCCCCAAATCATAATCTTCTCCTTTAAAAGATCAACACCTTATAAACTTTTGTCTTGATTTCTTGGTATATAGTGTCGTCTTTTCTTTCTGTGAGGCATAATAAAGAGTTCTTATCACATCTACTTTTCGTTCTTATCTAAACGTTAATGGTATTTCGTAAGGCTAAAGTTTAGGTCATTTACTCTTCTTTTGAGCTCTGAGGTCAACCAAGAATTAAGTTTTATGTACACGACTGTTTTTACCCACCATTAGGGTAGCACGATTCCTACTTCAGGGAATAATACCATTTGATTTGATAAAATTATAATCGTTGTCTTTATTATTTCTTTGTCCTTGATTACTCTTTTATTCTTTTATACCACTCTACCATTTATATTTTTCACTGATTGGTTGTTCATGCTTATTCCTTTCCTTCATTAGAATCATTTGATTGTGGGGTTTTTTTGGTCAGTCTGTCTCTCTGTCTTTGTCTGTCTGTCTGTCTGTCTCTGTCTCTCTGTCTGTTTGTCTGTCTGTCTCTATCTGTCTGTCTCTGTCTGTCTGTCTGTCTGTCTGTCTGTCTGTCTGTCTGTCTGTCTCTCTCTCTCTCTCTCTCTCTCTCTCTCTCTCTCTCTCTCTCTCTCTTTCGCACATGTAGAGACAATTTGCACTAATAGTTTTGGAGAGCAAATGTGAAGAAAATGTTCATAGTTTCGTGGTAGTATAGACTATGTTGGGGTACAATCACATGCATGTTTTCATTTGTTTCTACAAGTTTGTGAGCACTTGCAAACAGACAACGCAGTCCTGTGGATGAGATTAGAACCGAAGGTTCCATACGCGAATGCACGCAGAATATCTCACACATATAACCTGTCCCACCTTTTGAAAGAGCAGGCCAATGTTTGTCGGTGGGAACGGAAGACAACATTGATAAAACTACATACACACAGGAACTGTGTAAATACAGCACGCATGAGTACTCATTCCATTATCTTCAAAAGAAAAGAATAAAGACCTGTGCATGGCAGTATCCACTGTCGTTTCCACAGACACAGCAGCAGAACAATGAGGACAACAAGCAGAGTGGCCAGTCCTACACCCAGGCCAGTTCCAAACCCCTCTGCCCATCGGTCACTACTCTGAGTGAGATCTTTGTCCACTGATGACCCTGAAACACATGAATCAGAACAACATGAATTTTGCTTTTCGTAGTTTCCCAAAATGACTTGCCAGATGATAGTATATGCCCATTAGGGCCATATCACGTCTGTTCAATAGCCATTGTAGACACACTGTTCTTACTCCTCGAATATCTTGATCATACCTAAAGTAAGGGGCTTTTTTTCTTTTTTTTCAAATGAGTTTTCTATTGGCTGCTAGTATATGCCATTTCGTTGCTTGTTTGTGTATATGTTTTGGCCAGAAAATGAACGTGTTGTAGGTCAACATTGATCATCTGACACATGCAGAAAAAAGTGGTGGCAGATCAGATTCTGTGCTGCGAGATTTAGATAGGGGGATCTCCTCTCAGTGGGAATTGGAGGACATCTCCACGCCATGTCAGGCCTTCTCCAAACCATCCAACAAGGCTGAAACTGCAGTCTATGGTGGGATGGGAATTTAAAAAGTAGCCCAAAGAACAATACCATTTCAAAATAGTTTTTTTAAGCAGTGTGATTTGGTTCCAAAATGCAGAACAGAATAAAGAAAAAAAAAACCTGATGGTAAAATTATAACTAGTATTTAGAGCCTGAAGCTCAGTATGGCTGAGGGAACGAGAAAGGCTTTTTCAGATGCAGCTAATCTGGAATACCAGACAGACCAGGTAGCAGAGGGCTAAGTGGATGGTGTCAATGGTGGGAAAAGAAAACTCCTCTGTTGCAAGCCTAAAGTAGGTAAACATTTTGAAGAAGATGTAACTTTATTTTGAAGAAGACCTACATTTAATTTGAGCATGATAAACCTTTTTTTTAAACAAGATATACCTTTCGTTTTGAAGAAGATGTACCTTTTTTTTTTATTAGAGCAAGACGTACCTCTGTTTTGAAGAAGACATTGCCTCATTTTGAACAAGACGTGCCTTTGTCTTGATAAATATATTCCTTTGATTTGAAGACAATATACGTTGTTTAAAAAAAACAATATACCATCGTTTTGAAGAAGATACAGCTTTCTTTTGAAGAAGATATCCCTTTGTTTGGAACAGAACATTCCTTTGTTTTGAAAAAAAGATGTACCTTTGTTTTAAAGAATTCATTCCTTTATTTTGAATAAGATATCTCTTTGTTTTGAAGACGATATACTTTTATTTTTTAAAGATGTTCCTTTGTTTTGAACAAGACATACTTTTGTTTTGAACAATGTATACCTTTACTTCTTAAAACAAAAGATTAAACCTTTGTTTTGAAGAAGTTATACCTTTGTATGGAATGAGAGTTCCCTTTGTTTTGAATATGATGCACCTTTGTTTTGAAGAAGATAATCCTTTATTTTGGAAGAGCGCCTCAATTTGAAAAAAAATATAACTTTATTTCAAAGAAGATTCATCTTTATTTTGCAAAAGATATACCTTTGTTTTGAAAAAAATATATACCTTTATTTTGAAGTAGGTATATATGTATTCTAAATAAGATATACCTTTATTTTGAAGAAGACATGCCTTTATTTAAAAAAAAAAGATATACCTTTATTTTGAAGGAGAAATGTATTTTGAAGAAGGTATGCCTTTTTTTTTTAAAGAAAATAATACCACGAAATGAGTCGCTTAGCACATATTTCACTTTTCCGCTAGGAGCCATTAAAGGCAGATGGGTGTCAGGTTCTCGATTTTGATTGATTATAAAACTATAGCGCTTATTCTATGTTGTAGTGAAATATCAAGGCATAATTTTGTCTCCTCTTGTCATTAAAGGTGCTTTGAAAGTAGCAAAGCCCTCATTCTGACCACCTATTATGATGCTTAACTTGTCAATTTCTCATTTTGACATTTCCTGCAGTCTATCATTTCAATTTGTGATAACTTTTAATAGAATTGCCCGATTTTCAATCTGTTTATTGCATTGTATAGCCATTTTATTGCAAATTAACATGTTAATAGCTAAGATTTGACCTCTGGTGCAATGCATCTCCTTATGTGGTGGAGCATCACAATTATGCCTTCGTTTTGAAAGAGATATACCTTTATATTGAAGAACGCATACATTTAAACAAGACAAATTTTACCTTTTAATATTTAAAAAAGATGTACAATATTATTGATTTAACACATTAATATATTTATATCATTAATAATTATAACATATTTAGATAATCAGTATTATTTTGTTGAATATAACACATTAGGATATACCATTGCTAAATATAGTACATTGCAAAATAAGATGTGCTTCTAGAAATCAAGTCCAAAGCACCTTCATTTTAACAGTATGGAAAACTTTTACCTTCTGCCCGGGGAAGACCAAGTGACCACTGTGAGACAGGACTACACACTGCAATGTTAAATATATCATGTTTACCAAGTTTCGCATTTGTTATTCTGCACCGTGTCCTTGTGGCTTTTTCTCATTAAGGACGAACACTTCGTCTAGACCTGTTCAACATACCCAGACCTGAAAGCCAATATCTGGCCTACTGACCTGTCAATAAAGGACACACTGTTTAGACACCTGGAGAACCCTGGGCACAAAACACTATTTATCAGGGCCTCTGAAAATTGCTGTCTGACTGTTTGACAAAGACCAACAGTTGGCTGTTCCATGGATTAAGCAGATTTACACCGTTTCTAAAATTAAGTTCCAATAAACCTGCCTTTATAAAGAGTCTGACATTTCAAGGGTGATGAGGATCATCTTACACGTGTTTCACCAAACAGCCTTGTGAATTTCTCACAATACTTTACCAGTTATAAAAACTAGCTTATGCTTTTCTTAAAAGGCATGGTTACTGGTATGCTATTTTGACAAGTGCTATCTCTAGGGTCGAATATTGGAAGAGCGTACAGACACAATGGAGTGCACACTAAACCTGTTTCAGGAACTTGATTTCGAAATACAAAGACAGAAGTCGGTATTGAAATCAACAAAGAAAATGAAGTCTTTGGGATTTTGGCTTAGTGTTCAGGACATGAATGAATTTTCTTGCCACAAAGCAGTCTATTAACTAACACAAGTTGCGTTTGGTATTAGGTACAGAAGGATGTTTACAGACAGATGGCACAACACATCGGTCAGATGGTGTCAGCAGTCCCCTCTGTTCAGTGGAAACATCTGTTTTAGAGGCAACTTGAATGAGTAAAAGCAAAGGCGTTGGAGAAAAGGCTCTGGACAATTTAAAACGGCAAATTCATGACAATGGGTGCAGAAGAGGGACTGGATTGGTGGTCAGAATGTTGAAAGCACTCATTTTCCATTTGAGAGGCCAGATCTGAAAGCAGAAATAGACACTGATGCCTCAGGGGAAGGGGTAGCCAAGTGGTCAGAACATTGCGCTGCCAATTTGATGACCCGGGTCTGATTCCTATTTGAGGAGATTTTTCTCCTGGAGCTAACATCAGTGCTATTTCCACTCTCCCCAAAAGTCCTTCAGATGAGACTATAAACCATGGCCGCATTCGTGAATGCACACATAACATTCTGTGCACACTTTAAATCCTGTTCCGCTTTTCGTATGAGTAGGCTATCGTGTACCAGTGGGAACAGATGGCATTTACACAAAACTGCATACACATGGGGGCTGGATGTAAAACAACACAAGAGTGCTCATTTCATTATCCTCGATATAAAATAAAATAAAATAAGATAAAATAAAATAAAATAAAATAAAATAAAGATAAAATAAAATAAAATAAAACAAAATAAAGTAAAATAAAATGAAATGAAATGAAATGAAATGAATTGAAATGAAAAAAAAGAAAAGAAAAGAAAAGAAAAGAAATAAACTCAGTTTGGGGATTTACGTGTAAGAAAAAACAAACGGGAGGCAGATAGACAGCTGGAGAAAAGACTTTACACTTTAGCTTTAAGAATTGTTAGCCTTAGGACTCCTGAGGATACAACACACTTTAACAAGCTCCTCTTCTCAAGTATGCCCACACTCTGGATATCTCAGTTTTGCTGTATTTTTTTTTACAAAAAGAAACGCAAATGAGGAACTTGCATCAAAGTAATCATCTAAGAATGCATGGACAGTGCATTTGATTGTAACAGCCTAGAGTGTACACAAGCTTTGTTTGACAAAAAAAATTAAGCAGTGTGCATTTTCTTTATAAAGATATTTCATCTATTTCAATGACAAATCAAAGCATGCAAGACATGGCTATCATCAAAAAGAACTCGAGTAAGCCTACCCAGGCATGGAAATGAAAAAAAAAACACCGTGCTGTAGATTGTAGCTAATCTTTCAGTTTCTGTGTTCAACAACAAAAAAAAAGAAACTTAAGGAAAAGTTGGAAGGCAATGGGGCTTTAGTCAAAACAATAAAAAGAAAGCTTTGAGCAAATCATTCTAAATCCAATAACCCCGTCCAAACCCTGATATATCTCTTACTTTTTATCTGAAAAGTGAAAGAGACGGCGTGTGTTGCTGTTGCTATGGTAACGTTGTAATAGCCAATCCAGTCCTGCGTTATATTGGAGGCTGTGAGGACACACTTGGACTTGTAGGCCACACTGGTCTGCTGACACGTCACTCTGAACGCAGCATACAACATGAACACTGAACACAGCATTTCAACATGAACACTGAACACAGGATTTTAGCATGAACACTGACCACAGCATACAACATGAACACTGAACACAGCATTCCAGAATAAACACTGAACACAGCATACAACAAAAACACTGATCACAGCATACAACATGATTAATGAACACAGCATACGAGATAAACACTGAATACATCATACAACATGACATTGAACACAGCATTCCAGCATGGACACTGAACACAGCATTTCAGCATAAACACTGAGCGCAGTATTTCAGCATGAACACTGACCAAAGCATACAACGTGAACACTGAACTCCACATACAACATGAACACTGAACACAGCATTACAACATGAACACTGACCAAAGCATACAACGTGAACAATGATCACAACATTACAATATGAACACTGAACACAGCATGCAACATGAACACTGAACACAGCATAGATGAACACTATCCAAAGCATACAACAGGAACACTGAACACAGCATACAATATGAACACTGAACAAAGCATACAACATGGATACTGAACACAGCATACAACACGACAATGAAACACAACATTTCAAGATGAACACTGAACACACCATACAACATGAATACCATTACATAATGAACACTGAACGCAGCATACAGCACGAACACTGACCAAATCACCCAAACGCCAACACTGAACACAGCATTACAACATGAAACTGAACACAGCATGTACCATGAACACTGAACACAACATACAACATGAACACTGAATGCAGCATTTCAGCATGAACACTGAACACACGTACACAAATACAACATGAACACTGAACACAGCTTACAATATAAACATGATTTTTTCTCTGAATTTAATATCAGTGCCGACTCCAGTACCGAAAAAAAAAAGTCTTTCAGATAGGACTAGAAACCAAAGTCCCATGTGCGAATGCATACAAAACATTTTTGAAATACGTTTAAACCTGTTCCGCTTTTTTGGAAGAGTAGACCATTATGCGCCGATTGGGACGGATGGCAAAAAGTTACAAAAACACACAGGGACAAGATGTAAAAAAAAAAAAAAAAAAAGCACAGAAATGCTTACCCAACTGCCCTATAAATAGAAAATGAATAAAAGAAACGAAAACCACAGCATATCAGCATGAAGATTGAAACCACATACAGCATGAACACTGAACACATCATACAACATGACCACTGAATGACAACATCACAGCATGAACACTGAATACAGCATTACAGCATGAACACTGAATGCAGCATTACAACATGGACACTGAATGCAACATTACGACATGAACAAAATACTGAATTACAGCATGAACATTGAACACAGCATACAACATGAACACCAAACACAATATTACAACATAAACATTGAATGCAGCATTGGAACATGGACACTGAAAACAACGTTACGACATGAACACTCAACACAATGTTACAACATGAACACTAAACACATCATTACAACATGAACTCTGAACGCACCAATGCAGCAAGAACACTGAACACAGCCTCAGAGTAAGAACACTGAACACAGCTCTGCAAGATGAACACTGAACACAGCAATACAACATGTACACTGAACACAGCATTAGAACATACATATTGAACACAGCATTAGACAAGAACACAGCATTACAACATGAACACGTAACACAGCATAGCAAAATAAATACTGAACATAGCATTACATACCACTCAACACATCATCACAAAATGAACACTGAACACACCCTACATCATGAACGCTGAACACAGCATTACATTTTTAGACTGTGTAGAAAAGGAAATATTACCTGGCAGTTTACTAATGTGATCAATGGCGAATTCACGGTCTTTTATTAAGTATTTGTAAACACGTGTGCACGCTCTCACGCTCTCTCTCTCTCTCTCTCTCTCTCTCTCTCTCTCTCTCTCTCTCTCTCTCTCTCTCTCTCTCTCTCTCTCTCTCTCTCTTGCAGTGTGTGTGTGTGTGTGTGTGTGTGTGTGTGTGTGTGTGTGTGTGTGTGTGTGTGTGTGTGTCTGTCTGTCTGTCTGTCTGTCTGTCTGTCTGTCTGTCTGTCTCTCTGTCTCTGTCTCTGTCTCTGTCTCTCTCTCTCTCTCTCTCTCTCTCTCTCTCTCTCTCTCTCTCTCTCTCTCTCTCTCTCTGGGATCTTAATCTATATTAGTGAATCAGTAACATTTAAACATCTTCCCCATCTAGAATGTCATGAAGTAGAATCTATCTGGATTGAAGTTTCTGTAAAAGGTACATCCCCTATTGTAATTGGGTTTTGTTACAGAAATCCATCAGAAAGAAAAAAATGGACAGACAAATTTGACTCCATGATGAATGAAGTCCTATTAGAATCAAGGGAAGTAATCTTACTG
>CM060346.1:16966781-16979281 GCA_030674155.1 Stramonita haemastoma
AGAACATCAAGAAAACAACAGCAAGAAAGCATATCAGCAGGAGGAAGACCTGACTGGCACAGAACAGGGAAGAATCTTATCAATCCAAGACAAAAATGGGAAGTGCCCCACTGACGACCAGGATGTTCTGAACAGATAAACAGAATACTGCTCCCATTTCTACAGGTACAAATCACAGAAGATCCAGAAGTCCTCAATGTCCCCAAAGGAGCAGATATAGACAGTCACACTATCCTCTGAGAAGAAGTGAAAACAGCTGTCAGATTGCTGAGAAAGGGGAAGTCAGCTGGGGCTGATAACATTCCAGCTGAGTTGGTTCAAGCTAGAGAGGAAGCCATGATCAACGCTTTACCAAAAATCTGCAACAAGATCTAAAAGACAGGAAAATGGACAACAATTTGGACACAGTCACTCATCATCACTCTCCCCAAGAAAAGAAATCTACAACAGTGCCAGAATTACCACCTGATCAGCCTTTATATGCCACCCAAGCAAGGTCATGTTGAAACATATATTGTAAAGACTGAAGCCACAAGCAGAGACTTTCATTGCTGAGGAACAAGTAGATTGCCAAGCAGGGTGTAGCACAACAGAACAATTCAACTTCAATTCAACAATTCAACACCTTTATTGTCCTCTGTTTAAGGAAATTTGTTTTGCAGTGATTAATCGAGAAGTAATTTAAACACACAAAATAGAGGTAACACTTGTTAAACACACACACACACACACACACACACACACACACACACACACACACACACACACACACACACACACGCACGCACGCACGCACGCAAGCACGCACACACGCACACCCCTTTACTAAAAGAAATCTGTTTAGCAACCAATAAAACATTCCACACTACTAAGTTAAACATCTATAAATTTCGATAAATTTGAATGCACATGATAAAAGTTAACATTTGTTAAACACACACACACACACACACACACACACACACACACACACACACACACACACACACACACATACACACACTCACACGCATGCGTGCGCGCACACACACACGCACTCACTCACTCACTCACTCACTCACACATACATACACCTCTATTAAGAGATATTTGTTTACCAAGGAATAAAAAAATATATTAAACACTACTAATAGTTAAGACATCTATAATTAATTTGATTACACATGATGAAAGGTAACATTTGTTAAAGACATAGACGCGCGGACACACACACACACACACACACACACACACACACACACACACACACACACACACACACACACACACACACACGCGGGCGCGCGCGCGTGCTGCATCAATAGAATCAATTAAACTAAAATAATCAAACAACATAAAATTGGCTATTGAACGTTAAGATGAGACTGATGAGCTATATCGAAATAGGAGATACAAATATGGCTTTAAAATTATCATTCTGCTCAAAGTAGAGTCCGACATCCAGATGTCCACTGACACAGCCCAACAACCACAGTGCACCCCCACCTCCCTCCCTCAGCCACAAACCAAACCCCTGCTCACCCCCGCCACCAAGCAAGCCACCATCACATGTACATGGTACAAACAATAGGCATAACCATGTGCGCATTTGCTTGCTTGCATTCACGCGCGTGCACACACACACACACACACACACACACACACACACACACACACACACACACACACAAACAAAATCACACACACAAAATCACACGCACACCTTTTCTCCTCTATCCCATGCCCTCTACCCCCCTCCCCCGCCCCCTCTCCACACACCTTTATCTCCCCTCTGAAGTCACACAAACACTAATCTCTTGCTCTACCCACCCACCTCCTCCCCATTCACTGACGCACTTCTTGAGGCAGAGGCCCTACACCTGACCTGTACACAGCTGCACAAGGTGGGCACGTGCGTTACAGCACCGACCCCCAAATACTTCCCCTCTTCCCCCCCCCCCCCCCCCCCTCAGACACAACCACACCTCACACCTCACACCGCCACTCCATCCTAGCATACAGTCGTCCATTCATCCATCCACCCACCACCCCTAATTTTTATACGAATATATACATTTGTTCAATCACCCTCACACTCACACACTCTCTCAGCACCCACCTACTCACCCCCTCTCCCACACACACACACAAACACTCTCTCTCTCTCTCTCTCTCTCTCTCTCTCTCTCTCTCTCTCTCTCTCTCTCTCTCTCTCTCTCTCTCTCTCTCTCTCTCTCTCTCAGTGCAGGCAGGAGTGCAGTTGTTCACAGGTGTTGCAGTCACTGGTATACAGTCTGACGGCTGTGGGCAGGAAGGAGTCCCTGAAGGTGTACTATTGTATCAAACTATATCCTGGATATCTTAACATTGTGTATCATTGTATCAATCTTTATCCTGAATATCTTAACATGGTGCATTATTGTACTAATCTGTATACTGAATATCTTAACATGGTGTATTATTGTAGCAATCTGTACCCCGAATATTTTAACATGGTGTACTATTGTATCAATCTTTATCCTAGATATATTATCATGGTGTATTATTGTATTAATCTTTATCCTGGATATCTAAACATGGTGTACTATTGTATCAAACTGCATCCTGGATATCTTAACATGGTGTACTATTGTATCAAAGTGTATCATGGATATCTTAACATGGTGTATATTTGTATCAACATGTACCATATCTTAACATGGTGCACTACTGTATCAATCTTTATCCTAGATATCTTAACATGGTGTATGATTGTATTAATCTTTCTTCTGAATACACTTACATAGTGGGGACGGGATAGCCAAGTGGTCAGAACATTACGCTTGCAATTTGACGACCCAAGTTCGATTCCCGTTTGAGGGGACTTTTTACCTGGAGTTAAGATCGGTGCTGACTCTATTCCCACCAACAGTCTATCGGATGACACTAATAACCGAGGCCCTGTGTGCAAACGCACGCAGAAGATCTTACGCACACGTTAAATCCTGTTCCGCTTTTTGAAAGGGTAGGCCATCGTGTGCCCGGTAGGAACATTTGACAATATTTACAAAAACTACATACACACGGGGACTGTATGTAAAAACAACAACATATAATTGCTTATTTCATTGTCTTCCATATAGAAGAATACATAAAATCAATAAATCAAACAATCAATCAATCAATCAATCAATAAATCAATCAATCAATCAATCAACCAATCGATAAAAATACTTTTTTTTAATATTTCTTCTAAAAAAAAGACATGGTGTTCTATTGCATTAGTGTTTCTTCTCATAATTCTTGTATGTGTCTTCTTCTTTTTCTTCTTTTTCTCATGACCGGGATGGTCGTGGAGGAGACATGAGAGACGATTCTGCAGCCAGCCATCGCCATCAAGCCCTGTCCTCCGCCTTCCGAATGAGTGTTGGACTGTCCAGGTGGGTCCACTCCTTGATGTTATCCATCCAGCTTTTGGTTTGTCTGCCTCGGCGTCTGCCACCTTCTAGCGTTCCTTGTAGGACTGTCTTGGGGAGGGTGCTGTGGCGTGTGACATGGCCGAACCATGCCAGCTTCCTTTTCTTGACAGTGGCTAGTAGGGGTTCCTGAGGGCCAGACATCAGTGCCACTTGACTTCGCACAAAGGTGTTTGTTTTCCTATCCTTCCAGGAAATTCCAAGCAGTCGTCTGAAGCATTTTGTCTCGAACGTCTGGATCCTCTTAGTGGTTTCAGCGGTCATTGTCCAATTTTCACAGCCGTAGAGCAAAATGGAGATGGCCAGGGATCTGAACAATTTGACTTCTGTTTTGAAGCTGATGTTGTCGCTTCTCCATATCTTGTTCAGTTTTGCCATAGCTGATGTTGCCATGGCTAGCCTGGTCTTGATCTCTGTGGTGGAGCGTCCATCTTTCGTGAGGGTAGCGCCAAGGTATTTGAAAGCGTCTACTTCTTCCAGCTGCTGGCCATTCATGTAGATCTGTGCTGTGGTACCGTTTGCACTGTTGACCAATACTTTACTCTTTTCTGTGCTGACTTCCATCCCATATGCGCCTGCTCTGTCTACCAGTCTGTTGGTAAGGTCTTGGAGTTCCTTGTTGCTGCCTCCCATGAGATCAATATCGTCAGCAAAGCGCAGGCTGTTAATGGGTCGCCCTCCTATTGAGATGGTAGAGTGGAAGTCGTAAAGTGTTTCCCTCATGATGTTCTCCAGGAATAGATTAAAGAGAGTTGGAGAGAGCAAGCAGCCCTGACGGACGCCGACTGTGGTCTTGAAGTAGTCTCCTACTTGGCCGTTGAGGAGGACTGCACTGCTGGAGGTGTTGTACAGCGCTTCTATGATCTGGATGAGACCCTCCTCAATGCCAAACTTCCTGAGGACTTGCCAAAGGCCTGCATGTCACACTCTGTCAAAGGCCATCTTGAAGTCAATGAAGTTGTGTAGCAAGTCCCCCTGATGTTGCAGATGCTTCTCCATCAGTATTCGGCAGCTGAAAATTTGTTCTACCGTGCTCCTTCCTGCCCTGACCCCAGCTTGTTCTTCTGCCAGGTGCTCTTCCACCTCCTTTTTGAGTCTGTTCAGTATCACTCTTAACATGATCTTGCTGGTGTGGCTAATGAGGCTGATCGTTCTGTAATGTTGGCACTGACGGAGGTTTCCTTTCTTGGGCAGGGGGATAATAAAAGACTGTGTCCATTCTGCTGGCCACTGTTTTGTCACCCAGATTTCTGACAGAGAGATGTAATGACAGTGACCAGGTGTTCCCCTCCATTTTTGAGCAGCTCTGCTGGTATGTTGTCTGCTCCAGGTGACTTTCCAGTTGGCAAACTACGGATAGCTTCCTCCACTTCTTCCTTCAGCACTGGTAGTGGTGAGAGTTGTTGCGGTGTTGAGTCTTCATCAATCAGGCTGTGGTCGGGCTGTAAGGGGTGGTTGTACAGGTCCGAGCAATACTATGACCATCTATTCAAAACTGCTGAGCTTTCAGTCAGCAGGTTGCCTGAACAATCCTCGATGACTGAGGATTTATTTTGCTGCACCTTTGTGAGCTTCTTTAGGGTGTCGTAGGCGTGTTTGCTGTTCCCTTTTGTCATGCCTGCCTCGATGTTCTCGCACTGTTCATTGATCCATTGCTCTTTTGCCTCTCTCATTTTCTTTCTCACCAGATTGTTGGTCTCACGGTACTGTGCTGCATCTTGCGAGGTGGGTTGTTTGGTTTTCTTCAAGGATCTTCTCTTGTCACACAGGTCAAGGATGTCATTTGAGGTCCAGGGTTTGTTTCTTTCTCTCGCGGCCTAGTACCTCCTCTGCTGTTACTTGGATAGCCTCGTTGAAGCTGTTGGTGAGGTCGTTGATGTCGTAGATGTTGAGTGCTGCAAACCTGCCCTCAAGCTGTGCCTGGAAAACTTCTGCAACTTTTGGATCTCTGAACTTCTCCAGGTCAAACTTGATATGTGTGCGCGCAGCTTGGTACTTCTTCTTCAGCTTCATCTTCATGTTGAGCAGTACAAGATCGTGGTCGCTGCCCACATCAGCTCCGGGGTATGTTCTTGTTTTGGCTCTGTTGATGTTCGACTTGATGCGCCGTCGGGTGAGGATGTAGTCGATCTGATTGTGGATCTTCCCATTCGGTGCATGCCACGTAGTTCTTCTTGACAGCTTGTGCGGGTAGAGGGTGTTTGCAAGGGTTAGTTGATGGCTAACTGCAAACTTCAAGAGTCGGAGTCCCCTATCGTTGGTCTCACCAGTGCCGTACTGATCAACTGTTCCAGTCCATTGTTTGTAAGCGTCAGGGCCAACTTTTGCGTTGAAGTCTCCTTGTACAATAAGAAGGTCTTTCTTGGGAACTTTCTTGATTGTGTTTTCGGGAGGGGGTGTCGGTATTTGATACTGTACCCCCTGTGGCAGGGTTGAGGTCTGGTGCTACAACGTCCCGCTCTCCCTAAGGAAAGTGAATGCGCAAAACATAGCCTCTCCTTTCCAGGTGTAGTGATCGTCGAGGGGGCCCCTGTCTGGTAACGGACAGGTGGTCACTTGCAATGGCCTCTCCTACATTACTGTGCCCGTAGCAACACCTTCCCGTGGTTCCCCCTGTTCTCACTGAGCTTGCTACGTCATGGCGCGACCAAGTACCCGGCGGTATAACTGGGTCCGGAAGGAAAGCTGGCCCCTTAACGTGCGGCACGCATGGCCCACCGTGGTGTGGATACGCCCTGGTGCCCACGCACCAGCCTCCCAGCTATGGGTAAAATAGCGAAGACTGAAGTACGCTGCTGGCAGGCCTAAAGAACTGAGGGCTGGAGCATCCCTTATGGAGACCTGGAGAGGAGATTGGCGCCACCAGGGAATACCCGAAGCCCACTGAAAAGCCATGAGAGATACAACCAGAGCCAACAACATGTTGGATCCGTCGAAGCCCGAACACCAACGACCGCGCTTTCCATCGACGAGCACCAGGATGGAAGCGATAAGTGTGGTACTGGCACTCAAGACATAAAGACTTTTAATTTGCTATCTATAAACATCACCATTGGGACATGGAATGTCCGGACTCTCTATGCTTGCGGAAAAGTGAAAGAACTTGAGCACGAATGGAAACGCTACCAATGGAACATAATCGGACTGTCAGAGATGAGGTGGACTGGTTTTGGAGAGACAGTAACTGATGACGGACACAAGATCTGGTACAGCGGAAGTGAGACAGCGCATGAACATGGCGTAGCCTTTATCGTACGCAAAGAAGTAGTTGGATGCATCCTGAGCTGTACACCAATATCCAGTAGGATTATCTCCATCAGAGTGTCAGCCAGGCCAAAGAACATCACCATCTTTCAAATGTATGCACCAACAACAGCACATGATGAGGAAGAAGTCGAAGAGTTTTACGAAGAGCTGGAAAACAGAATCAAGAAAGTTCCCAAGAAAGACCTTCTTATTGTACAAGGAGACTTGTATGTGTACTATTACTTTAATATGTGAGAATTTTTAAAGTTTAAGTTTTAAACAGCCAGTTTAAAACCCCTGCCCTCAAACTTTGAACAACAAAGTCTGACCACTGAGCCCCTGAGTTAGAAAATGATAAGATAAGACAACTGTGTTACCAGAGGCTGTGAACCAAACACAGAAAAGAAGGGACAGTACCAGCTACCATGGTGCAGTGGTTAGCACATTGAATTCCGGACTAGAAGATCATGGTTTTGATTCCCATAAGAGCCATAGGCAATTTTCGGGCTCCGGCTGGCTCCTACCCAGAGTGAATGTGCTGTGGGTTCAATGGGAAGATTGGGAGCACACAGTTGAGCTTCATCCACTTTACGTGTGCGAGTTTGAGAGTGTTGATCAAATTACCTGACCAACACGGCAGGTGTCTGTATCTGTCAGGTCCGGTTGACAACGGGTTATAATTATGATGACAGTAAGCGTAGAGTATAGCCCTGTCAAGTAGTCTCAAAGCACATGCACTTCCATAGTAGTATCATTATATATTCATCATTCTCATCGATCATCATGCGATGAAAAAAAATTGCCTCTGATTCCGTGGCCTCATTGCTCTGGTCCCATGGTCACCTCAGGTTCAGTTTCCACATATACTTCGGTGCCTGTGGTGAGTTTGTGTCAAAGCCTTCGGCGTTAGAGGTTCGAGGGGGGGGGGGGGGGGCGGTCAGTTGTTGGTGGTACGTTGTGGTGGTCATCACCTCAGGTGGGCACCTCACTCAGTCTGGCTCCGTGACTGAGCTAATACTGTCTTTATTAGGGGGCTTAGTAGGTGGTGTCCTGGGTATGTTAGTTCAGAACAAGTACCACTGAACACCACCAAAGTGACCCAGGAGCAATGCAGGGCCCCTTTAGCTGGTGGCCCCACAGCAACCTAGTATTGATGAACTCCCGATGGACTTCTGACCCTGGGTATGAGACATAGCAAACGTGAGTATGGCTGTGGCAGGCAGATTAAAACAAGCAGGTGTGGGAGCAGTAGGAATAAGAACATCACATAACGTCATAAGATAAGGCAGCAAAAAAGGACAGAAAAGCAAGAAAGGATAGCTGTGTTACCAGGGGCTGAGCTGTCAGTCAGAGAGATAAAAGAAAGGACAGGTGTGTTACCAGAGGCTGAACTGTTAGTCACATAGAAAAAAGACAGGACAGCTGTGTTACAGGAGGCTGTCAGTGACAGAGTGAAAAGAAAGAACAGCTGTGTTACAAGAGGCTAAGCTGTCAGTGAAAGTGTGAAAAGGAAGGACTGTTGTGTTACCAGAGGCTAAGCAGTCAGCGAAAGTGCAAAAAGGAAGGACAGCTGTGTTACCAGAGGCTGAGCTCTCAGTCACAGGGAAAAAGAAAGAACAGCTGCTCTACCAGAGGCTGTCAGTCACAGAGTGGAAAGAAATAACAGCTGTGTTACAAGAGGCTAAGCTGTCAGTGAAAGTGTGAAAAGGGAGGACTGTTGTGTTACCAGAGGCTAAGCTGTCAGTGAAATTGTGAAATGGAAGGGCAGCTATGTTACTAGAGGCTGAGCTGTCAGTGAAATTGTGAAAAGGAAGGACAGCTGTGTTACCAGAGGCTGAGCTGTAAGTCACAGGGAAAAAGAAAGAACAGCTGTGTTACCAGAGGCTGAGATGTCAGTGAAATTGTGAACAGGAAGGACAGCTGTGTCACCAGAGGCTGAGCTGTCAGTCACAGCGCAAAAAGAAAGGACAGCTGTGTTACCACAGGCTGAGCTGTCAGTCACAGAGTGGAAAGAAAGGACAGCTGTGTTACCAGAGGCTGAGCTGTCTGTGAAAGTGTGAAAAGAAAGGACTGTTGTGTTACCAGAGGCTTTTAGTCACAGATCAAAAAGAAAGGGTATCTGTGTAGTCAAAGGCTGAGCTGCTGACAGTGGGGCATTGTGGACAGTGACAGTAAAGGTCTGCCCTGTTTCTGCACCATCAGCAGCTGCCTCACTTGCTGTGGGCTGTGTCAGCTTCTTTCCTGGCGTCCTCTCCTTTTCTCTGAGCAGAGGTTTCTGTTTTCATTATTTCTGCCTGAAATGTCCCCTTGCCTGTCTTTTTGTGCACAACTTTGTTTCAATCTCCAAGAGCATGACTGTTCTCTTTACTGAATGGAATGAAAGCAGAAAAAAAGCAAAAACAAAACAAAACAAACAAACAAACTTAACATCTACGCCAGTTAATAAAATAAATACACACCAAAACTAGATGTGGTAAAACCTGCAGTGAATGCATTAAGTACACACCAAAACCAGGTGTGGTGACGGTCTGGTAAAAAAAGTAAATTCACACCAAAACCAGGTGAAGTGAAGGTCTGGTAAATATAATAAATACACACCAAAACCGGGTGTGGTGAAGGTCTGGTAAGTAAACTAAATACACACCAAAACCAGGTGTAGTGAAGGTCTGGTCAATAAAGTAAATACTCACCAAATCCAGGTGTGGTGAAGGCCTGGTAGGTAGTATAAATGCACACCAAATCTAGGTGTGCCTAGGCGTATAGCAGTCACTCACTCACTCACTCAGTCCCATGTCCCAAAGGACGTAGGGGGGACATGAGAGAAGACGCAACAGAGATCCTTTTCCATGCTTCACGATCCTGTGTGGCTAGTAGGAGGTGTTGTAGGGGTTGGGCGGTCCAGTCTTTGATGTTGTCAACCCATGATTTCTTTTGGCGGCCTCTTCTTCTCTTGCCCTCGACTGTTCCTTGCAGGATGGTTTTTGCTAGGGTGTTGTGTCTTGTGGTGTGACCAAACCACATCAGTATTCTCTTCTTTATGGTGGAGAGCAAAGGCTCTTGGGGACCCACACGCTTTTTGATTTCTTCTTTCACATAGTTATTGGTCTTGTGTTCTTTGTATGATATTTTGAGGAGTCTTCTGTGGCACTTGTTCTCGAATGCTTGGATTCTCCTCTCTAACTCTGCTGTCAGAGTCCATGATTCACAGCCATATAGGAGGATAGATATCACGAGGGATTTGTAGAGGTGGTATTTGGTGCAGAAGCTAATGTTGTTGCTTCTGATGATCTTCTCGAGTCTGACTAGAGCAGATGTTGCTGTTGCAATGCGAGCTTTCATTTCATTGTTTGATGTGCCATCTTTTGTTAGGATGGAGCCTAAGTATTTGAATTGGCTCACCTCTTCTAGTGTTTCTCCATTCATCTTTATTTCCGTGATGTCATTACTCGCGCTGTTGACCATGATCTTTGATTTCTCTGTACTGACCTCCATGCCGTATGCGCTGGCTCGATCTGTTAAATTGTCTGTGAAGATTTGCAGTTCTTGTTTGCTGCTGCCCATGAGGTCAATGTCATCTGCAAATCTGAGGTTGCAGAGGGGTCTTCCACTAATGGAGATGGAAGTGTGGTGGTTTTGCAGTGTCTCTGTCATGATGTTTTCGAGGAAGAGGTTGAAGAGTACAGGTGAGAGAAGGCAGCCCTGGCGAACCCCAACCGTGGTCTTGAAGAACTCGCCCACGTGATTGTTCATGAAAACTGCACTTTTTGCGTTCTCGTACAGAGCCTTGATGACTTCAATTAGGCAGCTGTCAATGTTGAAGTGCCTGAGTACTTGCCAGAGGCCGTCATGCCATACCCTGTCAAAGGCCTTTTTGAAGTCTATGAAATTGTGGTACAAGTCTTTTTGGTGTTGGAGATGCTTCTCTATCAGAATTCTCAGATTGAAAATTTGAACCATTCTGCTGCGTTTTGGTCTAAAGCCCGCTTGTTCTTTTGCCAGGAGTTTTTGTACTTGGTTTTTCAGTCTGTTGAGGACTACCTGCAGCATTATCTTGCTAGGATGACTTATAAGACTGATGGTTCTGTAGTTCTGGCATTTCTTGAGGTTTCCTTTCTTTGGCAGGGGTATTACAAGAGACTGTGTCCATTCTTTTGGCCATTCTTTGGTGTCGTGGATCTTCTGACAAAGTTCTGTGAATCGCCTTGCTGTTTCATTCCCTCCATTTTTTTATGAGTTCAGCTGGGATGTTATCGATTCCAGGAGACTTCCCCTTCTTCAATCGTTTAATAGCTGCATCTACTTCACACCTTAGTATTGGTGCGTCTTTATCTTGGTGTTCAGGGGGTTTGTCAGAAACTATGCTGGTGTCTGGGCGTAGTGGGTAGTTGTACAATCCCTCACAGTATTCTGTCCAGCGTTGGAGGATGGCATTGTTTTCCGTTAAAAGATTTCCTTCTTTGTCTTCAATAACAGAGGCTTTAGGCTGTGTGGTTTTCGTTAGTGCTTTCAAAGTGTCGTAAGCTGTTTTGCTGTTTCCCTCGGCCATTCCAGCTTCGATGTTGTTGCATTGTTCTTCTATCCACCCTTCTTTGGCTTCTCTCATCTTTTTCCTCACTTCTCTGTGGCTATCCATGTACTTCTTGTAAGCTTCTTGTATGGCAGTAAATGAAGTAAATACACATCATAAGTAGATGTGGCGATGGTATGGCAATGAATGAAGTAGATACACACAGAAACAAGGTGTGGCGAAGGTATGGCAATGTTGGAAGTGAATGAAGTAGATGCACACACAAACCAGGCGTGGCAGGGGTATTGCAGTGAATGGAGTAAATACACATCGAAACCAGGTGTAACACAGGAGCAGCAGTAAATAAAGTAAATGCACACCAGAGCCAGGTGCGATAAAGGCATGGTAATAAATAAAGTAAATGCACACGAGGACCAGGTGTGATGAAGGTATGGTAATGAATGAAGTAAATACACACCAGAACCAGGAGTTATGATGGTATGGTAATAAATAAAGTGGATACATGCCAGAACCAGGTGTGATAAAGGAATGGTAATAAATCAAATAAATACACACCAGAACCAGGAGTCATGAAAGTATGATAAATAAATACACACCAACACCAGGTGTGGCAAAGGCCTGGCAAAGGTATGATAACAGATAAAGTAAATACACACCAAAACCAAGTGTGGCAAAGGTATGGTAATATATAAAGTCAACACACACCCAAACCAGGTGTGGCAAAGGTATTGTAATAAATAAATACACACCAGAACCAGGTGTAGCGAAGGTATGGTAATAAATAATGTAAATGCACACCAAAACCATGTGTGGCGAAGGTCTGGTAATAAATAAAGTAAATGTACACCAAAACCAGGTGTGGAGAAAGTATGGTAATAAATAAAGTAAATACACACCAGAACCAGGTGTGATGAAGGTATTATAATAAATAAAGTAACTACACAACAAAACAAGGTGTGGCAAAGGCCTGCCAAAGGTATGATAAGAAATAATGTAAACACACACCAAAACAAGTTGTGACGAAGGTATGATAATAAATAAAGTAGATACACACCAAAACCAGGTGTGGCAAAGGCCTGGCAAAGGTATGACAATAAATAAAGTAAATACACACCAAAACCAAGAAGACCGAGACAATGACGCTAAATGTTAAAACACCAGCCCCTGTGAAAGTAAATGTAACAGATTTACGCCAGGCAGACAAATTCACGTATCTGGCCAGCATCATCAAACCTGAGGGCGGCACCAAGGAAGACATCCACAGCAGACTGGGAAAGGCCAGGAATATGTTT
>CM060346.1:16996781-17041781 GCA_030674155.1 Stramonita haemastoma
GAAGGGTTGACCCCACCTGCCTGACAGGTCAAGGTCATCCTCTGTGACCTCGTGGTGTCAGTGTAGAAAGGCGTGTTTCCCTGAATACTGACAGTGTCAGGTCCATCTGCACAGGTGTTTTGCACATCAATGACAGGTGACATCAGACAGACAGGCAGACAGACAGACAGACAGACAGACAGACACAGAGCCTCTTTCAAGAGTAGAGTAGGCTATTGTGTGCAGGTGGGAATCCATAACAAAATTTACAAAACCCTTAACACATCGGGAGTGGATGTTAAAAAGACAAGTTAGTGCTTAATCCATTATCCTTGATATAAAATAATTAGAAAACAAAAATCTGACAAGAAATCATACACACTTACATGTTACCTATCCTGTTGTCTGACTCACTCTGGACTACCAATGAAGATTTCATTCATTTCAGCTTCCTCATTAACTTGCATTGTTCAGCATTCAGCAGTATGTTGGGTTTTTTCCACTCAAGGCCAGTCCCTTCTCCGATGCTGTTTTTCCGTCGTTTTTTTCTTTGTCTTCCATATTGTCTCCTTCCTCACACTGTTCTCTGTAGGCCAGTCTTGGTCAGTCCACATGTTCGTGTGATGTGTCGGTGCCACTTGAGACTGAGGGTTTTTTTTTGTTTTTGTTTTTTTTACTGAAGTCAAAAGACCTTCATACATCCAGATTTTTTAAAATTGTTGATACAACTTCCTTGTTGGTTATGTGATCTCTGTGTGGGATAACATGAATTTTTCAAAGCATCTCATCTCCAAGGCATGTATCCGTCTTTCAATGTCTTCTGTTATGGTCCAAATTTCACATGAATACAAAAATATGGACATGACCAGTGAATACATTAGTGTGAAATTGACGATAATGGCTCTATTGAATGAGAAACAAAGAAACAAAGGCCACAATGCTGGCAAAATGGGAGCTTAGCATTGCACAAAACTGTCATCAGCACATCCATGTTGTTCATTTTGATGACCTTCTTATTTTAAATGCTAAAGGGAAAATCAGATAGCAAATGTGAAAGTCATATTACTTTGACACCTTCATTCTTGCATAGACTACAGGAAGAAAAAAAGGAATAAGAATCTTATGTCTGTCAATAAGGGAAAGGGGAACTGAACAATGCACTGTAAAACAAACCAAAAAACAAACTACACAAAAAAGCTTGCTTCTAACTAAACTGTTAACTATCTCCAACATAATCAGATTATTTGGTCACATGACATCAATTCAAACGTTATTGTGCGCTAAGGGCACACTATAACAACATGCATTATCACATTTTAAATCTGGCTTGTAAAATAAAGAAATTTATAAAGTACAATATTCTTTTTTTTTTACTTTCAAACATTTTTTGCTTCTTCCTGTGCAAACGTTATAACTAATGAAAGTCTAGAAACTTCTGTTTCTCTGTATAATTCATCTGAAAGCAGGATGCTGCTGCCACATCACTCTGTTATCAGATGGCAGACTAGAAATGACAAAAACTACCACATTTTCTAACCGCCAGAAGTGACCATGTACAGCTAGCCAGTTTGTGCAGGGTCAAAACAAGGTAGCCTGCATCCACATTGCTTCTGCCAACTTTGACCATCCCGAGATAGACATTTTTTCGCAGAAAGTCTAACTCAGCACTATTGACAAACCTGCACTGCCAGGAGTGGCCTTCCTTATGTGGTCAGGCCTGGCGGTATGTGGAATCACAATGGGTAGTAGTCTTACAATGTGAGAAATGCCTGTCCTGTTCTGGATATTGTTGCAGGACTGGGATGGGTGAGAAGTTTAATAAACCAGAATGATTTTCATAAATTGCTACTTAAAAATTCAATCACAGCCACACGACTTTCTGCATTGGGGAAATCAAGACTATAAACCTCCCTCATCATGGATAAAAAGAGAAACACACACACACACACACACACACACACACATGCACGCGCGCGCACACACACACACACACACACACACACACACACACACACACACACACACACACACACACAAACACACACACATTATCCTCGATATAAAAGAATAAATAAATAAACAAATATATAAAACACACACACACACACACACACACACACACACACACACACACACACACACACACACACAAATACGTGCGCGCACACACACACACACACACACACACACACACACACACACACACACACACACACACACACACGTGCACACACACACACACACACACACACACACACACACACACACACACACACACACACACACACACACACACACACGTGCACACACACACACACACACACACACACACACACACACACACACACACACACACACACACACACACACACGTGCACACACACACACACACACACACACACACACACACACACACACACACACACACATCGGGGAAGGGGGGGGGGGAGGGATAGCCTAGTGGTCAGAACATTGTGCTGGCAATTTGACGATCCGAGTTCGATTCCCGGTCGAGGGTTTTTTGCCTCTGGAGTTAACATCAGTGCTGACTCCACTCTCCCTAAAATGAGACTATAAACCGAGGCCCCGTGTGTCAACACACGCAGAATATCTTGCGCACACGTTAAATCCTGCTCCGCTTCTCGTAAGAGTACGCCATCGTGTGCCGTTGGGAACAGATGACAAGATTTAGAAAAGTGCATACACAGAGGGACTAGGGATAAAAAACAAAACAAAACATGTCACCGCTTATTCTATTATACTCGATATAAAAAATAGAAGAAAAAAAAAAGATAAAATAAACACACACACACACACACACACACACACACACACACACACACACACACACGCACACACACATACACCACACACACAACACACACACACACACACACACACACACACACACACACACACACGCGACGCACACACCAACCACACACACACACACACACACACACACACACACACACACAACACACACACACACACACCACACACACACACGTGTCACTACAGAATACTCACAGGCCACACGAACTGTGTAGTCACTCTGTGCAGTGACGTTTACTGTCCAGTTGTTGATACAGCAAAACTTTCTGTTGTTGTGGTCACCACGTCTCACTGTCCACGTCATGTCCAGTGTGCTGACGTCATAAGCCCCGCTGATGACTTCAGTGCTGATGTCACTGCCGGTTCCTGTGAACCATCTCAGACGTCCCCCTGGCTGTCCGATGTTATCAGTGCTACATGTACAAGTGAGTGACGTGTTCTCGGCAATGAAGTCACCAGGAGAACAGCTGATAGTGGGGGGAGAAGGACGAGCTGTAAGAAAGGACAGAAGATTATGATGGGAGGTGAACCGTAGTTATTAATATCATAAGTACATTGACAACAGTATTCAATTTTTTATATAATAATTATCATTAACAAATCACTCATGAAACAGTCTCACTGAGAAAAAACAAGCATTACTCACAGACGAACAGCTTATTTCATTGTTATGTGTTGTAGTGACACTGTTGTATTTAAATAGATATTGATGAAGTTGTTTTTGTTCCTAGACAGATGGCTTGATGCAAACAAAAAACCCAACCCATGTTTCATCTGGAAATTAAAATAAAATAACTGTGAGTTGACAGTTAAACGACATCACCATCATAGTGAACAGTTATGTGGTCTCGTGAACACAAAGTAAAAAAAAAAAAAAAGTAGAAAAAAAGACTACAACAGACAATTGCTCCCATGACTCCTCCTCAATCCACACACTTGAGTACCATCACCACTTTCCTGCATACACAGTTCATCATTTTTATCACAATGTTGCATTAACAACTGTAATCAACATCGTTATTATGTTGTATAGAAAACTTCATCACCACCCGTATGCTGTATAGACAATTTCAACATCACTATGCTGTATAGACACCTTCATCATCACTTTGTTGTATTGACAACGTCATCATTACTGTGCTGTATAGACAACGTCATCATTACTGTGCTGTATAGACAACGGCATCATTACTGTGCTGTATAGACTACTACTACTACTACTACTACTACTACTACTACTACTACTACTACTACTACTATCTACTACTGGTTCATGTCACTTCAGCGCCAGCACTTAAAGCACCAGAACTTCAGCGCCATAACTTCAGCGCGAGGATACTTCAGCGCCGTAACTTCACGTGGCGAAATTTAGCACCGTACCTTGTAGCGCCGTACATTATAGCGCTAGAGGAAGACAGAGTGAGGAGGAGGAGAGAGAGAGAGGAGAGAGAGAGATGAGAGGAGAGAGAGAGAGAGAGAGAGAGTGTAGAGAGAGAGGAGAGAGAGAGAATGAGAGAGAGAGATGAGAAAATCTATTCTTTACTTTCTTCTCCATAAGGGTATCAACAACACACACACACACACACACACATAACAACACACACAACACACACCACAACACACACACACACACACATACCACACACACACAGAGTTAAGTTCATTTCTAAATTCGATTTTATTGATTGTCATTATAATATACGTTGTATGAATTAAAACCTGAATGCATCATCACGTTCTTCACAACCGTATGTCCAGTTGCTAGGAACTGATAGCTTGTCTTGAAGATGTCAACACTAAACATGAAAGCAAGCGAGTCCTTCCATTGTTTCAAGCAGCCGACGTCCGTCATTGTATTGTGGAACGATGGTCTTTATCTGTACTCTGTAAGTTTTGTACTTGCCCCTTTTTGCGCTGGAGCCTGGCCTCCCAGTAGATTTTGAGTCCGCCTGGATATGCCTGTTCTTCTTGAGGGCCTCTATCAGCTCCAAAGATTGGGTAGCACGCCCCGACCACGTTCGAAAGGCGTGATGCCACCCTTCACAGCTGTTGTTGGACTTGGCAGCATCAGTAGGACGCGGTCCTGCACGTTCCACATGTCAATGGAGAACATCGGCGGATGACGATGACCACGACGGCGAGGTCTGCCAATATATGTCTCAAGTATCGAAGATTGGTTGCCACGTGAATCATACCCGGAGATGCAGGATCGAACACAGTTCGAGGCCTGTTCAACGTGCAAGGGAGGAAGGTATCCCAAGCTGGCAGCCATGCGCATCAGTATGCGAAGTTTTCCCGACATACCTCCTTTTCCCACGGCGTGAGATGTACGGCGCTGAAGTCTCCCGGCGCTAAGTGTACGGCGACTAAAAGTACGGTGCTGAAAATGACGCCGCGTGAAATGGTGCGCTGAAGGTTATGCGCTGTAGTGCTGCGCTAAAGTGACGTGTCACCACTACTACTACTACTACTACTACTACTACTAGCTGCTGCTGCTGCTGCTGCTGCTGCTGCTGATGCTAGCTGCTGCTGCTGCTACTACTACTACGATTCTTCTTCTTGATTCTTCTTACTTCTCTTCTTCTCTATCTCTTCTTCTTCTCTTCATCTTCTATCTTCTTCTCTTCTCTTCTTCTATCATCATCATCATCACTATCATATCGTCGTCGTCGTCGTCGTCGTCGTTGTTGTCGTCTTCGTCGTCGTTGTCGTCGTCGTCGTCGTCGTCGTCGTCGTCGTCGTCGTCGTCGTCGTCTCTCATTCTTCATCATCTTCTTTCATTCTCATCTTCATCTTCATTCATCATCATTCTCATCTTCATCATCATCGCATCATCATCATCATCATCATCATCACCACCACCATCACCACCACCATCTTCATCATCATCACCATCATCACACTTATTGTAAAGACACCTTCGTCTCATCATAGTGTATAGACACCTCCCATCATCACTACGCTGTATAACACCTTCATCAGCATGCTGTATAGACACCTTCACCATCATCACTATGCTGTATAGACACCTTCAGCATAGCTTGCTGTAGGACAACTTCACTCACTATGCTGATAGACAACTTCATCATCATCGCTTAATTGCAAAGAAACCTTCATCATCATCACTATGCTGTATAGACAACTTCATCATAACTATGCTGTATAGAAAACATTTTTTTATGATCTCCATGCTACAATATTTCAAGACATTGACCCAAACCGAAATTAGTGTCTTCACAATCATATAAACGCACACTCATAGCATTACACGGGTCCATAATCTAAAGACATCCCCTCATTGGATAGGCAAGTCAGCAATACCATGACTATACTGTATAGAATGATTTTATGGTATGACATAAGTGAACAACTAAAGAGAGCAAGCGTAAATTTAATTACTAACACTTACCTCATTAACGCGGATCACAACGATCCTTAGCAACATAATTATTGTCTTTTTCCGTAATTTACAGGGAGTGGTTGAGGTAATGCATTGCTGAGATGAACTGTGTGATTTTTACCTTGCATATAATTTTGATCTTCACCATGGCTGTGTGCACGACAGGATTTGATCCCTAGGCATGTCGGTGGATTGGCCGTATAGAGTTACCGCACCTGCCTAGAAAGCGAAAAGTCCGGGTTCGAATTGTGTGGTGGTTCGATCCATGTTCGATCTCCGTTTAAGCCCAAAGCTTTACCCCGTCCACTAGATTATCAATGGTGGTCTGAGTGCTAGTCTTTCGATTGAGACGATAAACCAAGGTTTCATGTGCAAATGCATTCATCGAACGTAAAAGAACCAATGGCAACAAGAGAGTTGTCTCTGGCAAAATTCTGAGAAAAGCCATTCTCATAGGGAAACAAATGCACACGCTGACGGGGACAAATGAAAAAAAAAAAATAATGAGTAGGGCGACTTTTGTGGTGACGTGCTCTCCCCCGTTGAGAGCAGCCTGAATTCCACGCAGAGGAATCAGCAATGACTTATATACAATATAAAGCAATGCCATGTCTGCATTTTAAGATGACCCAGGGATCACCCCTACCCCTTCCCTACTATTTTTACATGCTAGATATAGTTGCAAAGCCTTATATCTCCACTGTCATAGATCCAAAGAGATGCAAGTCACACGCTCTTTTCCGCTAAGCTGTATCTTCAGACAAGAAACAGGACAGACACACTCTTATGATGTCATTCTTCCAAAGACCAGTCATGTTAGTAAAGAGTTACACTAACAGAGAACTGCTGAAATGGGAAAAAACCCAGACATATTCACATGCACAGATAAGCAACTGTACAAAAACCTCGCTTTTTCTCACTCGACTATAGCTAGGAGATTCATCAATGTAAAAAAAAAATGCGTATGGGACCGTTTTTGTTCGTCGTGAAGGTAGCTGCATTCCAACTTCGAGGATGTATGCTAGGCATGTTCGTGTTTCCGTAACCCACCAAATACTGACATGAATGATGGAATCTCTAACGTGTACATGTGATCTTCAGCATGTGTGTATACACCAAGAGAATATTTAAGGCACTGGCAGGTCTGCACTCAAAGATGAAGTGAGAGATCGTAAAAATCCCCATCTTTATATCATCAAAAAGCTGTCTAGATTCAAACCCTCAACTTCATGGACACATGGTATAGGAATCAAATGGTCTTAACCACTCCCGTCAGTATGCATCATGAAATGGAATAGTTATCAATACAAACACTTTTTATTTATGCATGCACATTTTTTTTCTTTAAAATGACAGCAAAAGTCTTACTGATGATGATGTTGCCACATGAGGTCTGTGTGTTTCCAGGGGTGACGGTGACACTACAGGGGTAGGTGCCAGAGGTGTCAGGTAAGGACATGGTGACGTCACACCTTCCTGTTCTGTTAGCAGTGTTGCTGGTGTCAGCAGCAGGAGGGCTGAGGTCAGGTGGTGTGGTCTGTCTGGATGGACCCAGCTGGACAAGGGTGTACAGCACACACACACACACACACACACACGATTTCAAGATTTAATTCGCCTTTGACCCCTCTTGGGGCATGGAGGATTTCAGTAAACAAAATCAACTGAACATTTATATATACAAGACAAAATTTCACAGAAATAGAAATATGTCAACGGTTTCATCAATGTCATGCAACCTTACTCTTGCCTAGAAATTTGCTAAGTTTTAAAACAGTATGTTTTCAGATGAGAACAAATTACAAAATGTAAACACGGATCTTGTTTAGAGATACCCCTGAGGTAGGACATTCTTCCGAAGCTCCGAAAACTTGTGACATTCCAAAGTGAAACTCATCTCCTATCGCTCTCATGTTACACTGTTTACAAAGACGATTTTCGCGATAAATGCCGTTAACTTCCTATTTCAATTGGCTAAGAATTGTTAATACACCTGAATCTAAATAATGAAAGTATGTTAATATATGACAACCCACTAATGTACTTTTCCCTCTTAAAAGATGTTTTGTATCTGTGATAACTATACATGCATTACTTCTTTGCAACTCTTCTGACCACGACTTTACAATATTTTCCTTTAAAGCCCTACAGAAATTGCTACATAAACTATCTGTGTTTACTAAAATCTGTTTACACATACACACACACACTACTAAATTTATATTAGACATCAAACACGTCACAAATCTGTTACGTTTAAGAGGAATTAGCGTTTCCTTTAGTTGGATTTCTTCACATATAGGATTATTTTCCAATGAGTGGGCTGACAGGGCTGCAAAAAAAGGTGCACGTAATGAAAAGGGGTCCCTCTCTATCCATTGCAGAGGGTTATTGGTTGTAAGAAGAAGCATCCTCAAACAAATGTATAGAAAAGCATCGGCAATACAAGCGGCTTTAACATTCAACTCCGTGTGGGATGAATGTAGTTGAATACATTGATCGTTTAGAAATTCATACAAATGCTGTCAAAGAAAGACAACTCAATGCATTATTATTTTAGGATAAGATGCTTTCATAACAGAATTTAGCAAGAATGTTAAATGCTTATGTGGTAGATATATTCCAAATACCCATAATTATAATACTTGAACATAAGAGTTTAAAACATCATCTCCCTGCCCTTTCTGAGAATTCAATTAATGTTTTGAGCAAAATAACGTTTGGCATTGCTAACGGTTTGTTGTTAAATCCTATGGGGCATTATTTTAGTTCTTGCAGTTCTTTTGGGATTTTTACATTTTCAGTTTTTTTCTTGGTTTGGTAATGTTAAGAACACCTTTGCATTTACTGTTACTTTTTTTTTTACACACAGACACAGACACACACACACACACACATACACACACACACAGATGCACAGACACACAGACAGACAGACAGACAGACAGAAAGTGAAGAATGAACTGAAGCCGTTGGAGAAACTGAACGTTGTCACTAAAGTAGACACCCCTACTGAGTGGATCAGCAGCCTGGTCGTGGCAACGAAAAGCAATGGGAAAGTCAGACTCTGCATTGATCCTAAACCTTTGAACAAGGCCCTGAGGAGAAATGAGTACCCTATTCCAACGGTTGATGGTGTACTGCCACTGTTCCAAGATGCAAAATACTTCACACACCTGGATGCCAGGAACGGATTTTGTCATGTCGAACTGGGTGAAGAAAGCAGCTATGAAAAAGAATGCCGTTCGGAATTTCACCCGCCCCAGAAGAATTCCAGAGGAGGATGGACTCAGCTCTGGCAGGATTGCCAGGCGTGGTGGCGATCCATGACGACATTTTCATCTTTGGCAAAGGTGCAACCGATGAAACGGGAGAGAAAGACCATGACGCCAACTTGAACCTGTTTCTACAGCGATGCCGAGACATGGGACTGAAGCTCAACAAGGAAAAGATCGAGCTGAAGCAAAAGGAAATCACATACCTTGGACACATCTTTTCAAGAGAAGGCTTAAGAGCAGACCCAAAGAAACTGGATGCAGTTCAACAACTCCCAGTTCCGGAAGACAAAGCAGCAGTACAAAGACTACTTGGCGTGGTTGGCTACCTTCAGAAGTTTGCGCCAAATCTGTCTAAAGTAGCATCACCACTCAGAGAACTAGTGAAGAAGGACGTCCACTTCAGATGGGATAAGGATGTCCACGGAGAAGCCTTGATGAAAGTGAAGAAAATTATTTCTGAGCCGCCTGTACTTCGCTACTTTGACTCTTCAGGAAAATGCACAACTACACTTCAGTGTGATGCATCACAGTATGGACTAGGAGCATGCATCATGCAGGATGGCCAGCCTGTCCAGTATGGATCACGAGCATTGACCGAGACAGAGAAGAGCTACGCTCAAATAGAAAAGGAGATGTTGTCAATACTCTTCGGCCTAGAGAGATTCGAGAGATACGTCTATGGAAGAGACATCTTGGTTGAAACAGACCACAAACCACTGGAAACTATTCACAAGAAAAGTCTACTCTCAGCACCAAAGAGGATACAACGCATGCTGCTTCAAACTCAGAAGTTCATGTACACAGTAGTGTACAAGCGTGGAGCTGAGATGTACCTGGCCGACACCCTCAGCAGAGCAGTCAGCGGGAAGGCAGAACAACTAGTCACCCACAAAGAAGCAATATTCTACACAGAACTGGAGAACACAGATCCATGTCAAGAACTGGCTATCAGCCAAGAGAGACTCCTCAGTCTGCAGCAAGCAACCGCAGAAGACGAAACCATGAAAACTCTCAAAGCTGTCATCCTACAAGGATGGCCAGAGGAAAGACGACAACTTTCACAGCAGCTAGAAACCTACTTTCCGTTCCGGGGAGAACTTTCTGTACAGAATGGTCTTGTCTCCAAGAGCCACAGAGTGGTCGTCCCAGAAACAGAAAGAACTGACATCCTAGAGAAACTCCATGCAAGCCACTCAGGAATCCAGAGCTGCATAAGAAGAGCACGTGAGGTAGTCTTCTGGCCCAGAGTAAACTTGGACATTGAAGACTTTATCAAGAAATGCAGCGCCTGCAGCACATTCCAGCGTGGTCAGCAGAAAGAACCACTCATCAGTACAGAGATACCTGACGTGCCCTGACAACACATCGCCTGTGACGTCTTTGAACACAACGGCCACGAGTACCTGGTCACCGTGGATCATTACTCAGATTTCTTCGAGCTTGACCGACTGCAAACAAGAGAATCCAAGGAAGTCATCACCTGCTTGAAGAGACACATAGCAAGACATGGAATCCCAGAACGACTCACAACAGAATGTGGAACTCAAATCACATCCACCCAATTTGGAAAGTTCAGCAAAACCTATGGATTTGACATTGTCACAAGTTCCCCACACTACCCCCAGTCCAACGGGAAAGCGGAGAGCGCGGTGAAAGCAGCGAAGATGTGCATGAAAAAAGCAGAACACAACCATCAAGATCCCTTTCTAGCTCTACTAGAGTTACGAAATATCCCTACAGAGACTGTGAACAGTTCACCTGCTCAAAGACTTTTCAGCAGAAGAACAAGAACTCAGGTACCAACTTCAAAGAAATTGCTCAAACCTGCGGTCGTATCAGTCAAGAAAGAGTTTGAAAAAAGAAAGATGAAACAAGCTCACTATTACAACAGAAGTGCAGTGGAACTGACAGAACTACTTCCAGGACAGAAAGTAAAGTTCCAACCACCGGGATCTAAGAAGTGGATCAGCGCCAAAGTTGACCGTCAAGTGAACATCCGGTCGTACAACATCCGTACAGAGGATGGACGTCAATACAGAAGGAACCGTCGACAGCTACGGGACACACCTGAAACGAATTTTCCACATACAGTCAACACTGACAGATGGAGAAGACAGATATCCGAAGAGCAGCAGAACACCTTTCCCTGTAACCAACAGCAAAAGACGCCGGGAAACCAAATGACAGACAACAGGTTATCAACGCTGAAAGAAACGGTGCAGCAGCCTGACCAGAGCACTGGAAAGCCATCAGAACCAGACTACAGAAAGGGGAGAAAGAAGGATGAAGGTAGAACTTCAACACAGCCGTCCGAACATGGTGCTCCAGACCAGCCGACAGCTACAAGCCAGTCTGACACGATCAGCACCAAGGAGCCAGAAGCAAGCGCAAAACCCAATCCGACAGAACAACACACAGAACCAGTTGTTTATTACAAAACAAGGTCTGGTAGACAGAGCAAGAAGCCAGATTTTCTGACGTATAGATCAAAATGAACTTTGTCTATATTCCAAAGGCAAAACGAACATAGCGTTAAGAACATGGACACATTGATGGACTGTAATAATGATCAGGAATATTTGTACATAAAAGTATTAGTTACAGGGGAGAGAAACAATGATTAGTAATTTCCATTGCATCAGTAGTCCTAAGACAAGGTCGGAAAGAGATTGATTTTGAGGGGACTGAAAGTTAATTTTGATTAATTTTGTTTTCTGAAGAAAGGGAGATGTGACGTATGTTAGTAGTAATCAGAATGCTGATAGCAGCACAAGATGATTGTGTACATATGAAATGGTAGTTGTTCAGTTATTCGATTGCATTGTCAGTTGAGAAGAAGACAGCACAGAGTAAAGACGTAGAAGCATTCGCTCTGCCTTGAGTCTTGTCTTGAAAGAACGAAACACTGTAACAGCTTCCTTTCCATAGACCCCTGAATGGGAAATGAATAAGCCAATATTTGACATAATTATGTTGTTGTTTTTTCCAAAAGCAATTCACCTAACATCCTTGGCAGCTCAGTGAATCGACACATTTACAATCCTATTCAGACCACTATGCACAGATATATCAAAACTTGATAACGAACATGTAGGAGCAGCTTTTGTTATACCATTTCTTCATATAGAGAAAAAAAAAATTCTAGTGGCGTTTCTATCTTTACTGCAGAGCTCTTAGCAATACTTGTTTCTTTACCTTAACAATATTCAATTATTGTACAATACCTTGATTATAAACCTGTGTTGTACGAGTTAAATTCCCTAAATCAAAATACCCCACTAGAAGTAATTGCTGAAATCGAATATGTTGTCCATCCCTTGTCCCTGAAAGGCATTCATGTTATTTTCTGTTGGGCGCTTTATCATTGGGGGAACATTACTAATGAAAGAGCTGCCTGACGAGGAACAGGCAATTTTGAAGGATCAGTTTTAGTTTCATATCCCGTTAGACCTTCGAGACGGTTATGAACTTTAAAATATTTTTATCTCGACAGTAGAAGTATTTAGAAGAGTGTAGTAGTTGTAGTAGTAGTAGTAGTAGAGTAGTATTTAGTAGTAGTATTTAGTGTAGTAGTAGTAGTAGTAGTAGGCACCATCAGTCTCAGAAGATAGGGTTGTTGGGCTCTAATTCTTTAGAGCGCAAAGCCTGCATAAGTAAATATGGAGGGCAAGCTGTTACCTATGCACCACACCCCCCTCTCACGCCACTGGAATGATCCATTGGAAAGGCAATGACCGATACGAATGGTTCAGTACCGTCGCAGGAGCCACCAGAACGTTTCCATATAAAGCCCCGAGCTGCCCTGGGGACTCCAACTCCCGATTTTTTCCTCATGGATGGTGTATAAACACGACTCCTGTATCTGCTGGTTTTATTATTATCATTATCGTTTTTTTAAAAATAATTTTGTTATCCGCTCTAATGGCACACAATGGCTGCTCTTTCGAAAGGCGGAACGGGGTTTTAACGTGTGCGGAAAATGTTCTGCGTGCGTTCGCACACGGGGCCTCATGTTTATAGTCTCATCCGAATGACTATGACAAGGCATTTTAAAAGATTGAACTACTCGATTGTTGGGTACTCTCAAAGTTGCCGAATTAATAGGGACCAATGCAAAAAACACTAAGCCCCCCTATGCAAAGTCATCTATGTTTTCAGATAAATGTTAAGTTTGGTTTTTAAAATTCCGTTTAATATTCTTCGCAAAAAATATTGAAAAAAACATGCGACGCATGTGTGGAAAGCGATTCGTCTTGGACATTGCTTACTTGTTTAGAATCAGAGAGATTGTTTCAATTACACTGAAAGATTCGGTTCCTTTTTGATTCTCTGTAACGCTTAAAAGCTTCCTAAACAATGACATACTTCTGTACAGGAGTTCTGAATGTCTCTATGGGGTCCAGTTGGTATCTTTCTGTGACTGATCATTCTGTTTAGAGGCAACATTTATGACCTGTTCTGTAACCTCTCCAAACGCCCTTGGTTTTTCCCCCTCTCTGACACATTATCTGCATTGTTATGTGTAAACGTATTCAAAGTCTTTTTTTTTCTAGATGTTATAGTTTCTATGTTAGGTAATTGTAGAGTTCTGTTTTACTTGTTATTATTGACTGGTTGTGGATTTTTGAAAAAAAAATGTTCCCATACAGTCTAACACCATACTAAAAACCTGTTTTCTTCCCGAGTTCTCCTTATTAATTTGCTGCAGAAGCTGTTGTATCGAAACACACACACACACACACCACACACACACACACACACACACACACACACCACACACACACACATTACAAACAATACACATACACGCACGCACGCACGCACACACATTACAAACAATACACATACACGCACGCACGCACGCACTGTAAATCAAACAGGCTTAAGGTGAGGAAGGTGGACAACTGAATATTCAGTCAACATAACAACTCAGATAAAAGAAACATTCGCCAGAAGAAAAATAATTTGGCAACGTTCTCGGACGTAAAAAGGCCCATGAATTGAAATGGCATAGTGGCCTTTTATATAATCTGAAAAAATCTTGGCTTTTACAGGACGGTCTACAACTACATAAATGTGATTCTTTTATCTAACATATGTTTACAAACAGGCATAGGCAGTTATTACACAAATCCTAGACCAGTCGAAAAGGGGCTACCTCAAAGTTTAGTCATCTTTCCTGTCCTGATTAAGATATTAAGCCTATATGCTAATCTTCAAAAAAATATGTTGACAGAATCATACTAGTTCAATACGCAGGTCATATTTGTTTGTGGATGAGAGTTACAATGGAACGTAAATCTCCAGGTAGGGTTTTGAATTACTCAAGAAAGGTACACAAAAGTACAGCTTGATAAGCTTAAAACATTTTTTTTTTTTTTAAATGATATTACATTAGGTAAAAAGGTAAATGTGTCCCATAAACTTATGTGATCGTAGTGGAGGGAGGTGTCAGAGACCTCGGCTTCTCTAGAGGCCAGCATGTTGAGGGTGGCGCCCATCTCCTCTCCCTTCCTGCTTTTCCTTCCCTGACCCTAAAGAGGCAGGTACTCAAATACAGTAGTGTGAACTGGGGGACTGTGCTGAATCCAAAGCGTGCAAACGTGCAAACTGTCACCCATTCAGCTGATAACCACCTTCGACGCTGCTTAGCCTTGGCTGGGGAAAGTGTGTGCTCTGACCACTGAGCTACCCCGTCCCCTATACTGCATTATCATTAGTAAGCCTAGTTCAATGCTCTTTAGCTCCTGTTATGATCCAGAACTTTTACCAACGATCACAGCTGATTGTTTTATTCTAAAGTACGCATAAGCTGTCAAGTTTCTTGGTGTTTGTCTTACTGGAAAACTATACTGGAACAATCATATCGAATAAAATTCTGAACGAGTCTCGAAAGAGTTTGAGTTTTCTTAACATTGTTAGTAGGCAGCATTAGGGACATGATACAAAGCACTTGCATCCCTTTCTTCTTCGCGTGTCTGTTCCAGGTTGACATATATGCACAAGAAGTTTTCATCTATGCACCCCAACACTTATTAAAACATGTTACAGAGAGCAGATTCTAAAGCTTAGCAACTTGCATTAGAAGTCTCAGCTTATGCATTCATCGTGGGAATCCACAGAGAAGCGGGTGTTCGACCACTTGATAAGCTTAGAAAATCCTCTGCTGCAAAGTTTGCATTAAAAAGTGTTGCCTATGATAGCCTACTTTCTCCAACTAAAGTCCACCTTGAATCCGATAAAGGCTTTAGTAAAAGGGCTGAAAAGATCCAGTCTTTGAAATCTATTTATATGTGACGCTCCACCACAAAATGAGTCGCTTAGCACACTACCCAATTTTACCCAAAGAGCCATTAAAGGCAGGTGGGGGTCAAGATGTCAATTTTGAGGTTTTGATCGATATCCATTATTCTACCTTGTAATAAAATATCAAGGCATAATTCTATTCCTTTTGCTTTTAAATGTGTTTTGAAAATACCCAAGTCCTCATTCTGACAACCTGTTACAAAAATAAACTTGCCCGTTTCTCATTTTGTCACATCCTGCAGTCTATCATTTCAATTTGTAATAACTTTACACAGAATTGTCCGATTTTCAATCTGTTTTTTGTATTGAATAGCCATTTTATTGCACATTAATAACATGTCAATAACTAAAAATTGACCTCTGGTGCAAGGCGACTCCATATGTGGTGGAGCGTCACATATATTTGCGTCAGACAGTCTTGGCCATCCCAAAATAATGGAATAGTCTGTTGCTATTAAACCGTTATTTTTGCCAGCTCCTTCGTGGAAATGGCATGTGTTGATTCAATATCACCCATATTTTCTCTTTAATGTGTTTCAGGTAAAAGAAATTCTACTATAGTGACATAAATAAGTCATGTAATACATTGTCTAACATCAAGAGAAACAGATGTGAGCTTTTTCTGGGTCCCCACTCACTTCGGATTTTGTTATAATGAGACGGCTGACCTAGCTGCCAATAGGGACGAAAAACACGAGAAAGGATTTAGTAAGTTTACTTATCCACTTTTGATATGTTAGATTGATAATTTCTTGGAAACGGAATCACAGAATCACAGGAAGTTATTGCATAAGACTTCAGTAACATTTCTAACATACATGCTATAAAAAGAACTTTAAACCTACAAACTATAGTTTCCATTTTTTTCCCAGTTACAGCATGGCAAAGTTGAGATATTTATTTCGCTTCTTCATCAATAAAAACTAAATGCACTTAAACAAAATCTGTAACAGGTTTTACATGATGTTACTGTGAAAAACTGTGAAATACTTCATTTATAGAGAATGCCAACCTACAAACCAATTTAGCCCGATACTCCTAATTGTTCATAACAAAACCTTGTCAGTGACTTTTTATTTATGTTCAGAAATTGTGGATGTGGATGTGTGCTTTAAAGTCCTGTTGCGCATTTGCTCTAGGTAAGAACTTCTTCTTCTTCCTCTTCTTCTTCTTCTTCTTCTTCTTCTTCTTCTAATATCCCCTGTACCAATTGCCCTAAATAACATATAATTATATATGTACACACACGCACGCACGCCACGCACGCACACGCGTGCGACAACGCGCACGCACACACAAACACACACCGCACACACACACACACACACACACACACACACACACACACACACGTGCGCGCAAGCACGCACACACGCACACACACACACGCACGCACACTTATTCCAGTCTATCTTCTTTGTCTGATATATTTTTATATGTGTAGTACACACACACACACACACACACACACACACACACACACACACACACACACACACACACACACACACACACACACACACACACATATATATATATATACCTAGAGAGAGAGAGAGAGAGAGAGAGAGAGAGAGAGAGGAGAGGAGAGAGAGAGAGAGAGAGAGAGAGAGAGAGAGAGAGAGAGAGAGAGAGAGTTAAACACATAGCGAAAGTAAAACATCCAGCTTATATGGTTCCCCAATATTTCGGCTTTTGCCTTCCTCAGGGGGTGTTTATTGCGATGATGTGATGGTATGACATCAATTTTGAATAACGTCATTGTGAAACTTTGTTTTGATATTTTTACAAACTTTTGTTTTGACATACTTAAACGTCATACAGAAACATCAGACACACACAGCAAGAGAGAGAGAGAGAGAGAGAGAGAGAGAGAGAGAGAGAGAGAGAGAGCTTACATTGAACAATTAAGGTCATAAAGTCAAGTTCACACACACACACACACACACACACACACACACACACGCACACACACACACGCACACATACACTGACATACGCATGCACACACATATGCACAATCATGCACACACATGCATACGCTCAGTTACACAAGTGGAAGCACACAAACACGCGCACACATGCACACATGCACACATGCACACATGCATCCGCACACACACACACACACACACACACACACACACACACACACACACACACACACACACACACACACACACACACACACACATTGCCCTCGCAATTTGACACCGGGTTTGATTCCTGCTGGAGGGGATTTTACCCCTGCAGTAAACATCAGCGCTAACTTCACTTTCCCCAAAGGTCCTACAATGAGACTAAAAGCTAAGCTCCGTGTGCGAACCCACAGAACATTTTGCGCACACGTTAACACCTGTTTCGCTTTTCGTAAGAGTAGGCCATTGTTGTCGGTGGGAACAGATGACAACATTTACAAAGCTACATACACACGAGGACCGGATGTAAAAAAGCACACGAGTGCCCATTCCATTGTCCTCAATATACAAGAACACACACACACACACACACACACACACACACACACACACACACACACACACACACACGCACACGCACACATAACACACACACACACACGTAAGAGTAGGCCATCGTGTGCCGGTGGGAACAGATGACATTTACAAAACTGCATACACACGGGGACTGTACATAAAAAAGCACAAGAGTGCTTATTCCATTGACTTCGATATAAAAGAATAAATCAAATAAATCAAATCACACACACACAGATTGTTCAAGTCAAGTTGCCAGGTGGTAGATTGTGGCCACGGACAGGAAGAGCATGAGGCCTTTAGGGGCATCAGTCTGCAACTTGTGTCTCCAGAAACGTTCTCGGCGGAGTCTGGCCTCGTGCGTCTGCCCGTTCACCCGTTCGATCACCTGGCACTTCACGTTGCTGAGAGAATGTCCCGCCTGGTTGAAGTGTTGGGTCACTCTAGTGCCGGTGTTCCTGGTGATGTCACTGCGGTAAAGGTACAGCCTGGTTTTTCAGGGCGTTTTTGGTCTCGCCAACGTACTGGAGTCCATAGAGGTTGCAGCTGAGCAGGTAGATGATGTTGCTGCTGCTACAGGAGAAGGACTCTCTGATGGTGAATCTCTCACCAGTAGTGAAACTGGTGAAGAGACTGCCCTCTAGTAGGTGGTCCCTGCAGGTGGCGCATTTCTTGGTGCAGCAGAAACATCCACACCTGCCAGTTGTGTTTGTAGGAGGCAGGACCGATGGCATGAGCATGTTCCCTAGACTCCTGCATTTTCTTTCCCCCACTACAGAACTTCGGGAACTGCTTTCCTCATTCTTGCACTGCAGTGTAGTGTACAGAGATTGTCCTGCAACCATTTTCGGATGGGGGGATTTCGTGGGTTGTGGGTGAGGACTAGTGGAACTCTGTTGGTGTTTCTTTTGGCGTAATGGAGGGTAGCCTGGCGTGGAGTGGATTTTGCCCTTGCTTTAGCAGCCATGATGATGGTGTCAGGGTAGCCACGATCCTGGAAGGCTTGGCACATCTCCATACTGTGTCGCTCGAAGTCTTGCTCTGTGGAGCACAGGCGGGGTACTCGCAAGAACTGACCAACAGGGATGTTGTTGATGCAATGATGAGGATGGCATGATCGGAATGGAAGGTAGTTGTGGGCATCTGTTGCTTTGGAGAAGAGCTTGGTGGTGATGTATCCACCTTCCATTCTGAGGAGAATATCCAGGTAGGGCATTTCTGTCTTAGAACTGTGGACAGTGAACTTTATTGACGGGTGGAATGAGTTGATGAACTCACTGAAACTGTCCAGTTGTTCCTCCGTCCCCATCCACACCACCAGTATGTCGTCAATAAAGCGTCTCCACAGTTCTTCTTCTACTGCTACAGGGCTTTTCTCCAGCAGCGACTTTTCCAGCAGACTCATGAACAGGTTGGCCACTGTGGGTGCTATAGGTGTACCCATGGCAGTACCCGTCTTCTACCGGTATACCTGGCCTTCAAAGGTGAAGTAGTTGTTTAAAATGTGCTGTACAATCTCCAGTACGGTACTGACAGGAGGTGCACTATCCTGTGGATGGGACTTCATGAAATAGCAGATAGCATCCATCATGTCCTGATGAGGAATGGTACCATACAGATTGACAACATCAATTGTCACGAGCATGACACTGTCTGTGAAGGGCCCAAGTCTGGTGTTCCAGTCAAGGATTCTGTTCAAGATATCCGTGGAGTCCGTCACGTAGCTGGGAAGTGAGGTGACGTAGGGCTGCAGCCAGGAATCCACTAGTTTAGACAGCGTTTCTGTAGAGCCGTTGACTCCAGTCACGATGGGACGTCCAGGAGGGTCTACAAGCGATTTGTGGACTTTGGGAATGTGGTAGAACACTTGTGGTCTGACGTTGCCAGGGTCAAGTCGAGCCCATCTATGCATATTTGCGTCAATGCATTCCTTGGATTGTAGTGTGTCCACAATGTTGTTGGTGGCAGTGGCAATTTGGGGTGTGGGGTCTTTCTTCACTTGTTCATCGTGGTCAGGGTTGTTCAGTAGCCGCTGGCCCTCCCTGAGGTAGCTGTCCACATCTTGCACAACAACAGCGCCTCCTTTGTCAGCCCTGGAGATCCTTATTTTTCTCTCCTTCACCAGATCTTTCAATTCGTGAAGGGCTCTTCTTTCTGAGGTGGAAAGGTTGTCTCTGACCTTTCTGTTGGTGACAAAGTTGTTGGTAAGAGTTTGGATGGTGTTACAATACGCATCCAGAGACAAATCTCTTCCACTTGGAGGTGAGTAGAAAGTTTTTTTGTAAAAACGAGAAGAGAGGAGAGGTTCATCTTTTTCATCTTCTGAGTTTAAAAACATCTCCATTAGACGCAGTCGTCTGCAACCCTCTGCCACGTCTTCTTGTACCTGCGGCTGATCCCAAGAAAGCGGTGTGGGGCAGAACTTAAGTCCCAGAGACAGAACTTGGACCTGGTCGTCAGACAGCGTGATTGACGATAAATTTATGACTTCTTTTTTCTTTTTCAATTGCTTGGCTTTTCTCCCCGTGGAATCGTTAGTAGGGCTGTGCGCTTTCTTCCGTTTAAATCCGCGGTTTTTGTTTGTCTTGTTTTCAGCATTGTTGTGGTTGATGTTGATACCAGCCTTATCTATAAGTTTGCCCAGCTTGTTCTTCTTTTTGGCACCCCTCTGCACACACGCACGCACGCACGCACACACGCACGCACACACACACACACGCACACACACGCACTCACACACATAATTAAATAATGGTATTGGTGAAACTGTCACTGATACAGGCTGTTTGTTTGACACTTTTTTTTTTTTTTTAACTTTAAATATGTGCATGCGCGTACGTGCATACGTGCTGTGTGGACGAGCGCGCAAACTGTGTGTTTATGTGTGTGTGTGTGTGTGCATGCGTGCGTGCGTGTGTGCGTGCGCGCGCGCGCGCGCGCGCGTGTGTGTGTGTGTGTGTGTGTGTGTGTGTGTGTGTGTGTGTGTGTGTGTGTGTGTGACTTTTTAGTGTGTTTTGGTTGTTTTTGTTGTTATTGATTGTTGCTTGTATTATCTATAGGCATCTTTTTCTTAAGGCTGTTGAGATCATGTTAGTTAATGAATGTTGGTGAAATGTTTTTGGTGAGAGGGGTTTGTTTGTTTGCTTGTTTTTGTTAGGTTTTTTCCTGCTTTTGTTTTGTGTTGTTTTTTTCTTTAGAGAGATGGCTTGATTAAAAAGAGCGTATCAGTGCTTATTCAATGTACCATCTGGAAATTTAAAAAAATTGATTTGATTTCATTTGACACACACACACACACACACACACACACACACACACACACACACACACACACACACACACACACACACACACACACACTCACGGAGTTAACACACTGATGGAGTTAACATCAGTGCTGACACCACGCTCCCATTAAGTCATTTGGATGAGTTTGTAGACCGAGGTCCCGTGTGTGAATGCACGCAGAACATCTTCCGCACACGTCAAATCCTGTTCCGCTTTTCGAAAGAGGAACAGATGACAATATCTACACAACGTCCCCTACCCCCCAAAAAAACAAACAAAACAAAGAAAACAAAAAAAAACGAACAAAAACAACCTTGCAAGATAATTGAAACATTGATATGTGTAACATAATCACAATATCAAAAGGCTTCATACTGTATTGGCATTGAGTATTTTGTTATTTTTTCGCATTAGGATCTTCCACTTTAAGTGATATTGGACAATGAATAAACGTTTGGTATTAATGAAGATGCATGTGCTTTATGAGTGAATATAACCTGCAAGGCAAGGTAAAAAAAAAGATCTACATAACTGCATACACACGGGTACTGGTTGTAAAAAAGCACACGCGTGCTTATCTAATTATCCTCCATATAAAAGAATTAAATTAGAATTAAAATAAAACGCGCGCGCACGCGCGCGCGCACACACACCACACACACACACACACACACACACACACACACACACACACACACACACACACACACACACAGTATAGCCTAATGGTCAGAACATTGCGCTCGCAATTTGACGACCCGAGTTCGATTCCCGTTCGAGGGGATTTTTCCCCTGGAGTTAACATCAGTGCTGACCCCACTCTCCCCAAAAGCCTTTCGGATGAGACTGTAAACCGAGGGCCCGTGTGCGAACGCACGCAAAACATCTTGTGCACACGTTAAATCCTGTTCCGCTTTTCGTAAGAGTAGGCCATCGTGTGCCGGTGGGAACAGATGACATTTACAAAACTGCATACACACGGGGACTGGACTAAAAAAGCACAAGAGTGCTTATTCCATTATCCTCGATACTAAAGATGAAAATGAAAATTATAAATGAAAAAACACACACACACACACACACACACACACACACGCACGCACGCACGCACGCACGCACGCACGCACGCACGCACGCACGCACGCACGCACGCACCACACACACAACACACACACACACACACGATATTTTTGTGATGAAATTATCTCATGTACAATGCAGAAACGCTTCAGAAAAGCAAATCTTGTTATTGTATCGAAGACTGAAAATACGACGTTTGTCAAAAGTTGTGTTGATTTACTGACCATGGGTGTGATAGGCTCAAGAAGTTGAAAAAAATGGGTAGGTAGAAAATTAGGTGCAGGCTGATAATTTCCTCCATCTCCGTCACCTTGCCGTGCACATGTGTGTGTGTGTGTGTGTGTGTGTGTGTGTGTGTGTGTGTGTGTGTGTGTGTGTGTGTGTGTGTGTGTGTGTTATCTTATTCATTTATGTATGTATGTATGTATGTATGTATGTATGTATGTATGTATGTATGTATGTATGTATGTATGTATGTATGTATGTATGTATGTATGTATTTATTAAATTCTTTTTTTATCGAGGATAATGGAATAAACATGTATATTGCTGTTGTGATGAGCCAGGTAGCAAGGATAGAGGAGAGGTAGGGAAAATAGGACCAAGCAAAAGAAAACTCAGGTGAAGACAGCAGCTGGGCGTTGGTCGGTCTTTATTTGGTCATCTCTCTGCTCTGCTCCTGTGCTCTGCTGGACCCTAGGCCTACTAGGCCTATTCTGCACTCCTACAGGTCTAACCTAATGTCTGCATTTTTTAAAATTCAGTTTGACAATTCGAATTCGTTTAGAACAAAGAACCAGCATTAGGCTAATCGTAGTGTTTCAAACCCCCGTATGCCTTACGATCTATTACAACCTAAATTAAGTTATCTTTCATTTATCTAAATAAAGTTTATTACACACATATATATACCCTAAGCACAGAAGCAAAGACAGCGCCGCGCGGCAGCAGACGATTTGGCCACTTCAAACTTAAAATGGAGTAATTTTGTGTTTTCTTACGCGGCTTCAGCAGTGATTATCTCGCTGTCCGCGCAATAACGCTAAACATATTATATATCAAAATAAACTAAAAAACACAAGCTTTGAAATGCATTAAGGCACTTTACACAACAACTACCTATATGCGAGCTAAAGGCGATTAAAGACTCTGAGTATACACATTTTAAACAGGTTTACACTAAAACTTTCGATAATAAAACACTAAGAGTCCAGCAGAGCCTAATACTTAGTGTATATAAAAGGAAGAATATAATTCACAGATTGTATACATATGCGTATTATTAGCTAGCAGTGTCCATGAGATGAGATATTAATAATTAAACAGCGATGCAAAAACACATTTTCCCATCTACTGCGTGCGCATCGGGCCTTGCTTACGAAGCAGTTCGTAAGATCGAAAGAATGAACGATCTCTAATAATACAAATTATCTATAGCAACATAATCCAACCTAATGTTCATTCATATATAAACCCAAAATATACCATAGATGGATAGTTTAATGTCTGCATTTTTTAAAATTCAGTTTGACAATTCGAATTCGTTTAGAACAAAGAACCAGCATTGCCCCCATTCCTTCAACCTAATACCCCCATTTTTTACAGTTTTTATCTATTCCCCCCTTTAAAAATTTTTTAACACTTTTCCCCCCCACCACAAAATTTCTTTAAAAATTTTTGGTGGAAATTTTTATTCTTTTTTTTTTTACTTTCATTTTACTAATAAACAACCCTTGATTTCTTCTCTGGTTTTTCCCCTAATTAAACATTTTTTTTTTTAAATTTTTTTTTTAAAAAACCCTTTTTTTTTTAAACAAATTTTTAAAAAAAATTACCCCAACCCCTCAAACAAAAACCCTCAACCACCCAAAAAACAAAAAAACCCACACTCACTTTTTAAAACCCTTTTACCCAAAAAAACAAAACCCCTCCACAACCCCCCCCCAAAATCTCCCCCCAAATTTCAAAAAATAACCTCAATTACTTTTTTTTACCCCAAACCCATTTTTAATTACAAAAAACTTTAAACCCCAAAAAAAAAAAAAAAAAAAAAAAAAAACACCCAAAAAAAAAAAAAAAATAAAAAAAAAAAAAAAAATTTAAAGGGAAAAAAAAAAAAAATTTTTTTTTTTACGAGTTTTTAAAGCAAATTTCCCCCCGCAGTGGCCATCTTCAAAGCGGAACCCCAATTTTTTGGGGCAATGCTTTGGGGCCGCCACGGGGTGGTTTAAAAATTTCCCTTTCCCGGGGCTTTTGGGGAGAGTGAGGGGGAACCCAAAGAAACCCCAAAAAAAACTTCCCCCCGGATGAAAGGGTCCCCAATGCAAATTTCAAGGGGGCCCGGAAAGGGGAAAGGGGGGGAAAAAAAAAAAAAAGAAAAAAAAAAAGGGAGGAAAAAAGGAGGAAAAAAAGGGGGGGGGAGGGAGAGAAGAGAGGGGAGGAAAGAAGGGAGAGAGGGGGAGAGAGGAGATGAAGAAAGAGGGTTATTTAATGAATAATTTTTTTTTTTTTAGGGGGATGTCTTAATCTTTTTTTTTCTCCGGGTTGCCCCGCAGGGTTTGCTAAAAACCCCCCCCTCCCCTAAAAAGTCACCCCGAGATTAAAATTAAAAAAAGGAAAAAAATCATTTAACAAAGCGCTCCCAACTGGATAACCGTTTTTTAAACAAAAAAAAAACCCGCAAAAAAAAAAAAAAAAAAAAAATATTCAGGTCCTGAAACAAAGGTTTTAAAATCTTTAAAGGATAGTGGTGGGTTTTTTTGGGGGGGTGGGTTTTTGGGGGGGTTGGTGGTGTGTTGGTGGTGTTTTTTGTAAACGGGGCAAAAAATGGCAAAAAAGGGGAAAAAAAAACGATTTAAAAAAAAACCAAAAAATAAAAAAATTTAAAAAAAAAATTTTTTTGAAAACCTTTTCAATATTCGGAAAAATACTTTTAACCCATAAAAAAACCCCCCCAAAAATTTTTTTTTTTTTTTTTTTTTTAAAGGGTTTTAAAGTCTTAAGATTTTGGGGGGGGGGGGGGGGGGGAAATTTTTGGGGGGGGGGGGGGGTTTAAGGTGGGGGGGAAAAAATATGGGGGGGGGGGGGGGGGGGGGGGGGGGAAAGGGGGAAAGGGTAGGGAAAAAGGGGGGGGGGGAAAAAGAAGGGAGGGGGGAGAAGGGGGAAAGAGAAGAAAAGGGGGAAAGAAAGAGAAGAGGGGGAAAAGGGAAAGAGAAAAAAAATTTTTAAAAAAAAAGTGGGAGAGGAAAGAAGGAGAAGAAAGGGGGAAAAAAGGGAGAGAGTGAAGAGGGAAAAAAAGAAAGGGGAAAGAAAAAAAAAAAGAGAAGGGGGACCCTTACTGTATCAAAAAAAAGTGAAAAAATTTTTTTTAAATCACATTTCATAAAAAAAAAATTTTCACAATGAAAAAACTCCCCTTTGGGGCCAAATAACAAGGAAAAAAAAACCCAAGGGGGAGAGGGAGAGAGAGAAGGAGGGGGGGGAGGAGAAGGAGTGGAGGGGGAAAAAAGGGGGGAAAGGGAGGGGGGAAAATTTTTTTTTCCCAAAAAAAGCATACAAAAAAATCTATTCTGTAAAAAAAAAAAAAAAAAAAAAAAATGATTACCTAAAATAAGCCTAAACCCCCCACAAGAAAAAAAACCCCAAAAAAAAAAACAAAACCAAAAAAATTGTATTAAAAATATTTTAAAAAAAAACAAAAGGGGGAAACAAATTATTAAGGAGAGAAGGGAAAGAAAAAGAAAGGGGAAAAAAAAAAAAGGAAAGGGGGGGGGGGGGAAAAAAAAAAAAGGAGGAAAAGGGAAAAGAAAGGGGAAGTTTTAAATTTTTTTTTTATCAAGGATAAAAGGAATAAGCAAAAGTTTTTTACATAAAAACCCCGGAGCACGAAAAGAACGGACCCCGGACCAAGGCCCCCCCCTTTTTCGAAAAGGGGAAAAAAAAGGGGGTCCAGGCTTGGGGAAAAAGGGGCCCCCCGGAAAAAAAAATCCAAGGATTTGGGGAGATGAGAGAAAAAGATTTTTCTAGGAAAAAAAATCTCCCGAGGGTTTAACCCGGGGCTCAATTTCCAACGAAATTTTGCCCTTGGCTTTTCAGGGATCAAAACAACCCCCCAAAAAAAACCCCCCACACCCAAAAAACCCCCCCCCCCGGAGAGACCGCCCCCCAGCAGCCGGAAAAGGGGGCCCCGGGCCCCGGGGGCCCCCGGGGCCCGGGGGCCCGGGGGGGGAAAGCCCCACCCCCCCCCCCCCCCCGCAGACCCGCCCCCCAAAGAAACCAAGAGGGGACCAGAGACCCGCAGCAGCCGCCCCCCCGCAGGAACCCCCCCCCAAAAAAACCCCCCCAACCCCCAAAAAAAAAACCCCCCCCGTGTAATTTTCCCCTTTTCAAAACCCTTTTGGCAATTTGAACGGTTTTCCCCTCGGGGGTTTTCCCTTTTGACCCGGATCTCCCTTTTTTCCCTTTTTTTTTTGGCTTTTTAAAGAGGGGGTTCGGGAAAAGGGAACTTTGACACGAAATTTTCCCTTTTCCCTAAAAGTTGGTTGTTTTGGTGGGGGCGATGATGTTTTTAAAAAAATTGTTACACCGGGGCTGATGAAAAAATTGTATAAAAGAAATAAAAAAAAAAAAAGCACCAAAAAACCCCCAAAAAAAAACCCTAAAACCCAAAAAAACAAACCCCCTTTAAAACAGTTTTTTTCCTTCCCCGTTAATATTTTATTTAAAAATTTTTTTTAAATTTATTTTAATTGTTAAAATGGGTTCCCAACAGTATTTTATAAAAAGTTTTGTTAAAATTTTTTCCCCCTTTTTTTGGGAAAAGTTTGGAAACTGGTGTTTGATTGTTTTTTTGTTTTTGTGTTTTTGTTTTGTTCAAATTTTTGGGTTTTTTATCATAAAATTAAATTTTAAAATTTTTTGTTTGCTTTTTTTTTTTCCCCCCCCTTTGTTTAAACCCCTCCCCCCCAAATTTTTTTTTCCCCCCCCCCCCCCCTTTTTTTTCCCCCCCCCCCCCCCCCCCCCCTTTTTTTTTTTTTTTTTTTTTGTTTTTTTTTGTTTTTTTTTTTTGCTTTTTTTTTTTTTTGTTTTGGGTTTTTTTTTTTTTTTTTTTTATTTATGTGTTTTGTTTTTTTTTTATTTTTTTTTTTTTTTTTATTAATTTTTATTTTCCCCCAGTGGGGTTTGGGGGGATTTTATGTATTTGTTTTTGTTTTTTGGTTTTTTCTTTTTTTTCTTTTCCCCCTTTTTGTTTTTAAGATATTTTTTTGTTTCTTTCTTCATGGGTTTTCTTTTTTTTTTTAAAAATTTTTAAAGTTTAATTTCTGATATATTTTTTTTGAACTTTATTAAAACAAAAATTTTTTTTCTGGGAGTTTTTAGTTTTTTTTTATTAGTGGGGGGTATTTTACTAAATTTTTCTTTTTTGTTTTTTTTTCTTCCCTTTTTTTATAAAATTTTTTTTTGGGTTTTTTGTTTTTTTGTTTTTTTTGTTTTTGGGTTTTTTTGGGGTTTTTTTTTTTTTTTTGTTTTTTTGTTTTTTTTTTTTTTTTTGATTTATTTTTTCGTTTTTTTTTTTTATTTTGTTTTTTTATTTTTTTTTTTTTTTTTGTTTTTTTTTTTTTTTTTTTTTTTATTTTTTTTTAAAATTTTTGTTAAAGAATTAAAAGTATTATAATTGGGAAAAGTTTTTTTTTTAATTTAATTTATTCTTTTTTTTTAAAATTTTTAAAAAATTTGGTTTTTTTTGGTTTTTTTTGTTATGTTTAAAGGGGGTTTTTTTTTTTTTTGAACTTTAAAATTTTTAAAAAAAACAAAAAGTTTCATTTAAAAATTTTTGGGCGAGTTTTATGGCCAAACGTGGGTGTTGTGGTGGGTGGTTTTTGGGGGTGTTGTTTGGGGGGGGTTTTGGTTTGGGGGGGGGGTTTTTGGGAAACCCCCGGGCCCTTTTTTAATGACGAGGGGGATTTTTTTTTTTTCCTTTTTTGTTTTTTATGTTTTTTTGTTCTTTACTTTCCCTTTGGAATTTTTTTTAAAGGGTTTGAAAATTTTTTGTTTAAAGTTGGGCTTTTGGTTTTATATTTTATTTTTTGTTTTTTTTGGTTTTTTCCCTTTCCTTTTTTTGGTTTTTTTTTGCTGGGGTTTTCTGCTTTTTTTGTTGGTATTTGTTTGTTTTTTTTTTTTTTGTTTTTTATTTTTTTTCTTTTCTTTAGTTGGGCTTGAGGAAAAAAGAATCGATGCTTAATCGGGAAAAAAAAATTTGTTTGTTGAAACAAAAAAAAAAAACCCCAAAAAAAAAAAAAAATACAAAAAAAACCCCAAAAAAAAACCCCCCCCACCCCCCCAAACCCCCAAAAACCCAAGGCACCTTTAAACCTCCCAAGGTGACACTCCCGGGGCAATAATCCCCCCTTAACTGAGACGTCAACCCCCTGGCAAACGGTGAAGGGGATCTTTTGGTGGATTTTCCCAAAAGAAATTTATCCCGAAAAGTGTGGGGGGAGATTTTTGAGTTGAGGAAGGGTGAATTTTTGTTTTTTGGGTGGGTGGGGCTTTTGAAAGCTGTTTTGTGGGAAAAAACCCACAACAACCCCCCAAAAACCCACCCAAAAACCCCAAAACCCCCCCCCCCCCCCCCCCCCACCAAAACCACCCCCCCAAAAAAAACCCCCCTTTCCCAGTTCACCCTTTTTCTCCCTTAAAAAATTTTTTTTTTATACTTACAAAAAAAAAACCTTTTTAACACCTCCTACCCTTTCTTACCCTTTAAAAGAAAAAAAAACCCCCGGGGAAAAAAGGGAAAAAACAGCAACTGAATTAGAGGGGGAAAAAAAAATTTTAAAGGAAAAAGGATTTTAAAAAATTTTCAATTCAAAAACAAATTTAGTTTTTTTACCTCTCACTTTTTTAAAAAAAAAAAAAAAGACCCCAAAACAAACAAGAGAAAAAAGGGGAACACCCCCAAAAAAAAACAAAGGGCAAAAAGTTTAAAATTTTAAAAAACAACGAAAAAATTTTGGAAAAGAAAAAAGTTTTAAAAAATAAATTAGAGAAAAAAAAAAAGTTTAAAATAATGAAGGAAAGGAGAAATGTTTTGTGCAAAGTTAAGACAAATAAATTTTTTTAAAAAAAAATTAAAAAAAGGGTTTTGGGAAAAGATTTTAAGTTTTTATTTATTTTTTGGATGATTTTTCAAAACCTTTTTCCCAACGAAACCAATGTTTACTTCAAAGCAGGATTTATTTTTTTCGAATTTTTTTGTTTTCTTCAAAACACCCTGTTATTTAGGGGACTTTAATTTTTTTGTTTCATTTATTTTAATAAATTTTATTTTTCCGTCTGAAACCCCATTAAAAACTTTGCCCGGAGGGTACAAACCCCCACAAAACACACAACCCCCACCACCACCCGACGCGCCACCACCCCACCAAACCCACCCAACCTCCCCACCCCCCCCGTGCCCGCGCTCGCCGCCGCCCGGCGCCGCCGCCGGCGCCCGCCCAACCCAAACCCCCGCACGCACGCCGCACGCACGCACGCACGCACCCCCACCACCACGGGACGCACGCACACCCCCACACACCCCACCAACAACCCCACACACACACCACAAAACACCACACACACACAACACACCCACACCACCACACACACACAACACCAAAACGTTGTCACTTTTCTAAATTTTTAAATGTTTCTTCCCCCGACGTCCGGTTTAGCGGAAAGGTTTTCTCCTGCCTTTTGGGCCTGTTTTATCTTCCAAAGGGCCCCGAGACTAAAAGTGCTTTAAAAATGGAGAACACCGGGCCCACGTAACTTTTTTCCTCCCAAAAAGTGTTGTGAAAAGGTGAGGGGGGGGTTCCCCCCAGTTTTACCCCTGAAAAAAGGGGAAAGTTAAATTAAATAAAACACAACTTTACAACTACCCAAACCCCCCAAAACACCCCCCCCCCCCACATTTAAAAATTTTTATCCCCAAAAAATTTTTTTATATTTTTATGATTTTTGGTACCTTTGGGCCCAGATTTTTTAAATTTTACCCCCCATAAGGGTAAAATTTCCCCCAAATGGGGGTTTGGTTTTTTTGGGTTTTTTATTTTTCCCCAGGGTAGTTTTCTCCCAATTAAAATATGCCCCCGGGGGTTTTTTTCCCCTCCCCCTGGGGGCCTTTTTCCCTACCCCAACCCCCCACCCCCCCCCCCCCTTCTTTATTCCCCCTGGTTTTGCCCCGGTGGGGTTTTTTTCCCCGGGGGTTCTACCCCCCATCCCCTGGGTTTTTTTTTTAAATGGGTATTTTCCCTCATAAATGGTAATTTATATTTGGGTAAAACTTTTTTCCCCAAAATAAATCATCCCAATGGGGAATACCCTACCCCCCCCTTTTCAACCCCCCCCAAAAATTTAAAATTCCCCAAAGGGGAATCTATATCCCCCCCTGGGTAACATTATACCCCCCCTTTTTAAAAAATTTATCCCCCCCGTAATACTTTTAATCTGTTTGGTGTGGGATTTTAACGGGGAAAAGGCTTTTTGTTTTCTTCCTTTTTTTAAAAAAGGTAAAAAAAAATGAAATTTTGGGGGGGGTGTGGTTTGGGTTTGTTTTTTTTTGGGAAGTGTGGGTTTTTAAATTCCCCCGGGGAGGAAATTAAAAGTGGTAAAATTCATTTTTGTTTTAATTTTTTTAATGTATAAATTTTGTTATTCCAAAAGAGTATTAAATTGCATGTTAAGCTTTCAGTCTTTTAAAATTATATGTTTTTGGGTTACGGAAAAAAAATAACCCGTTTTTTTTTTTGTAAAATTTTTTCCCTTTTTGTGGTAAAAAAAGGGGCCCAGAAAAGCCCCAGTGGTGAAAACCCCCGGTTTGGGGTGGGGGTTCGTTTTTTTTGTGTTTTTTTTGGTACGCCCGTAAAGTGGGAAAATTGTTGTTTTTCCCCCGTTTTTAAAAGAAAATTTTTTTTGATTTTATGCAAAATTAAGGCGGAAAAGGGAAAAAAAAGGGGGGAAGGGGGAAAAAAGGGGGGGGGGGGGGGGGGGTTGGGGAAAAAAAAGGGGGGGGGAAATTTCCTTTTGGGAAATGTTTTTAAAAATTTTTTGTAAAGGTTTTTCCCTTTAAAAAAAAATTTTTTAGGAAGGAAATTTAAATCATTAAAAAAAATTCCCTTTTCCAAACAAAACACCCAACCCCCAAATTTTTTCCAAACCCAACACTTTTTTAAAAAAAATCACCACCAAAAAAACCAACACAAAAACAACACACCACAGCCAACCAGCCCTACACAAAACCATTTCCCATAATGCATATCCACCTTAACCAATAAACTGTACGTCTACCATTTTCAAAAATAGCAGACACTTGCCTTTTCCCCACGTTTTAGTTTCTTAAATTTTCCCCAAAACAGTTAAAAACCTTTAAAATAACCCTGGTTTCCCAAAAAACTTTTTAACCACTTCCTTCCTTATACCTGGGTTTTCCCCTTTTTCCCTATTTATTGTACACACACAAACCCCACCCCCACTACACTACAATCACTCAAACTCCCTTCCCAAACACACACACCACACTCACAAAAAACAACACCCACCCCACCCTTTTATCACCAACATTCAGCTTTACCCAAATATTAATTTTAAACCCAAATCATTCCTTTACCCCCATAATCATCTTCCTTAAAAACCCCCTTTCAAATTTTCTCCCATTTCCCCCCTTTGATCTAATCATATCAATACTTTAAATTACCACCCTTTATTTTGACTTTTGATCATTTTTCATTTCAACCCCTAAATTCCCAGATTTTGATCCCATACTTGGTTTTTTATACCCTTTACCACACCCCAGAGCAACACCAAAAACCGATTTTTTTTCACCCCCATTAACTTCCATCGCCCAAAAATTAAAATTTTAAAACCCCCTTTTTTAAAAATTTTTAAATTTTTTCTTCAATACTTAAAATCAATTAAATTTTTTAAAAAAATATTCAAATTTCACACTATCCTTTTAGCTTTTCTCCCCATTTAGATTTAACCAAAATATTTAACAAAAATAATATTTTCCTTTTTTAAAAATCATTTCCTTTTTTGTTTAAAATTTTCAAAAATTTTTCCCCAAAATTTTTTTAAATTTTTTTCACTTCAAATTTTTTATCATATTTTTTCCCGAATTTTTATTCCTTCAATTTACTAACGCCCCCACTAAATTTACAAACCCCCTTTTCTTCCTTTCATCCCCTTTTTTCAAATTATTTTCCCATCTTAACAACATCCCCATTTCCCTTTAATCCCGCACACCCTCAACAACACACCATCTCCCACACCCATTTTCCAAAAATTTTTAACACCAACCAACCAAACACCAACACCCACATGGGTTTTAAATTTTACCACACGGCGCAACAATCCACCCCCACTTTCCCCAAAACCCCCTCACAAAAACCCCCCACAAAACGCAAACCAAAAAAAAACCCCATTTTCCCCCACCTACTTTACAAACACCACACCATACTTCACAACAACCACCACACAACAAAACACTAAATTACCAAATTTCACACCCATTTTAAAATTTTTCCCCACCCTTTACGTTTTACAATAAAATTTTTCAAATTTTCCCCTATTTCACCATTTCACCCCTCATTTTTGCTTTACAAAAATTTTCCCAAAACTTAGATTTTACCTCATTTCAAAACCCGTAATCAAAAAAAAAGAGGTGTTCCAAAAGTTTTTTTTAAACTGCTCAAAAAAAGAAAAAAATTTAAAATTTTTTTACAAATTTTGGTAACAACCATCACATTGAAAAACAGGGAACAAATGGATCATCACACCTGAATGGCTGTTGTGATAGTGTGTCTCAGTCACCCGGTCATTTTCCCTGTGTTCAGTTTGTGCATCCTCACCATCAAAATCATGTTCTAAATTGTTGTCCACACTTCGGACACTGACCTGCTGATGCTTGCTAAAGTCCATTGCAGTTTTGTTCCTGCTGTAATTTGAATGAGCAGATGTTCTGTTGTTGCTACTTTTCAGAAACACATGTCTTCTATCGGGCCCTGGCTGCCTCTCCTGTCTTACAACTTCACTGTAAGAGTGTAAGCCTGGAACAACAGGTGTAGCACTGTCCATTTCGTCCTCTTCGTAGAGAGCATTGTTCTGCATTTCAGGACTTTCCCTCCTTGTGTTCCTGTAGTGCTTCTCATATGGTACATGTCTGTCCATGTCCTGGACATTTTGTAGTTGTGACCTGTGCCAACAAGAAGGCTCAGGTCTTCCCAGGCTAGGTCTGCTGCTTGACGAAGAACGCCTGTTGAGCCTATCATGGTGTCCAGCTTCCATCCTAGGTCTGGAGGTTGTCTGGTGGTATTTCATGTTGTGGGACTCTTGTAACGGGCCCCTTCTGTCATTATCATGACAGTTGTGAAACTCACCACCGCCATGAGCACCACTAGAATGCTGTCTACTTGGCTGGAAAGTATGCTGGGGCATCTCCCTCCATCCAGCTTGCTGCTTGCCAGCGTACCTGTTGTTCCCCATTTGGTGTTCCTCACTCCACCAGGAGTGAGAAGGCTGATGGCCTTCAGTGCCACTGTCCCTGTAAGAAGTGGGCTGCAGCTTGTCTTTGACATGCAATTTCCCACTGTGGATGTAGGCAATTTTGCCCTGTCCCCTGTAGAAATCCAGCATTGTCCTCTGACGTGTAGTAAGGTCAAAGGCCACACGAATGCCATTTGTACTAAGACTGTCTCTTAGCTCTTGATCACTTAAAATGTCCATTTTGTCTGCCCATCGACATAACTGCACCAGTACTGGTCGAGGGCCTTCCCTTCTTGACCGCGGTCTTCCATTCCAAAAAGCCCTGGCAGTGTTTTCACTTTGCCAGTTGGGTGTTCTGGAATGCTGGTTCAGAATGTCTACAATGAGCTGGACAGTGCTGTGCTCATCCTCCAAGTCAAGCTCGTCCAGATTAATAAATCTGAGGTTCAGAGCTTTAGCGTCCTGCTCACTTGTCTCTAGTTTCTGTTCCAGAGAGTCCAGCCTGTCCATGATGGTGGTCCTGTCCTCTTCCATTTCTTTAATGTCATCACTGTTTGATTTCACTGTTTCTTTCAGCTGACTTATTTCAGAGAAAAAGTTTGAAAGTCTGTCCTCTAGCATACAGAATTGTTCATCTATATTACACTTTAATCCATTTAGATGTGATTGCAGTCCTGCTGCATTTGCATAAAATGCCAGTTCAGGAAATGGAAAAAAGTTCCCTTGAGGCACTGAAGCCATGACTATGTTACACCTCAAGTGCCTGTGCTTGTTTGTGCCCACAGAGGTTAAAGGTCATGATTGCCATCAGGTGAAAAGGGAAGGGGAAACCCCCCACACAAAGCAGCAACCACAGGTAACAGGCTATCAGTCCACATAATTCACGTGCAGAGAGGCGAGGGAGAGGAGAGAAAAAAAAAGTTTAGGCACAAAACTAGGGGTGAACAGTTTGTATTGCAATGTCAACATTTATTTCCTTCTTTCCGTCATGTAATTATTTACACATTAATTACAGTATAACCACTCACCTTATTGGTACAACATTAACATCTTCAGATATACACAGTCCTTATACACACACATGCAGAAAATAATAAGAGTACAGTCACTGGAACTGACATAATTTTGCATCATAAACAGAGAGCCCATACACAGGTCCGCCTCTCATCACTCCCTCCACCGACCCCCAGAGAGAGAGAGAGAGAGAGAGGGGGGGGGGGGGAATGAATGAATGAATGAATGAATGAATGAATGAATGAATGAATGAATGAATAATCCTTGTGGAGGAATGAATGATATTTTTTTTAAAGGATTCCACATAAGCATTCATATAGATTTTTTCGTCTTGCCTTTGCCCTGATGAAAGACTATAAAAACAAAAACAAAACCAAAAACTACAACAAAAATCAAAATCAAAACAAACCACAAACAAAGGAACAAACAAACAAAACTCAAAACCAAAACAAACAACCCCCACCCCCCAAAATAAAAAAAAAATAAAAAAAACATAATGGCAACCCCTTCCACCACAAAAACCACTACCAGCACCAAGTCCAAGCTATGATCTGAAGAAAGAAAACACACACACACACACACACACACACACACACACACACAATTTTCCTTTGTGTGCATGTGGTATATGTATATATAAACTATAAAAAGAAACTACACACTCACACACAAACACACTCACACACACACACACACACACACACACACACACACACACACACACACACACACACACACACACACATATATATATATATATATATATATATATATATATATATATATATATATATATATGTATATATGTGTGTGTGTGTGTGTGTGTGTGTGTGTGTGTGTGTGTGTGTGTGTGTTGTGTGTGTGTGTGTGTGTGTGTGTGTGTGTGTGAGTGTGTTTGTGTGTGAGTGTGTAGTTTCTTTTTTTTGGTGTAGATATTTTCAAGTTCATTTTTAATCTTTTCATTTGTAAGGCATATCTTTTTCAAGTTTTTCCTTCTTCATATACGATTATTCTCTTTTTTCTTCTTTTATTTTTCTTAGATGGATGGCTTGATGAAAAAAAGCAATTGCACTGCTTACTCAATGTACCATCTGGAAATAAAAGTTTGACTTTGACTTTGACTTTGACACACACACACACACACACACACACACACACACACACACACACACACACACACACACACACACACACTGCGATCAATAAGACACAATGGACACAATCTTAACTTTAAAGAACTGCAGGCAAATATAGAGTTGTTATCTGAATACAAGAATTGATGTTTACTTTGTTTTACTGAAACCTACTTTAGTGATTTTATGAGTGATGAGAGTGTGTATTTGAATGGTTTTGGTGTGCCATATCGAATGGACAGAGAGAAAGAGGAGAGTGGAGAAAAAGAGGTGGTGGCGTGTGCCTGTATGTGAATGAAAGTTGGTGTGCAAGAGGGAATATAATGTCAAGGTGAGAACGCAAGTGTGTAGCACCAATGTTGAATTGTTGTCAGTGTCTCTTCGCCCAAAATATTTGCCAAGGGAGTTTGGCCAGGTGTTTATGACGGTATGTTATGTTCCTCCATCTGCCTGTGCTACCCGTGCTACCATGGAGATCGCCGACACTGTGCATGAACTGCAAATAAAAGCTCCAGACTCGCCCTGTTTTGTGCTTGGCGATTTTAACCTCTGTGATTTAAAACATGCATTGCCTTGTTTTAAACAATATATGACTTGTTTTACTCACCAAAATGGAATTGTAGACAAATGTTATGGAAATACTTCGGATGTATTTACACATGTTGCTCTCCCACCCCTTGGAATATCAGACTACAATACAGTCTATCTCATGCCTGTTTACAAGCCCGAAATTAAAACTGACCCTATTGTGAAAAAAAGAGTGAAAGTGTGTCCCAAGGGAAGTGTGGAAAAGTTGAAAGGTGTTTTGGGTGTACTGACTGGAGTGTGTTTCTTGACTCAAGTGAGAATGTGGATAAGGCGACTGATATTATGCATGATTATATTTATTTTTGTGAAAATCTAAAAATTCCACAAAAAACTGTAAAGCTATTCCCCAGCAATAAGCCTTGGGTAACAAAAACACTAAAATCATCTCTAAACTAAAATCATCTCTTGAGAGAGAGGGGAGAGAGAGAGAGAGAGAGAGAGAGAGAGAGAGAGAGAGAGAGAGAGATGAGAGAGAGAGAGAGAGAGGAGAGAGAGAGAACAATGAAAATGAACAATGAACAATGAACACTTTATTATTCTGGCCTCCAGCCCCCAGAAGAGAGTCAAACAATGAATAGCAAAGCAAAGCAAAATAAAGGAAAAACAAAAATTGCTGTATAACGTATGTGGCGACAGCCAATGCATGAAAAAATGTGGAATTGATACTTCTTAATGTATTGGACAAATAATCTCCTTTGTGGTCTAAGGATTGCTTTTTCCGAAATTTTGATGCGCAGGCTCTGCCAATTCTTTCGTATGGTTCTGAGATGTGGAGTCTCCATTGAAAAGATTCATTCTTTTGCATGCAAACGTTTTCAGTGTACCGCTCAGGGTACCAAATAAGTTTGTTTATGGAGAAATGCGACATTATTCATTATATATAAACAGTGCAGTCAGGAGTATTCGATACTAGTTTAGGCTTTTAAAAATGGACATGAGTAGACTTCCCAAGCCAGCATATCTACTGCTCATTAATATGGACAAACATGGTAAAACATGTTGGGTAGTCTTACTTAAAAATGTTTTGTTTAATCTTGGATTTGGGCATGTATGGTTCCAACAAGGAGTCAGCTGTAAGCAATCTTTTATATCAATCTTTAAGCAAAGAATGAAAGATGTTTATGTGAAAGAGTGGGGTGGGTCGGTCGTGGTCAAGGACATAATTATATCAAACATAATAAAATATAGAGACTGTTTAAAAGTAGTTTTGAATGTGAACAGTGTTTTGAATACATAGATATAAAGTGTTTTAGGGACAGTTTAGTTAAACTTTCTTCTTGATGTGCTACTGATTAAACGATCAGTTTTCAGAAGAACTTTAAAAAAGTAATACTGACTACATGCGTTGTGTAATGTACTGGAAGATGAGGAGCATTTTATAAAGAGTTGTATTCTTTATGATCATCTAAATATTTAGACCCTATAGATCAAGTATATACAAATCTACTGAAATACGGTTTTATTCCAGCTATTCGCAATGTGATTCTATATCTTTTTAATGCTCTAAAAGTACGGCAGAACTTTATTGAGAGAGAGAGAGAGAGAGAGAGAGAGAGAGAGAGAGAGAGAGAGAGAGAGAGAGAGAGAGAGAGAGAGAGAGAGAGAATGAATAAATGCATTATCTTTAGTTTTTAAGGGTGGCAGATAAGCATTCACGTACTTTTTTCATCTGGCCCATGCCCTGACGAGGGACTATCAACAAACCCAACAAAAGAAAACTCAAAACAAAGTAACAAAATATAACAACAAAACCCAGACAAAAGAAAACTCAAAACAAAGTAACAAAATATAACAACAAAACCCAGACAAAAAACAAGTTCATCTTATGATTTAAAGAAAGGATATAGTCACACACACACATATATATATATATATATATATATATATATATATATATATATATATATACATACATGTATATATATGAAGGAAGGTGGCAGGATGGTTAACACGTTCGCCTACCAACAAGTAAACCGTGAGGTTCTGGGTTTGTACACATCCTCGCCCTTTCTTCCGAGTTTGACAAATAAATCGAACTGAATGTCAAAGTCCTTCGGATGAGACTATAAACCGAGGACCGTGTGCGAACACAGGCAGAATATCTTGTGCACAAGTTAAAATTATGTTCGACCTTTTGGAAGAGCAGACCGTCTTGTGCCGGTAGGAGTGGATGACAAAAGTATTAGAAAAACAGAAGAAAATCCAGCATGCACACAGGAATCGTGTTTAGACACTATCCCCGGGGAAAAATCGGGGAGTTGGGGTCCTAGGGCAGCTCAGGGCTGTATATGGCAACATTCGGGTGGCGCCTGCCACGGTACTGGAACCATTCGTATGGGCCATTGCTTTTCGAATGGATCATTCAAGTAGCGTGGAGAGTGGGAGTCTGCTGCTTGGGTAACAACTTGTCTTCCATACTTACCCAGGCTTAGCGCTCTACAGACTAGAGCACAATTCCATAGTCTACAGAGACTGATGGGTGCCTCCTACTGTATAACTGAGAAAAGATAGTGGAGTAAATCAAGTGCAGGTAACCTGTTACAACTTCGTTCTCATCATACAATATGTTTGTCATATATGTGTGCGATAAGTCATTTTCAAGTGATTGAGAAGTTGGTGCCTGGACTTGTCTTTCCTAACTGTTTTTTCCTCAATAACAATATGTTTATCAAAGATTCAAACTAAAGGAAATAAACTATAAACCAAACAATATGTTTGGGTACACCATTTGGGGTGGGGAGTTATTAAGGATCATGCTTTGGGCCTGACCTGACTCGAGCTTGGCTCCTGCTTGAGTACGCTTTAGAGGTCCCATCAGCGATTGCAACCTCACTCACCCTCTGTGGTAAGAGGAAGACACTTTTTAGAATTCAGAAGTGTCCATTGCAGCCCTAAGAATAGGTAAATATTCATGTGGCCTACCACTGCTGCAAGTGAAATATGAAAATCTAAGGAGAAAGAAACTATGTTTTTTTGTTTTTTTTTAATTTAAAAACAAACTCAACATAGAAGAAAATACGTACCTAGCGAATCTTCGTCCCTTATGTTCAAGGATCCTTTATAAAGAAAGGATGCAAGGGAGATCATAAAATTCGTACCCAGCTGGTAGGCTAGACCCAGCTGGATAACAATGATAACCCAAACAGTACCAGACACTGTCAGTGCTGGCATAGGCAGTAGAAGGTTAAGAAAGATGGCCTTTACTTGGATCTCAGATGGGATGCTCTTCTCCACTCAACCAATCATGTAATTGTGAAAATAAAGTGGAGTAAAAAACAAAATGTAGGTAACAAGTTACAACTTCATTCTCATCATAAATTGATGTTGGTAAAATAAATAAATAAATAAATAAATAAATAAAATAAATATTTTACATATATATATATATATATATATATATATATATATATATATATATATATATATATATCTATATATATCTGTGTGTGTGTGTGTGTGTGTGTGTATGTGTGTGTGTATGTTTGTGTGTGTGTGTGTGTGTGTGTGTGTGTGTGTGTGTGTGTGTGTGTGTGTGTGTGTGTGTGTGTGTGTGTGTGTGTGTGTGTGTGTGACGCTCCACCACGTAAGGAGTTGCATTGCACCAGAGGTCAATTTTTAGTTATTGACTTATTAATGTGCAATAAAAGGGCTATTTAATACAAAAAGCAGATTGAAAATCGGAAAATTCTGTGCAAAATTATTACAAATTGAAATGAGAACTGCAGGATCTGACAAAATGGAAAACATGAGAGTTTATTTTCGTAACAGGTGATCGAATGAGGGCTTGGGTAATTTCAAAACACTTTTAAAAGCAAAAAGAATAAAAAATTATGCCTTGACATTTCATCACGAGTTAGAATAAGGAATATGGTCTACTAATCAATCAATATCTCAAAATTGAAAACTTGACCCCCACCTGCCTTAAATGGCTCCTAGTGCAAAATTAGGTAATGTGCTAAGCGACTCATTTCGTGGTGGAGCGTCACATATATATAACACAACACATGATCCCAATCTGTCTGAACATTGACGTCAAAACAAATTCTCTTTTTGTTTATTCATGTAGTCTGTTACTTAGAGCTAGAGGATCATCGGAAAAGCACTTTTGTGCTTTAAAAAAATTATATTCCCGCATGTATGCAGTTTTGTAAATGTCATCCGTTCCCACTGGCGCACAGTGACTTACTCTTTGGAAAAGCGGAACAGCTTTTAACGATTGCGCAAGATGTTCTGCGTGTGTTCGCACACGAGACCTTGATTTAAAGTTTAATCTGAAGGACTGTAATGGGGAGTTGAGCCGGCACTGGCGTTAACTCCAGAACAAAAATCCTTTTAACGAGAATCAACCCTGGTCAGCACATCATGAGCACAATAAACATCATACTTGCATCAGGCTATCTCGTCCCCATTGATTTTATTTATCTAAACAAACAGATAGATGTGTATTCAGTAAACAAAATCCCCAACTGGCAGGAACATCAGTGTCGAACAGATACAGTGATTCTAATTAAGCAAAATTTAATAAGATTGATTGAGAGAGAGAGAGAGAAGGAGAGAGAGAGAGAGAGAGAGAGAGAGAGAGAGAGAGAGAGAGAGAGAGAGAGAGAGAAAAGCAAGTGATGGAGGAGGGTGGTGGGGGTGGGAGGCGAGGGTGAAACAGAGCTCAGCTAGGAAAGGGATGGGACAGTGTAAAGCACAGGGAGCCCCCCCCCCTTTTTTTTTTTTAAATGTCTTTTCATATCATTCAATATGTTTTAGAAATTATTTGTTTTATGCCATAAAAATGTGTGGGCGTGTTATTATCTTAGACTGTGCTTAACGTGCTTAACGTTGTAATAAAATATTGTCCGTTACTTTCATTGATGTTTGTCTTATCATATGACTATTTTTAACAAATTAAATGATTTATTTCACAAAAATGTGTTCACATATATGCAGTGTTTCCAACAGCCCGTGCCTGCCGCGCGCGCGCGTGTGTGTGTGTGTGTGTGTGTGTGAATGCGTGAGCAAACTGGTGTGCGTAGGAATGGTTGAGATTTTGTTTTGGCGAGTTTATGACTGGGTGAGGCATTGTTGAGTTGTGGGTGATTTTTATATTATGATATGTGCGAGCTTTTTTTTTTTTTTTTTTTTTCCTGATGTTACTTTTTACATGTTTGCTTTTTATGTGTGGCATGTAACCCGCATGAATTTCACTATGAGATAATAAACTATTTTTAAATTTGAATTTGAGTCCTGTGACCCGCATTTTGAAGACAAAAGGACAAAAAGACACTTCACTCACACTCACAGCTCACGCAAAACGTCTTGCTTGCAGCCAAGCAAGGGAAGCCACTCCCAGAGAGAGAGAGAGAGAGAGAGACAGACAGACAGACAGAGAATTTATCAGGGAATAAAAAAGAATTTCTAGACAGTCATTCTAAATCTACCATTGAAACTTATAACTATAATAACCGTACTTGGGAAGGTAATCGTACAAAGTACATCAGCAAACATGAGCTGTGGATCTGCTTCCTGGCACACGCTGGTGTGTGTGTGTATGTATGTGTGTGTGTGTGTGTGCTCGCAGGTGCATGCGTGTCTTTGATTTAGCGTCTATAGACTAGAAAGTGAAATTAGGTAATGGGGATTGGAAAAAAGTGAGGTGTTCTGACACAATTCGACATAGCAACACAGTTCGTTTTAATTTACAGCAAACTGTGTTCCCCCCCCCCTCCCCCCCCCTCCACAGGCTTTGTTGTAATTTAGAGGAACTGTATCACGCCCCCCCCCCCCCCCCCCCCCCCATGTAAAAAAACACAAAAGAACAAACAAACAAACAACATATCTTTAGTCAATGTCAGTTCAAAATTATGCACTACTTCAGCATTTTAGAAGCTCCTCATACATTTTTGTCAACTTTTATACTTCAGTTCCAAGTTGTGACAAAGTGCCTTGATGCACTTTGTCACAACTTTCCAGCACCAAAAATATGCAATGGCAAATTTCGTAGTATCTTTATTATAATTTCTTTTGTATACTAAGAACTGTTGCCATTGTGTTAGTTTGGTTCTGAAGTTGTAACAAAGTGCATCAATGCACTTTGTCACAACTTGGAACTGAAGTCAGAAAGTTGACAAAAATATATGAGGAGCTTCAAAACTGTTGAATAGTGCATTATATTGAACTGACATTGTTTTAAGAAATGGGGGGGGGGGGGGGGGGGGGGGGTTAAGGCAGTTCGTGGTACTTTAAAGGAACTGTGTAGATGGGGGATGATGCAGTTCGTCATAATTGCAACGAACTGTGTCGAGGGGGGGGGGGGGGGCGGGGATCAACACAGTTCCTCCTAAATTACCCGGACCTGTTCTTTTTGGGACGGAATGTGTAAGAACAGAAGGTAATGGTAGTGTGTTTGTTTAGACAGTTCAATGGAGGAGAAAAGAAAATGCAAATCTAGCCGTTAGGAAGACATCGAATTATATATAGCAAAAGCACACAAAGGAAAACATAATTATAAACTTGATTAAAATAAATGTCAGAATGTCTGTGTGTGTGTGCGCGCGCGCGCGTGTGTGCGTGAGTGTGTGTGTGTGCGCGCGCGCGCATTTGCCCTTGCGCACGTGTGTGTGTGTGTGTGTGTGTGTGTGTGTGTGTGTGTGTGTGTGTTATGACAGGGAAAATCATCATTTGTAAAAAAAATAATAATATATTTTTTTTAAAAAGGAAACTGGAATAGGAACATTGCTAATGCTCATCCTGAAGTAAAGGAGCATTTGGACTTTGAAGTAAACATTCACAAATTTATAATATTTATATATAAAAAAGTCACTGAAAACAAATGAAAATTTTGGAATATTGGTCAAAAGGGATTTTAGACATTTTACAATCAAATTGAAAAAAAAAAAGATAGAAAAGGGGAAATTCCTAGCACATAATTTCCAGAAGGCAGGGATGCTACTTTCACTGACATGCCCCTGAATACCGATGGAGAACAACGAAGTAAAAACCAGAACTGAAAATGCCACTGGACCATATCAAGACCTCCTGACTTCAGTGAAAAGAGGCAAACTAAAGTGGGAAGGGCACATCAGGCAAACATCTGGATTGGCCAAGACTCTTCTACAGAGAACAGTACAAGGAGACAGATGAAGAGGCAGACAGACAAAAAAATAGGAAGACAACATCAGAGAGTGGACTGGCCTGAGTGGATCTGCATACTACAGAAAGCTGAGAACCTTGAGAAGTGGAGGAAGGTGATGAAAAAGCTTCAGTGCTGCCTTAACAGTTAAACTGGACTTGGGAACAATTGTGTGTGGTCTGTGATGTCCCTGGTGCATCTTGAGGGGTTTGGTGAAGTGTTTGAGTGTAGGTGTTGTAGACACAGGGGTGGAGGTATACTGTGTGTGTGATATTTGCACACAATATGTAATGCACTGATTTTGTATGTTGTTCTATCTATGCGACATGTTGTTGTTGTTGTTGTTGTTGTTGTTGTTGCTGTTGTTGTTGTTGTTGTTGCTGCTGTTGTTGTTGTTGTTGTTGTTGTTGTGTTTTTTCCCAGGTCAACACTCTTGGGGTCACCCAAAATGTGCACACTGACTTATTCATCAACATGAGAATAAATCTAAGATTGAAATTGCATAATGAAGGAGAAGTTTTGTGTATAAATGTTTTCAAGTGCCTTGCCATGTAGGCAGCCACAATCCGACTTCAGAGGATTTTTCTCATGTAAAGAAGAGTACGGGTTGTTCTGTTAAGAGCTTCTCATAACTGAAGGTAATCTCAACACATTTTACAAAATGATAACACTTTAGTAAAGAAATTAGCATTTTGCTGATATCAGTAACTGACACAGCTTTTGGTCTGGGCCAACCTCTGTAATAAAAAAAAAAGCCACTTACTATTAAATTCTCTTCCTGGGTATTTCATCTTTTGTACGTAACAAACGGAATTTTCCTATGTAAGATAATAAATTACTCCCTTTCCTACATGGACACATGTGTGGTGTGTGTGTGTGTGTGTGTGTGTGTGTGTGTGTGTGTGTGTGTGTGTGTGTGTGTGTGTGTGTATGTGTGTGTGTGTGTGTGTGTGTGTGTGTG
>CM060346.1:17046781-17064281 GCA_030674155.1 Stramonita haemastoma
TCTCTCTGTCCCTCGCACACATGCTACATGTAACATTTTGATTTCAGTTGTAACACTAGGCCACAATACAAGTATGTTTAAATTAATCAGTAAAGATTGATGTTACATCACATTCAAATGTACACGTTTACAATCATGTTCTAAACACTTATCTATGAAATATTTTTTTAGATGTGTTTTAAAATGATCTTTGTTTTTAATACATTTCAAATTTGTTGGTAGCTTGTTCCATAGGTCGCTACCTGAATATAGGAGGCTTGATTTATATAGATTATTTCTGGGTCTTGGAAATGTTAGGAAATGGTTGTGTCTGTGTTGGTTGATTTTGAAAGTATTGGTAATCTTGGGAGGTGCAGTTTGGTTAACAACTTTTTGCATAAACATGGCTTTATTGAAGGAAAGTCTGTTTCGAAAAGTCTGGACGTTTATTTTCTTATAATCCTCAACTGTCAGGGAACTTGATTTTAACAGGACAAGTTTTACTGCTCTTTTATATAATCAATGAATGAATTTCATGTTCGTTTCACTGCAGGTATCCGATATGGTTGATGCATAGTCAATAATAGGTAGAATATGACAACAAAAAAACAGTTTTCGAGAGTGATGATTCAAAAAGTGTTTTGTTTTCGATAATTGACGTAACCTGTGAGCAATGGGCTTTCCTAGTGACACAATGGGATCTGTCCAAGTCATATTTTTGTCAATGGTGACACCTAAAAGTTTATGAGAGTCAACTTCTTCAATTATTCTGCTATCAAGTAACAGAGGTAGGAACTTGTCTCTCATTTTTTGCTTTTCTGTCTTGCTGATACATACATGCACTTTGTTTTTTTGTGCATTTAAGGACATAAGGTTTAACTGAGTCCAAGTAATTAGTTTGTCAATGATAAATTGAAGTTTGCGAGATAAGCTGCAAGGGTCTCAATCACTACAAAGAAGAGTGGTATCATCAGCAAACATTTCATTGTTACATTGGATAAAACAGGGTAAGTCATTCACAAAGATTGAAAACAAGAGAGGTCCCAATACTGAGCCTTGTGGTACCCCATAGCTGATAGGTAGTATTGCTGATGTTTGATTATTAACAGTTACGAGCTGTTGCCTTTTTGACAGAAAGATTTTTAAAAGCTGAATAATTTCAGATGTCAGTTTGTACTAATTTGCATTATAACAGAATGATCAATCACATCAAATGTTTTTTCAAAGTCAACAAAAAGGAGTCCAGTAAATTTATTGTTATTTATGTTGTGTAAGAGACTTTCAGTGAGCTGAGTTAGAGCAGTGTGGCAGGAATAGTTTTTACGAAACCCTGATTGATCTTCATTTATTAGACTGTTGTTAATAAAGTAAGAACTTAATGTTGTTTGTATGTATTTTTCTATGGGTTTAGATAATATTGAGAGAATTAAAATTGGCCTATAATTCAAAGGAGAAGAGCATTCCCCTGATTTATGTACTGGGATGACTTTTGATTGTTTAAACTTGAAAGGAAAACACCTTTTTTCAATATACAAGTTATATAGATATGTTAGTGTTTCAGCAATGACTGGGCTACATAGTTTTCTTATCCGTCCATCCAAATTGTCTAAATCACGTGTCCTAGAATTTGTTTGTAATTTTAGACTTTATCATACATCAAAGATTGTCACTGGCTGGAGATTAAATGGAATTTTGATGTGTTTTGAATTAACATATTGTTCCAAGTAATTAAGATCATTTTCGCTTGACCTTTCGCATTTTATAATTTTATCAGCTACATTTGAAAAATGGTTGTTTAATTCATCAGCTGATATTTCTTTAATGGATTGTTGGCTCTTTGAAATATGTTTATTACATAATGTATTAATGGCTTTCCAAATTTGATGAGAGTCAGTTGTGGTAGTTAACAACTGTTGGAAGTAGTTACGTTTTGATCTGCGTTTTAGAGAATTCACTTTATTTCTTTGTTCTCTAAATTGGTCATTTGTACCATGGGTTTTCAGATAGTTTCGTAGGTTTATCTCGGAATCTATGTCCTTTGTTATCCAAGGAGGTTTCATTTTTTCTTTAACTCTTTTTCTTATGAAGGGAGCATGTTTGTCATACATTGAGTTAAATGTGTTAACCCAAAAATCAGCCGCTTCATTTGGGATCTCTTAATTGATAAATATCATGTAAAGGTGAATTCATCAAGTCTGAAAGAAAATGTTTCTCACTAAAGTTTTTGAATCTTCTGTAGTATATGGTTTTATGCCCATCTTTATGAATTTTTATACGATGTTTAAACCAAGTAAAGCAGACAGGATTATGATCACTGCATCCACTGAGTACATACTTCAGTTATGTGTTGTTTCGCATTAATATGTATATGATCAATTAATGTCTCTGAGTTATCTGTTGTACATGTGGGTTTATCTACCAGTTGGTCTAGGCCAAACATAGTATAGTTGTGATTCCATTTAAGCTTACGTTTGAGTAAATCTATGTTAAAATCACCAAGGATAACTGTCTCATAGTTTAAAAGTGTAACTTTATTCATTAAATAATTGAATCTATCAATCCAGTCAGAGGGTTCCGACGGATTTCTGTATTTGAATCCTATCAATAGCGGACTACTGTGTTTTAGTTTGATTTCTACCCATATTGATTCAATTTCATAGACATCAAAGTTATGTAACCTTTTACAGCATAATGAAGATGCATATTTTAACAAGCCTGTAGTTTTTGATTTGTAGGGATCTTGACGAAATATTTGGTATCCTGGAATGTGCATGTCTGCATCAGTTATATTTGATGAAAGACGAGATTCAGCAAAGCCAAACAGATGAAACTCATTCCCATCATTAAATAGTATGCTAGCAATATCATCTATTTTATTCCTTGCATTGTTTATGTTGAGGTAGCCTACTCGGAGACCCTGTTTTAATGGCCACTTGTCTGAGGTAAGAGGCATGACATCTAAAGATAAGTGCAGATAGTAATGCTGTGTTAGATCTTTGGGTGTCTGTGAGTTTTTACACAAGGAAGTAGAAGAAAAACCAAAAAAAGAAAACAAAAACAAATAAGCAAAACAATTACAAAAGGGGGAAACAAAATGAACAGATAATAACTAAAATCTCAAATAACAAACACGTAAGCCTAATAGTAGTACAATCACAGAAGAGAAGTATAATCACAACTCAAACTAGGATCCACGAGTATGATATATAAAGTTCTGTAAGAAAAAAAAAGTAGTAAACAAAGCAAACATATACACAATCACACACGAATTTCAGCTGTTATCACCCAAAATTCTCTATAGATCAATCAATGATGATCAAGTTTCTTCTAGATGAACAGATATAGAGTAAAACAACTTCATTGTGTAAACTTTGCAGAGTACACTGCAGCATGACACCGATAACATTTCTGAGAGAGAGAGAGAGAGAGAGAGAGAGAGAGAGAGAGAGAGAGAGAGAGAGAGAGAGAGAGAGGAGAGAGGAGAGTAGGAGAGGGAGAGAGAGAGAGAGAGAGAGGAGAGGAGAGAATTCTTTTATATCGAGGATAACAGAATAAGCAACATGTGCTTTTTTTCATCCGGTCCCCGTGTGTATGCAGTTTTTGTAAATATTGTCATCTGTTCCCACCGGCACACGAGGGGAGAGAGAGAGAGAGAGAGGAGGAGAGAGAGAGAGAGAGAAGAGAGAGAGAGAGAGAGAGAGAGAGAGAGAGAGAGAGAGAGAGAGAGAGAACTCTGAACTCTCTCTGAAATTTAATGAACATTGGCCAACAGCCCCTTTCATGGGGAGAAACACATGAAAAGATTCATTGAAACAATTATAGAACACAGAGCAATAGTCTTAATCCTGGGGAATATTAGCTTTTACGCTTCCATATCATCAATGAAATTCTAAGTCTGAAAGCAGCTAAAAGGTGTTTCGCAAGATTTACCAACGATGTTTTTGAATTGCAGGCAAGCACACTGTCAATTGCATTGTCCAGGTTTACATCAACATCAACGTTGAAGTTGAACTTCTGTCTAATGTCCTCATATAAGGGACATTTAAACACAAAGTGTGCTTCATCTTCTTTCACACCTATACACACTGGGCATGCGGTATTATCATCTGTAGGTGAAAAACGATATTTATGTACAATTGACTGATACACCCATCTTGAATAGGGCCAAAACATTTCTGTAACCTTCGACATACAAAACTTCAACATAGTTTTCTAAAGCAAATCTATGTTTAACTTTACCATAAATTGAGAACCGCGGGTTTGAATCCATGTTATTACGCCAATTGTGGCAGAAGCTACTGTGTAATCTCTCTTTAAGTTCTTTCATGAAAATGTTATCGGAGCCACATCCAAACAACCACACTTGTTCAAAACCATTTTCAAAACCATTTTCACACAGAATTTTCTTAATGTAGGATATCCATGTCACATGGCCTTTCTCATGCGTAGCTAATAACATTCTATATGCTTTTTCAGGATATCTTCCTTCAGATTGCTTTAACAGTCAGTAGCCAGTACTTAACACATCTCATAATAGCTGTAATCCAAAGTGGAAAACGACCTTATTCGCCATATACAACATCATTAGCTGTTTTATTTCGAACTTGCAGTAATCTTTTACATGCATAAAGATGTACTGTACTTGTTCAACTTGGCTATAAACTTTATATCCCCATATATCAGAAGCATACAGAACAAGTGGGACGACTTGAGTGTCAAAAAGTTTAAAGAAAACATCAGGAGAATTACATCCATTTTTTCCCAAAGTAGCCGCTGCTGTAGTCTAGTGGTTAGGACGTTGGATTCGTAATCTAAAGGTTGCGAGTTCAATCCCAGCTTTCGGCTATGGCATTGTGCCCTTGGTGAAGGCACTTTAAGGCTATTTTCTCACCCCACCCAGGTGTAAAAGGGGTACCAACCTTGTGTTGGGGGTTAACCATGCGATAGACTGGCATCCTATCCAGGGGGGAGTCTATGACTCTCAGTCGCTTAACGCCACAGAAACCAGGATAAGCACCGGCCTGATGAGCCTTGGGCTCAGGACAGACTTTTTTTCCCAAAGTACACATGATATCATTCACACATCTTTTACCTTTAAGTTTCACTTCTTCCATGGCAGCTGAAAAACTATTTTTAGTAGAAAAGGTAAGGCCTAAATACTTATACAAGTTCACTACTTCTAATGGACTTCCATTCAAAAACCACTTTTCTCTGGCACCAAGAAAGCCACCTTTCCTAAAAACAATTATTTTGGATTTATTTATGTCTACTGTTAGTTTCAGTCTCTCTGTTTCCTTTTGTAGGTTGTTAAGTTGATGCTGTAGGCCTACTGCAGTCGAGGCCAACAAGGTCAAATCGTCAGCAAATAACATCAAATATAGTTCAATCTCACTTGATTCAAGAGTCACACCATGTTTACCATTTAAGATTAGTTCATTAGCTAGCTCGTTAATCAATAACGAAAATAAGACTGCGCTTACAATACAACCCTGCTTCAACCCTTGTAAACATTCAAAGAAACTTGAATAGCCTGTCTTACTCTGGCACATTGCACATGCATTAACAGTAGAATACATAGCCTGAAGCATCTTGAACATTCTACCCTTAATACCTGCACGAAACAGTGCGGATAACAAAACATTACGATTAACAGTATCATATGCTTTCTTAAAATCAGTAAATGCTACATATAGTTTTCTGTGTTTAAGCAAGTAGTTTTCTATCAGTGCATTTAAAGTAAATATACGGTCTATTGTTGAACAGCCTTTTCTGAATGCAGCCTGGGCTTCACAAATAGAATCATTTTGTTCTACCCACAAGGTCAATCTCTTATTAATGATATAGGTAAATACTTTACTAAGAATACTTAAAAGGGATAAACCCCTATAATTATCTGGGTTTCTAGTGTCACCTTTCTTATGAGGTAGATAAACTATAGCCTCTGTCCATTTGGAAGGGAAAAAGCCCTTAGAAAATATGGCATTGAAATATTTTGACAAAAATGGCATGATTGATTGTTCAGCATTTTTCAACATTTCAGCTAAAATACCATCTGGACCTGCTGCTTTTCTACATTTCATATGACTAATAGCTTTTCTTATTTCCCTTTCTGAGATTTCACTGTCCAATATATCATTAAATGTTAATTCATCTACATCATGCAAGAAGTTAACATGATCAGTAACAACTCCATCATTGAAGACGGATTCAAAGTGACAGATCCACTCATCCTCTGAAATATCATTATTGACAACTTTACGATTTCTGTGCTTGCAGATCTCACACCAGAACTGGTTAGGATTATTAATCAAAGCCAGTTTTTTGTTCACATTACAGTTTCTATGTGTTCGTTCTTTCTTTTCAAGTAAAGTTTTATATTCTTTCTTTGCCTCTACATACTTTTTGTAGTCTTCGTTCGATGTACTTTTCTTACACTTTCTTAGATGTTTTCTTACCTCCCTTTTCTTAGCAAGGCACTCACTATCAAACCACCTGGCCTGCTGTCTTTTTGGTTTTCCAAGAACAAACTTTCTTTTCATTGCCTCTGCTGCTTCATTTAATGCTTGAGTAAACACAAACACTAATTCTTCTAGATCATCATCAACAAGAGTGATTGCTCTGTCTAACTGAAACTTGAAGTTTTCAGACTCCACATTATTGGTAAAGGATACAGCCTTGTCTTCTGACCAAATTACCTTTTCCATAATAACAGGGCAACCCACAGAAACGTGGGTACACAAGTCACGTACAATGCAATATAATTCAACTGGCATGTGATCTGATCCAATCCTGTCAGATACAATCAATCGGTCAAAAATTCCACAAATGTCAAAACTAGCCAAAAAATAATCTACAACACTGTGCCCTTGCTTGGACAGATACGTAAAGTTGCCTGAACCATCCAAGTCTGTACAACCATTTAGTAGTTTAACATTAAAACAAGCACACATATCAAGGAGTTTTGTCAAAATCATTGACAACCACATCCTGTGATGTTCTGTTACTCTGAAAGGAAACTGATTTATCAAAGCTATCTAGATAATCATCTGACACTGAATTGACATTCTGAACTTGTAAGTTACCAGTACGGGCATTAAAATCACCACTGCAAAGGAGGTGGACATTTTCATCACTAGCCAATAAATCACCAAGTTGTCTTTCAATGTCCAAAATAAGACAATCTGATTCAGCCTGATCATAGAATGGGCTACCATAAGGAGGTAAATAAGTGCATAGGTATATAATATCTTTTGGACAACCAAACAAATGTCTAGACAATCTAAGAATGATAGCATTTTCAACATCACTCTGAAATTCCGTGATATGTTTTATCAAATGCTTTTTCACCAATACCAATATACCACCTGATTTCCAACCATGATGAGACAACTTCACTGCGGGACAAACGTATTTACCAAAACTTAGAAAAATATGTGATAAATCAAAATTTTTGTCAACAAAAAATTCTGTTAAACAGACGATGTCAAAGATACTAACATAATCTACCCAGTCCAAGTCTTTCAGCTTCCTTACAAGACCTGCTACATTAAACAGAAGGAAAGATACTGACTGGGGCCGTCCGCCATCCTAGCTGTTGGCATCACCAAGAGGCACATCAGAGTGACTGTCTTCAGAGTCCACATCCTGACCCATGTTGGTGGGTTCTGCGGCATTCAGAACTGGCGGGATGTCTTTTCCAGTCAGGTGGTCCTGTCCCTCAGCACGTGACTGTTGCAGCATGCAGTCATATCTGGGCTAGGAAGGGGATGCTTCACGTCCCCGACCTTTTCCTGGCTGTCTGGCACGTTCAGCAGGAGTTGACGCAGCACCACCCTCAGGTCTCCCAGCCGTGTCACATGCAGGTCCTTCAGTTGCAGACTGCTTAGATCGAGTCCGGAGGTTGTATGCTGCACTTCTGCTTTGACTGCAGCTGGTGTTCCTGCTCTTGTAACTCATCTTTGAGTTATTCATCTTTGCTCCTGCTCTTGTAACTCATCTGCTATATTGGAGTTCTCTGGAGTCTGCTGCAGATTTAGCGAAGTACGTGACACACTTCTGGCTGTCCTGGTCACTGGAGACGCTCCCTTCTTTGCTGCAGTGGGTGAGGGCTTTCCCGCTGCATGTGGAGGAGAAGTTCTGTTTGCTGTCAGGGCAGGGAAGTCACTTGATGACAGGCAGTGTGCAGAACTTCCCCTGTTCTCGCGTGTTTGATGCTGAAGCATGTCATTGTCCAGATTTCCCATTCCACCCCTTGCATGATATGTTGTGTCATGCTGAAAATGTGAAGTTTTGCTGTGACTTCCATACCATGGTTGGCCAACTTTCAGAATAGTTCGACTTCGGGAGTTATAGGTGTATACAGCGTCATCTGTAATCAGCTTGTCATATGGTAGAATTGACTTGAGTCCTTTCTCTTTTAGTTGGCGGTGTAGATGGATGAGTTCCTTACTCCTCTGTTGGAGTTTTTCAGAGAAATCTTCCTTCACAAAAATGTTCTGGAAACCCTTGCTTTTCATCAACTTGTGTGCATTCTTGAGCACCAACATTTTTTGAAGGTGGGACTGGAACTTCACAGCGATGGCTCTGCCAGCCTTGTAGACATGTTCAAACTGCAAGTCCTCTTCAATGTGAGAGAGAGAGAGAGAGAGAGAGAGAGAGAGAGAGAGAGAGAGAGAGAGAGAGAGAGAGAGAGAGAGAGAGAGAGAGAGAGAGAGAGAGAGAGAGAGAGAGGAAGGCAAGGCAAGGCAAGGCAAGGCAAGGCAAGGCAAGGCAAGGCAAAGTCTTTTATTCGAGGATAATAGATAAGCACTCGTGTGCGTTATTACATCCAGTCCCCGCCCTTTTCAGGGATACATCAAGTTGAAAAGATACTAAACAATAAAACTTTAGGCAGTACCAAACATCACACAAGAATAAGGATACTATATATGATAAAGCAATAAAAATGCACTCGATCAGAAGACAAATCAGAAGTCACAATAAAAAGATTTTGATTATGTAAGAATAGTAAAGTGTTAATAGGTAAGGAGCAAACAAGAGAACAAGATGCAATAAACAACTGAAAACATCAATCCACAACCATCTGTCAAAAGTTATACATGTGATATAACTCATACATTTGGATCAAAAAAAGAGTGGGGGGAAATTTTAACTAATATCCTTATTGGAGGGGGGGGGAGGGAGAGATACTACCAATAAAAATATAAATATAAATAAAATAAAATGAAATAGGAAAAAAATAAAAAAAAAATAAAAAGTTACATAAAACAACCTAGATGTTTCAAAAGAATAGGCAGCGAGGAGAGAGAGAGAGAGAGAGAGAGAGAGAGAGAGAGAGAGAGAGAGAGAGAGAGAGAGAGAGAGAGAGAGAGGAGAGAGAGAGAGAGAGAGAGAGAGAGAGCGCACTAGCTAGTGTAACACAATTCTCTAATTCTTATATAGTCATAAAAATGAACATCTTCTACATTCTAAGTACGATTTTAAGAGAGAGAGAGAGAGAGAGAGAGAGAGAGAGAGAGAGAGAGAGAGAGAGAGAGAGAGAGAGAGGAGAGAGAGAGAGAGAGAGAGAGAGAGAGAGAGAGAGAGAACTCGAACTCGAACTCGAACTCGAAAACTTTATTCACAAAAAGGCCATTGGCCCATACATGAAGGGGGTTGCCAAACTGCTTTGGTATTTTGTTGTTGGATTAAGACAACAGTAGTAACAACAAAATGAATTATTATACAGCAGCAACATCAGTTACAAAGATATGACTTACGATAATAAAATATCTCTTATTCTGAAAGCTTTACACAAATATAAAGTGAGGCTGCGCACAACTTCAGGTTGACTTGACGCCATGAGTAAACAGAGTCTGAAAGAATTAGCCTGCCTACTATATTTTACAGGGATGTAACTCTGCCTAACAGCCTCTAACACTGGACAGCATAACACAAAATGTACTTCATCTTCAGGTGCTTGCTTACATAATGGGCATAGTAACCTAGGGTCATCAACATCATATCCTCTGTATCTGAATTTATGAACATTTATATCTGATACACCAAGTCTAAATTTAGACATAATTCTTTTTAAATGAATGTCCATATCAAGCTTGAGATAGGGTTTGATATCATGAGTACTTATAAATTGTCTATACATTTGATATCTTTCACTGGTTTGTATATGGTCATTCCATTGCTGCCATCGGCAGTCAATCAGTCTTTGCCTGAAAGCGTTTATAAATTCTCTACAATTTCCAACACCTTGATTAAGCCAAACAAATCCAAAACCGAGTTCACATAAACAGGTGCGTATTTGTGTAGCCCAGTTGTTTTTCCCTTTGAGGTCTAGATCATAAAACATCTTGTAAGACTTAAAAGGTAGCCTGTTCTCATCCATATGTAGAATCTTAATCCAGTATCTAATACATCTTACAGCAGCATTAACAGAGAGAGGATATCTATTAGTTTCACTATACACAAGATCATTGGGCGTACGTCTATCTAAGCCTAGAAACTGTTTTAAAGCAAAGAGGTGCACCGATTCACAATGTGTTGCAGCTGCATCCAAACCCCAAATTTCTGCACCATATAACACAGTGGGTTGTATTTGGGCATCAAATATCTTAATGAACAAATCAAAGGAGTTATTATTCAATATTCGTAATTTTATCAAAACCAATAACAAACTTCGTTTACCTCGACTTGCCAGATCTTTACATGCAGTTGTGAAACTAAGCTTTGTAGAAAAACAGATTCCTAAGTATTTATACACATTGATCACAGGCATGACTTTACCATTGTACAACCATTTTTCATGAGCAGCTAAATGACCACCTTTTCTGAATACAACGATATTGCTCTTATTCAGATTAACCTTAAGATCAAGTGCCACTGCAGCACTGCTCAAGCTATTTAACTGCTTTTGTAAGCCAACAACTGTTTCAGATAGCAGGATAACATCATCAGCAAGTAGAAGAATAGATAATTCTGTGGCATCTTGGGGGAAAGTGGCACCATGTTTACCATTATTGATGACTTCTCTGGCTAACTCGTTAATAAAAACCGAAAACAGTAAAGGGCTACATACATCACCCTGTTTAACACCAGTGGTACAGTATATTACATCAGTCAGTTTAGTACCACATCTTATTCTGCTTCTGACATTCTGATACATGGCTCTCAAACATAGTAATAATTTACCCTTCACACCATTTTTCAGGAGAATAGGCCACAACAAGTTTCTATTAACAGAATCAAATGCCTTTTCAAAATCAATAAATGCCACATAGAGCTTACGGTTAAGAGCAAACTGTTTCTGTACAAATGCAAGCAGAGTAAACATATGATCTATAGTGGAATATCCTCTCTTAAAACCAGCTTGGTGTTCACCTGTAATATCATTTTTCATAACCCATTCCTGTAATCTATTATTAATGATAGTACTATACAACTTACTACTTATATCACTAAGAGAAATTCCCCTGTAGTTATTAGGGTTATCAACATCGCCCTTTTTGTGTAATGTTAGGATTATAGATTCAGTCCAGTTATCTGGGAAAAGGCCATCCTCAAAGATTTTGTTGAATAATTTTAGAAGGAAAAGCACAACGTCTTCACCTCCATTTTTCAGCAATTCTCCGATGATTTGATCAGGACCTGCTGCTTTATCATTCTTTAGTTTTCTAAGTGCCCAATATATTTCACCTTTAGATATTGGACGATCAAAATCTTCCTCACTTTCATCATGGTCAACATTAGTATTCATGGAGTTGTCTGATGAGTCTTTCTCCAACAGGGTTTTGAAATGTTGAAACCAACTGTCAACTGATATACTATTCTTTGGCTGACTATTTCTAAATGACGCCTTCTTAACATATTTCCAGAACTGGACTTGAGAAGAGATTGAAGACACCATGTCTGCAAGTAATGTCATATTATACTGTTTTCTTTTCCTTTCTAGCATGTATTTATATTCCCTTCTTAAAACACAGTACAAGTTTCTGTCTTCGTTCTTTAACGTTTTCCGGTAAGTCTTTAATAATTTTCTTACCCTGTACTTCATACTTTTACATTCATTATCAAACCATGTTGCATTTGATAAACCTTTTTTTACATGTACCTGTTTCTTCATACATTCAGCACTGGACTTTATACAACTATTAAACAAATCTAGAGCTTCATTAATGTTCTCATCAATCATCTGTAAGGCATTTGAAAAAGTTACACACATGTCTTCCTCACAAAGATTATCTTTATAAGCTGAGAGTTTGTTTTCATCCCACACAAACTTTTCCACAACAGATGGCTCTTCGGCTGTTACATACGTTTTATACAATGGATTAATATGTAATTCCACAGGAAGGTGATCTGAATCAGAACGTTCAGCAACAAACAAACGGCATGAGTCAAAAATCTGAGAGAACAAATCATCTGACACTAAAAAATAATCATTAACACTGCATCCTCCATCAGAAATGTACGTATAGCGACCCTGCTGATCACCATTACATACACCATTCAGAATTTGTAAACTAAATGTAGTACACATATTCAATAATAATTTACCATAATTATTTATAACAGAATCTTCAGAATAACGATTACCACTAAGAGACATGCTTTTACTTTGAAACTCTGAAATAAAATCATCTGCCACATGATGGCAAGAAAAGTTTGATGTCCTACTGTTTAAGTCTCCACACAATATTATATCAACTTCATCCAAAGCAACCACACAATCGGCTAAATATTCTTCCATCATAGCAATCCCACTATCATTATCAAACATGTTATAAAAAGGAGAGCCTTCAGGTGGGATATACACACATACAAGCAAAACATTTCTTGAGGTACACAATAAAGATTTGTCACAAAGAAAAGTACAAATGTTAGGGTATGGAACATCTAAATATTTTACAAGAGCAGATAACTCATTCTTAATCAAACAAACTACTCCCCCTGATCGTCTCCCTTGATGGCTAACTTTAGTTGCCGCCTTACAGAAGGCTTTATAGCCACTAAAAACATCTGGCTGGATATTTTCCAAAAACGTTTCTGTCAGACAAATAAAATCAAAGCTATGCACATAAGATACAAAATCTCCATCAGCCGGTTTTGAAAAAAATCCATTTACATTCCAGGACAAAAATGAAAAAGTTTTATTTGCTTGATTTGTATTGCTACACTCTGGTTGATCTACTACATCATCTAAACTCACATTTTCACTACTTCCATTAATATGACAAGACATCAAATTAATACTATCAACTGTACCAAAATCATTATTTAAAGAGGACTCTTTATTTAAACATGGTCTAAAGCCAGATGACACATCATTAGGCCTATGTAGGGTTAGGTCTAGGGCTAGCGTACTGCGGTCTTTGTCTCCTCGCCTGGCAAAGCCAGGTCCTGTCTTGCTGGTTACAGCACAGAGCCCAGTCTTACTGGTTACAGCACAAAGCCCCTTTACTGAAGTAGGTCTAGGTCTAGTCCTATCTAACTGAGACTTTACGCCCGGTGTAAGTTTACTTTTCCTACCCCCCTGTGAATTACCTCTACAGACAGATGTGTGTATGGGCCGGCCAACAAGCTATTTGTTTCTTTCGAGATCATTGAGGGTCACCTTTTCACCATCAATGATCAAATGATCAAAGATCATTCTCACATTCTTTCCTTCTGCTCGGGCACTCTTCAAATATGGGGTCAGTTTGCGTCTAATATCTCTAACAGCTTGGGAAAAATCTTCGTCTACAAAAATCTTTGAGCCCTTCAGCCGAGTCTTTGCCTTCAGTATGCTAAGCTTATCTTGATAAAAACAACACCTAGCAATAATGGGAGAGCTGGGTTTAGAGTTTATCCTATGCACTCTATCGAATTTCACATCTGCTACATCCATTTTTTCTGAGAGAAGACTTTTTACAATCCTCTCACAGTCAGCTCCAGTCTCATCAGCTCTTTTATCTAAACCATGAAAAATGACGTTGTTTCGTCTGGACCTTCCTTCTAAATCATCAGATTTCTTTTCTAGTTTTCCAACCCTATCCATCAATTTTGTATTTGACTGTTTTAAGTCTTCATTTTCAGTTCTAAGAACGTCCATGTCTTTCTTCAGGCTGCACATTTCCTCTTTCAACGCACTAACACTGTCTGTCAACAATTTGATCTCATTGTTCAAACTGTCAGTTGTTGTTTTCAGCAAGTTTTCCACTTTTTCGATTTTTGCTGTCATGGTGTTGAAGGACAGTTTCTTAGGAGACCCAGTAGAAGAGGAGTCCTGGCCACGGTGTATGGTCGTAGGCGTGTTGGTGTAGGTAGTCACATCAGCCCTCGTTCTGGTTGTCCTGGATGCTGTGCCTGTGATGGTGCTACGACCACCAGCACCACTAACCAAGCTGGTCTGCCTCAGCTTGCGGCCAGTGGATCCAGGGGTGGTGGGTCCAGGGTTGGTCTCCACATCGCCACACCGTAATAAAAGCCCCCCCCCCAAAATAAGTAGGTGAGGGTCAGTCCTAACAGGACACCGTCTCGCCGGTTTCTCAACGTCAGAATGGCGTTTCTCATACTTGATTTAAATTCTGCCGGTTTAGACATGAAGGAGGCGAACACTGCAGCAAATGTCCCACACACAGCTCTGTACAACTGCACGGATATGCCCATCCTCCTGATCTATCTATATACAATCAATGGAGATTTAAAGCCACTTAAAAACTAGTTTTTGAATCACAAAAACACCAGCTCGATTTCAATACGTCTTCGTCTTCACATCACGTAATTGGCCCGAGAGAGAGAGAGAGAGAGAGAGAGAGAGAGAGAGAGAGAGAGAGAGAGAGAGCAAAGCAAGGCAAGGCAAGGCAAGGCAAGGCAAGGCAAACTTCTTTTATTCGAGGATAATAGATATGCACTCATGTGCTTTTTTACATCCAGTCCCCGCCCTTTTCAGGGATAATATCAAGATAAAAAAGAGAGTCTCAAAACAAGAACAATTATAATTATCCAATTACCAAGAGCAAAAAAACCTTACCAAGTATCAAACAACAGGTGAGAAATAGAGATACAATATTAAGGTAATGTTATAAAGAAGGAACTCATTCAGAAACGAAAATAAGAAGTAAGAATCAATGATGATTTTGATTTGAATAAAAAACAACAACAAAAAAAACAAACGAACAAACAAACAAAAAATACAAAACAAAACAAAACAAAAAACCAACAAAAACAAAACAAACGAAACAAAACAAAAAAGGCGCAATAATTAAAGATCAAACATGAGAATATGATGAGGTTAGCTGACTAAAAACATCAATCCACCATTATCTATCATCAAAATAAGTCCCATAAAACATAAGATTTTGATAAAAGGTGGGAAAGAACAACAACAACAGGTAAGAAATAAGACAGGTAATGTTATAAAAGGCACTCATTCACAAACGAAAATATGAAGTAAGAATCAATGAAGATTTAGATTTGAATACAAAAAAACCCAAACAAAAAATCTATCAAAGCACAAAAAAAAGAGAGAAAAAAAAGAAAAAAGGTGCAATAATTACAGGGCAAACATGAGAATATGATCAGGTTAAATGACTGAAGACATCAATCCACTACCATCTATCATCATAAGTCCCATAAAACATAAAGTTTTGAACAAAAAAGCCCCAACTCACACACACACACACACACACACACACCACACACACACACACCACACACATACAAACACACACACGCACGCACGCACGCACTTACACACACACACACACACACACACACACACACACACACACACACACACACACACACACACACACTGACACACACACACACACACACACACACACACACACACACACACACACACACACACACACACACACACACACACACACACACATCTCACTTAGTCTTATGATTGAGGTCATAAGATCTTCATAATCAGAGAGAAGTGAGGAGGGAGAGGGCAGATAGTTTGAGAGGGGAGAAGTGTGGTTTGTTATTTTTGATGCATCAAGTGGATTAGAAGGTGATTTTTGAAGGCTGTTAATGATTGATGCTGTTTAATTGAGTCAGGGAGGGAGTTCCATAGCATAGGGCCTGAGTATAGTAAGCTAGTTTTGAACAAATCTATTCTTGGGATTAGGACACTAGGCTTTACCGTATTTCTGGAATGATTCATTGGGAATTTGTCTTTTAAGGATGTGGGGACATTTTCTGTCAGTATCTTAAACATCATGATGCTTTTGTTATATTTTAGTCTTTGGTGTAGGGGAAGCATATTTAACTGAGTATAATCCCCTTCTAGCAAGGTTGTTTTCTTCAGAAGGACCAGTTTGAGACTACATTTATACAGACTTAGTAACAGTTTCATGATATTTGCACTGGCAGAGTCCCACCGGGTTGCAGCATAGTCTATTGAGGATTGTATATAAGCTTGAAAAAACAGTTTCCTTGAATGGAAATCGAGAAAGTGTTTAATTTTAATCAACTGGTAGACTTTTTTGGACAAGTATTTGCATAGATGAGATATGTGGTAGAACCAGCTGAGATTTTCATCAATTGTCACTCCTAGAACTTTGTGCTGAGAGGTTTGTTCGATTGCTTCCTTTTTAATGTGAATTGGAAATAGTTTATGTGGTAAATTTTGTCGCTTTTGTCTGGTGGTGATAAGCATGCATTTTGTTTTTTGGCGGTGGATAGACATGTGGTTCAGTTCAGTCCATTTGACAAGGTCGTCAGTGTTTTTTTGTAGTAAGGTTGTAAGATAGTCAATGTGATTATGGCTTGTATGTATGGTTGTGTCATCTGCAAATAGTTCACATTTGGCATTGATATGTAGAGGAAGGTCATTTATGTATAATGAAAAGAGAATAGGGCCCAATATGGATCCCTGTGGCACTCCATAATGAATGGGCTTTAGTTTAAATGTAGATGTAGCTATTGAGACACACTAGTGCCTATTTGTAAGATATGAATCGAGTAGTCCTAGGGGTTTTGTAGAAATGTTATACAGGTATAGCTTTCTAAGGAGAAGTCTGTGGTCAATTGTATCAAATGCTTTTTTGAAATCAACAAATAATACTCCACAAAATTTATTGTCATTGATGTTTGATACCCAATTATCTACAAGACTGGTTAGTGCTGTATGACATGATTGCTTTAATCTAAATCCAGACTGATTAGGATGAAGTAAGTTGTTGATTTCTGTATGACAGACTAAGTGTTTATTCATATGTTTTTCCAGTGGTTTTGAAAGGATTGGTATAATGGAGATGGGCCTATAGTTTGAAGGATCAGAAGTATCGCCAGACTTGAAGATGGGGATTACTTTAGAACATTTGAAGGCGTTGGGGAAATAGTTCTTATCAAGGCAGAGGTTATATATATATATATATATTATATATATATATATATATATATATATATATATATATATATATATATATATATATATATATATATATGTTAGGGTGTCTGTGATAACTGGATCTGATAGTTTTAATATACTGCTGTCTATTCCATCAAGACCAGTGTTCTTGATTGTTTG
>CM060346.1:17071781-17076781 GCA_030674155.1 Stramonita haemastoma
TTGAAATTATTTTGTTTTGGCTTTGCGCTTCATTGAATTGACTTTGTTTCTTTGCTTTTTATGTTCATCTTTTTGCTTCAGTTTTAATAAATGTGGCGCTCCACCACGAAATGAGTCACTTAGCACATTACCTAATTTTGCACTAGGAGCCTTTAAAGGCAGGTGGGGGTCAAGTTGTCAATTTTGAGATTTTGATTGATTATTAAACTAGATCTGTTTATTTACTTTAAAATGAAATATCAAGGTATAATTTTTATTCCTTTTGCTTTTAAATGTGTTTTGAAAATACCAAAGCACTCATTCTGACAACCTGTTACTAAAATAAACATGCCCGTTTGTCATTTTGTCCCATCATGCAGTATGTCATTTCAATTTGTAATAATGTTGCACAGAATTGTCCGATTTTCAATCTGTTTTTTGTATTTGATAGCCACTTTATTGCACATTAATAACATGTCAATAACTTAAAATTGACCTCAGGTGCACTCCCTCTCATTATGTGGTGGAGCGTCACAAATAGTCTCTTAGATTCATTGCATTTTCAATTTTTTTTGTTAACCATGGAGGTTTTATGAATAATTTTATTCTTTTCTTAAGAAATGGAGCCTGCTTATCATAAGTAGCTATGAATGTCTCTATCCAATAGTTAACAGCATCATCTGGATTTGTAATCTGATAAACATAGTCTAAGTTTGATTTAAAAATATCATTAATGAAAGCATCTTTATCAAAGTGTCTAAAGGAGCAGTAGGATATCTCCTTGTGTCCTGATTTGGGTATATTTATTCCTTTTTTCCGCCATATAAAGCAAATGGAAGAGTGATCGCTACAACCTGTCTGCACTGAGCATGTTTCTGTTATGTTGGTCTTTGAAGTAGTGTAAATGTCATCAATGAGGGTGCTAGTGTTATTAGTAATTCGAGTGATCAATTATTTGCTCTAAACCATACATGGCATAATTGATGTTCCATTTTGATCCAGGGATTGTCAGATCTATGTTGAAATCTCCCATAAGAAAGATTTCTTTGGATTCTAGAATGGCGGCATCCATCATTGAATTGAATGTATCATACCAGTCAATTGTTTCAGCTGGGTTCCTGTAGATGAAACCAAGTATAATCGATTTACAGCGTCTAAACGTGATTTCTATCCATATAAAATTCTACATCAAACTGTTCAAGATGTGTTAGTCTTTTCCACGACAGAGAAGTCGCACAGTATAAAAGCAAACCGGTAGATCTGACAGTCACAGGATCAAGTCGTACAATGTCATAACCTGGGATATGCATATCTGAATCAGAAATTAAGTTGTCCAGTCTCATTCTGCTACACAAAATATGTGAAAGCTATTTCCTTTATTGTGTATAATTGATGATATTTCCTCAGTCTTGTTCCTGGCACTATTGATATTTAGGTATCCTACATGAAGTCCTTCCTGAGAGGGCCATGTATCTAGAGTAGAACACATCCTAAAAATGCAGAACAATAGAAAGAAAACTAGGTACAATAGTGTACTTTCAACCAATCAGTGAAGCACAAACGTCATTCAAATCAACAATCAAAAATTTAAACAATCAAAGGAAATAATCAAAGGTAAAAACAACAATCAAGAGTAGTACAAAATTTAGAGTAAAAACAAAAAAGAGAGGATGTTGGTGAAGTGATGTAACCACCAGTCAGTAACATACAATCATCAGTCAAATCAACAATAAAAATGCAGAACAAAAGGAAGGAAAAACCTGGTACAGTATGTTACTAACACTAACTAGCAAAGCACTATCATCAGTCGACCAACAATCAAATTTAAGAACAAAAAGGGAAAAACTTGGTACAGTAATGTAACTAACACCAACTAGTAAAGCATTATCATCAGTTGACCAACAATCAAAATTTAAAACAAAAAAGGAAAAAAAATTGCTACAATAATGTAAGTAAACACCAGTCAATACAGCACAATCATCAGTCAATCAACAATCAAAATTTAAAACAAAGGACAAACTTGGTACAATAATGTAACTAACTACCAGTCACTAAAGCACAATCATCAATCAAGTCAGCAATCAAAAGGTAGAATAGGAAGAGGAAAAGCTGGTATAGTAATATAACAACCAGTCAGTAAAAAAACAACAACAACAAACCAAAAAAAACAAACAAAAAACAAAAAAACACAACAAAAAAAACGAAACCAGACAATTCAACAGTCAAGTACGGGAACAAGTGAAATTCCCTTAATATGCTTAGAAAAGCACTGGACACAACCCTTACAACTTCTCCAGCTAGCACTGCACTTACAGTAGCCTAGCCAATACAATATCAGTGATAGGAAATGGTAACCTGCATCCACTGTCAGCATGCAGCAACACATTCATTCTCATACTTACAATTTTCCCGATCTCTCTCTCTCTCTCTCTCTCTCTCTCTCTCTCTCTCTCTCTCTCTCTCTCTCTCTCTCTCTCTCTCTCTCTCTCTCTCTCTCTCACACACACACACACACACACACATACACACACACACAGAAGCACAAGCATTCTCTCTCTCACACGCACACACAGACACAGACACACACACATACACATAGGACAAGCATACTCAAACTCTATAACATAAGTACGCATGATAATGAGTAAAGGGGACTAGACCTGTGCATAAAGTTGGCGTTGGGAGTTCATGTAAGTCATTAGGTTGGCGAAAATCTGATCGTAGGGGTTGATAGGAGCGGGCATTGATCTATGCCACATGCCAGCTTGGCCAGTGACTGCTGTGGTCATTCCTTGATGTGGGGAATGCCACTGGCTGTGTGCTAACTGACTAGGCTGCATGGCGCTAGGCCTAAGCCTATTCAGTGGGGGATGGGGCGGGTAGTAGACTGGCTCAGTGGTCCACTCAGTTTGTGGGGCAGGGCTCACACTAGGCTTAGGCTAACCCCTTTGTTGTGGTTCCCTTAACTAGACTGCATGACGTCATGCATTGGGAGAGGAGGTGGGTGGAAGACACAATCAGAGGAGCTTGCAATTTGTTTGGAATTAGTGTTTGCACTATCACCCCTGTTCAGGTTTGGATAATGATTCATTGAATCTACAGGGGGGTAGTCACTATGAGGGCATGTAGAATCTTGGTTGGGTAGCATGGTTTCATTTTGTCTGTGGTCACTGACATGAGAACCAGAGGGAGATAAAAATGGCTTCAATTTCAGAGCCAGTTTGGCAGTGCCTGCAAGACTAGGGTGAATAAGGTTAGGGTACAGAGCTAACTTTGGACCTCCAGTATTGGTTGTGAAGGAGGGAGTGTTATCAATGAACTCTGCATTCAGCAGATCACAAGCTTTTTGCATGTTGTGGTTAGATGGTGATATCAGTGTGTTGAGATGGTGTTTGCCACGGGCTGGTGTGTGTGTGTGTGTGTGTGTGTGTGTGTGTGTGTGTGTGTGTGTGTGTGCGCGCCTGCGTGTGTGTGTGTGTGCGCCCGCGCGTGTGTGTGTGTGTGTGTGTGTGTGTGTGTGTGTGAGTGTGTGTGTGTGTTGTGGTTATTGTTTTTTTATTTTTATAGAATGTAATAAATATAGTAGTTGTTATCAAATATCTGCAAATGCTGTTACAGACATACTGTTGTTTTCCCTGTTTCCTGCTCTTCCCTCCCAACCCAGCATGCCGTGACCTGACTGTACACACCTACCTGCTGACAAGGCTGGCCAGGTGAAGAGCAGAAGACACCAACACACACACCTGCCCCACATGGTCACTGCCTCTGTCTGTCTCCAGCTCCACACAATCACCACCACTAGTCCACACAGTCACCACCACTAGTCCACACAGTCACCACCACTAGTCCACACGGTCACCACCACTAGTCCACACAGTCACCACACAGTCATCACCACACAGTCACCACCACTAGTCCACGCAGTCACCACCACTAGTCCACACAGTCACCACACAGTCATCACCACACAGTCACCACCACTAGTCCACAAGGTCACCACCACTAGTCCACACAGTCACCACCACTATTCCACACAGTCACCACCACTATTCCACACAGTCACCACCACACAGTCACCACCACTAGTCCACACAGTCACCACCACACAGTCACCACCACACAGTCACCACCACACAGTCACCACCACACAGTCACCACCACACAGTCACCACCACACAGTCACCACCACTAGTCCACTAGTCCCACACAGTCACCACCACACAGTCACCACCACACAGTCACCACCACACAGTCACCCACCACTTGTCCACTAGTCCACACAGTCACCACCACACAGTCACCACCACACAGTCACCACCACACAGTCACCACCACTAGTCCACACAGTCACCACCACACAGTCACCACCACTAGTCCACACAGTCAACACCACACAGTCACCACCACACAGTCACCACCACACAGTCACCACTACACAGTCACCACCACTAGTCCACACAGTCAACACCACACAGTCACCACCACACAGTCACCACCACACAGTCACCACTACACAGTCACCACCACTAGTCCACACAGTCACCACCACACAGTCACCACCACTCAGTCACCACCACACAGTCACCACTACAGTCACCACCACACAGTCACCACCACTAGTCCACTAGTCCACACAGTCACCACCACTCGTCCACACAGTCACCACCACTAGTCCACACAGTTACCACCACTAGTCCACACAATCACCACCACTCGTCCACACAGTCACCACCACTAGTCCACACAGTCACAACCCCCTGCTGTATCTGCCTGTCTGTCAGTGGAAGCCACACAAGAACGGCTGTTCCATACTATGCATGCACAGCTCTGTACAACTGCGGTCGCTGTCAGTCTACTACCCCTGTGTTAATTCCCTTCCTGTTTCACTTTTTGTTTGTTTGCTTGTTTTGTCATTCCCACTTGGCAGGCTGAATAGCGATAATTCACAGTGCTGCACTGCTCACGTGTCGACTAAGATACTGTTACTCAGTGTCCTAAGTTCAATGACAAACTCTTTCTTC
>CM060346.1:17084281-17086781 GCA_030674155.1 Stramonita haemastoma
CACATTCACATAGCAACTCTAGTTTACGTTTTATGACAACTTTTGTCACATTAATCGGAAAGCCTGGGTTTCTCAAATACAGAGAAATAAAAGGGAGCCTGAGCCAGCCTGCCTGCTGTGCTATGGAATTTCGCTTACGGTGTAGCCGAATGGATAGGGTCCGTCACAGAATAACAGAGCCAGCGTTGCGCTAACTAAAGAGTCAGATTTTGGGAAGGGTAAACTGCCGTGGGGTTTGTCCACTTCTTCTCCTTGTCCAACTTTATGAGAACTTGATCACCTGGCTTGAGTTCTAACAGTCTCTGTGCCCCATGAGTTGCATCTTAGTTCTTTTTGTTTTGTTTCTTTCTTGCTGCATCCTTCTTTTGAAATGCTGATTTCTTCACGCTTGCCGGTTGTAGATTACTTGGCAGTGTGGGCAGTGTTGTTCTGATCTGACGGTTGAACAGGAGTTCTGATGGGCTTTTCCCTGTTGCTCATGAGGGAGTTGCATTGTAAGCCAGCAATCCTAAGAATGGATCTTGCTGCGCCAAGATTTTCTTTGCAATTTGCATTCCTCTTTCTGCTTCCCATTGGATTGAGGGTGATGAATGTGGTCAGTTTCGCTGTCGACTCGTCTAGTGGAATTTGCCAAAACCCTGACGTAGCGTCGAGTTTGCTGAATACTGTAGAGCCTTTCAGCTTGTGGATTACATCATCAATTGTTGGGAGAACATATCTCTCTCTTTTTACTGCGGTATTGAGCTTCCTCAGATCTGTGCAGATTCTCACTGTGCCATTCCTTTTCATGACTGGAATGATAGGGGAACACCAATCTGTGGGCTCTGTGACTTCTTGGATGATACCTGCCTTTTCCATCCTCTTCAGTTCTATATCAACCTTTTCAACAAGAGGTATGGGGATTCTTCTTGCTGTGTGCACACTATAGGGTTGCGCATTCTCATGAACAATAATTTTGACTGGTGTGCAGTCCACTGGATGATCATCTAGCTTGCCGAACAAAGGATCTACTGCATCGACTCTCTTGACAAGACCCATCTTTGAAGCTGCATCCCTACTCAATAGGTTGTCTGTTTTTTCCCTAATGACGAATATCTTGAGTGGGTGTTGCCCATTTCTGAGTTCAACTTGTGCTTCAAACTGTCCTAAACACTGCAGGCTCCCTCCTGGACTATGAAGTGTGGCATTTGGAGGTTTCAGTAGTGGACGAGGGATCAATTTCCCAAATTCTGTGGCTAACATCACAGAAACATCAGCTCCGGTGTCAATTTTGAACTTCAGCATTCTGCCCACTATGTTCAGATGAGTTGTCCATGGCGCTGTGTCACTAGAACTGACTGTTCCCAAGAAATACTCGGGTACCAAGGTGGAAGTTGAGTTGACTCTGTCCCGACAATGATCTGCTTCTGCCACGGAGTTCACATTGCTATGACTTGTCCTACAACAAACAGCAAAGTGTCCTAACTTGCCACATTTTCGGCACTTTTTACCCCTAGCTGGACACTCTTCGTTGTGTCTGTGTGCTTTCCCACATCTTGTGCAGTTGAACCTGGACGGATTTTGCTGCTGTGACCTAGATGGTCCAGAATATCCACGACCCCTGTATGGCCTACTTCCCTGACCACAACCTCTGCTTATTCCTCTGTGACTATGATCACTCTCCTTCTGTACTGCATAACATCTACCCCTGAACTAGCTGAAGGATGCCTCTGCTCTTTAAGTTGCAGTTTTACTTGTTCATACTGTCTGGCTTGCTTTACTGCATCTGCTAGTGTCAGACCTGCTTGCAGTTGTAGTTTTTCTGACAATTCTCTGTCTCTGAGGCCTACTACAAGGCAATCCCTAATGGCTTCTTCTTTGTTGGTGAATTCAGAATGTTCTGCTAGGTCGTAGAGACAAGGGACATAACTTTCTACATTTTCCGATTCTCCCTGTTGCCTGGAGTGAAAAACGGCTCTCTCATGGATGACGTTGACCTGAGGGGTAAAGTATGCACTGAACATATCTAAGATGTCAGTCAGTGTATGCTCTTCTTGCACATCAAACGTGCCAAAAATTTTCTCTGCCTCACTGCCCCTTGTATAAATTAACGTTGATATTTGAACAGGGTTATCTTCTTGATCAAGTTCTGAAGCTTGTACATACCTATCAAAGCGTTTCCTCCAGTCCACCCACGATGTTGGCTTTTGGAAATCGAAGGAATCAGGAGGCTTGATGTGCGCCATGTTGAACTCTCTGACGAAGTTACTCACTAAGCTAATATTACGTCTATTCTAGTCTAAGTTGATGTCTGGAACTGCACCGCTGCCACCATGTGGTGTTTACTTACACCTGTTACTACTCTAGGTTCATACCCAAATGTTCTGAGCATCAGATACTAAACTGAACACCCTCTAAAGTTTCACATATTTATTTTACGTCAATCTTCCATGTGGGTGAGTTGCCAACCGGCTCCAACGGGAACTCGTTCCGGGTATGTTGGTCTTTTTACCCAACCAAC
>CM060346.1:17096781-17109281 GCA_030674155.1 Stramonita haemastoma
AAAGGAAGAGAGGAATGAGGGAATCGGATTCCACCGGCGACTTGTCTAGCGAGTCGGAGACGGAAGTGAGAGAGAAGGGGGGATTTTGGCCGAGCTCGTTGGTGGTTGAGGGGGTGGAGGAGGAGCATCCTCTTGCGAAACTGAGCCTGTTTGCAGTGGCCAAGGGCCTAAAAAGTGTTGCAGGAGAGCTGAGCACTGTGAAAAAGTTGAGGAACGGGACACTGCTGTTGGAATGCAGAACCAGAAAGCAGTCCCAGACACTCCTTAAGTGTAACAAGTCGGTGACGTGCCCTGTGAGGGTGACCGCCCACAAGGCCCTGAACAGCAGCAAAGGGGTCGTCAGGTGCAGGGACCTGCAGGGGGTGTCCGAGGCAGAGATCAAGGCCGAGCTGGCGTCACAGGGAGTTGTTGACGAGTATCGAGTGCAGATCAGGAAAGGGGGGACAAGGTCCCCACGAACACCTTTGTTACCTTTTGTACCACCGTGCTGCCTCAAAACATCAAGGTCGGGTGCCTCAGCGTGAAGGTCACGCCTTACATCCCCTCTCCGCTGAGGTGCTTCAGATGCCAGAAGTTTGGCTACGTGAGGGACCGGTGCCCTGGACAGGAGGTGTGCGGCGTCTGTGCAAAGGCGGTACACGACGAGGAATGTCAGGACCCCGCTCTGTGTGTGAACTGTGGAGGCGCCCACGCCTCCTCGTCTAAGCAGTGCCCCACTTGGGTGTTTGAAACCGAGATCCAGTGGGTTAAGGTGGAAAGAAGGGTGTCCTTTTTTGAGGCCAGAAAGATCGTGCAGGGAAGTAACAGCAACGGCAGCACTCATTCATACGCAGCAGTGGTCAAGAGGTCGTGTGTTTCAGTGGCCTGTCAGACGGACTTTGGCTCTGGATTGGCTGGGCCCAGCCGACCGAGCACCGCTGACCGCGCACCTACCCCGGTGAAGAAGGCCTCTGGCGGGGGCCTAAAACCCGTTCCTGTGCGCCCTGTTGGCACACAGAAAACGCCAGCTCCAGCCTGGGGGTCCAAACTGCCGACCCCCGGATCCAAAGAAAACCCGGCCCCTCCCCCAAAACCAGTCGAGGGCTGGAGAACGGTCCCCTCCGGTGCCTGTAGAGGCGCCGAGGTGGTGGTGGTGGCGGCGGGGGAGCAAAAGCCCGCCCCCCAAGAAAAAAGGGGTTAAGTATCTCTCGGACAGGCCGAAGAAATCCGAGAAAGACTTTCTGCACGAAAGTCGGTTCTCCGTGCTTTCTGGGGATACGTCGGAGATGGAGTGACAAGAGTAGTGTTTTATGACGAACATTTTACAATGGAACGTTCGCGGTCTGGCGTCTAACAGGGGAAGCTACAGCTTCTCTGCCGGGACCAGAGACCGGCCGTGGTCGCACTCCAGGAGACGTTTTAAGGGAGGAAAAAGATTTTAATTTGTCTGGTTATAGCTCCATTCATGAAAGGGCCAAGCCCACCGAGCGTGGAACCTCCGGGGGTGTGAGTTTGCTCATCAGAAATTCCTTGCTGTACAGTCGTGTGGTCCTCGACACTCCTCTCCAGGCGGTGGCTGCTAGGGTCACGCTGCACAAGACAGTCACGATCTGCAGCATCTACCTGTCTCCGTCGGTGGCGGTGAGGAAGGCGGACTTGGTGTCGTTGGTTCAGCAGTTGCCTCCCCCCCCACTGTTGCTGGGGGACTTCAACGGGCATTCCCCCCTTTGGGGAAGCGAAAAGTCGTCCGCGAGGGGTCTCCTCCTTGAGGAGGTGTTTCTGGAGCAGGGTGCGTGCTCAACAGCAAGGCTCCCACCTATCTGCACTCTGTGAACGATATGCTGTCGTGTCTGGATCTGTCAGTCTGCGATCCCTCGTTGGTCTTGGACTTTCGGTGGGAAGTGCGTGACGATCTGCACGGCAGCGACCATTTTCCGGTGGTCTTGGCGCGCAGTGGGGCGGCAGAGGAAGCCCGCACGCAGAGGTTCGACGTCAGGAGGGCAACTGGGATGCCTTCAGGGCCAACCTTGTTTCAAGGATGGACGAGGAGGCTGTTCTGTCTACGGAAGATCCGGCGGAGAAATTGACGTTGTGCGTGGTTCAGGCTGCGAGGCGGTCGGTTCCCAGGACCAGCGGTCGACCAGGGCGCCCAGGGTGCCCTGGTTTGACGAGAAATGCAGGGCGGTCAGGAAGGAACGCAAAAAGGCGCAGCGTCGGATCAGGCAGCAACCGTGTCCGGCGGCGGTCTCGGCCCACCAGAAACTGCGGGCGAAGTCTCGCTTCGTCTTCAAGTCCAGCAGGCGTGGAGGCGCTTTTGCTCCAAGCTGAACAACAGGTTCTCCAGCGAGAAGGTCTGGAGGGTGATTGCGAAGATCAAGGGGCAGGGCGCCTCCACGTCGATCAACCATTTGCGCTCGGGGGACGCTTTGGTCACCGACAGGGAGGTGGTGGCTAATCTGCTGGCCGCCACCTTGAGGGTAAATGCGTCGGCGGAAACGAAAACCCAGGAGTTCTTGAACACGAAGCTGCGTCGGGAGAGAGTGCCTTTGAGTTTTGAGTCCTGCAACGAAGAAGTCTACAACCTGCCGTTTTCTTTCCCGGAGCTGAAGAGCGCCTTGCAGTCTTGCGGCGAGACTTCGGCGGGCCCGGACGAGGTACATTATGGCCTTCTGAGGCACCTTCCAGAAGTATGTCTGCAGACCCTCCTGAAGGTTACAACCGGATCTGGATGACGGGTTTTTTTCCCCGTCCTGGGAGATGGCCTGCGTCGTCCCTATCCCGAAACCCGGCAAGGACCTTAAGGACTCCGGCAATTACAGGCCGATCGCGCTCCCCAGCTGTGTTTGTAAGGTGCTGGAAAAGATGGTCAACAACCGCCTGGTGTGGCATCTGGAGGCGAAGGGTCTTCTGGCCAGGGAGCAGTGCGGTTTCCGCAAGAATCGTTGCACCGTGGACCACCTGGTCCGCCTCGAGACGACAGTCCGGAAGGCCTTTGTCAACAGGCGGCACATGGTGGCCGTTTTCTTCGAACTGGATAAGGCTTATGACACTGCCTGGAGGTACGGCATCATGTCGGACCTGCGGGACTTGGGGTTTCGGGGTCGGTTGCCGTTGTTCCTGCATAATTTTTTGGCCAAGAGACAGTTCCACGTGAGGGTGGGCTCAACGCTTTCGGAGATCTTCGAGCAGGAGATGGGGGTTCCTCAGGGGAGCATCCTTTTCCCGGCTCTCTTCAGCGTCAAGATCAACGACATCGTCAGGTCGGTCCATCAGGGGGTGGAGTGTTCGCTGTTCGTAGACGATTTTGCTTTGTACGCTACGGGCAGTACGTTTGCGGGGGTTCAGAGGCAGATACAGCTCTGCGTGAACCATGTTCAGGAATGGGCGCAGGACAATGGGTTCAAGTTTTCGATCGCCAAAACGAAGTGCACTCACTTCACGAACAAGTCCAGAGAGCACTTCCCAGACCCCGTCATCTGCTTGGGAAAATCCACCATCCCGGCGGTGGCGGAGGCCAAATTCTTGGGCATTGTGTTTGACCGGAAGCTCAATTTCAGGAGCCACATTCAACATCTGAAAGCGTCGTGTCAGAGAGCCCTGAACCTCCTGCGGGTGATCGCCCATACTGACTGGGGAGCGGCCAGGAGAACACTGCTGGACGTCTACAGGGCGCTGGTGCGCTCCAAACTGGACTACGATGCCAGGTGTACGGCTCTGCGAGGCCTTCCTACCTGAAAGCTCTGGACCCTATCCACCACCAGGGACTCCGGATCTGTCTTGGAGCGTTTCGAACGACGCTGGTGTACAGCCTGTACGCGGAAGCGGGAGAGCCTTCACTAAAAAACCGCTGTCTGAAACTGACTTTGAATTATTACCTCAAACTGTATTCAGAGTACATCAACCCGGCTTACGGTTGTGTCATGGACCCCGGTTTCAGGCCAAGTTTGAAAAATCGCCTTCTGCCGCCCCGCCTCCGGGCATTCGGGTCCTTCCCCATCTCCGGGAGGCGGGCATCGATTTTGGGGTTGTCTGTGACCTTCCAAAGTTGCCAGAGACGCCGATGTGCACGGTGGAGACCCCGGCTGTCTGTTTCGAGCTTGCCTCTCACAGGAAAGACGTCACCAGCTCCACGGCGTACGGGGCCTTTTTCGAGAGCTCTGTGCGTCGTATCCGTCCTACACCAGGGTTTTCACGGACTGGTCCAAGTCGGAGGAGGGGTGGCCTGCGCCGCCTTTTGTCCCGCCATCAAGGAGTCGGCGCTTCCGGAGCGCCTGCCTTCCGATGCCTCGGTGTACACGGCCGAACTGAGCACTCTGGTCTTGTCCCTGCAACTGATGCAGCGATCGGCAAGGAAAGACTTCTTGGTCTGTACGGACTCGCTCTCTGCTCTGGAGCCTATCGCTGCAGGAACGTAAACCACCCTAGGCTTCAGGGGTTCTACGAGCTGTATACTTCCTTGAGACGGGACGGGTGTGACGTGGTTTTGATGTGGGTCCCGGGGCACGCGGGCATTCGGGGCAACGAAACGGTTGACCGACTCACCAGGCATGCCACGGAATAGGAGGTTTCTGGGTCCACGGTGCCGTTCACGGATCTGAAACCTAGAAGCGAGCAATACGTGCATTCCCTCTGGCAGGAGGAGTGGAACGCTCAGATGGACAACAAACTTTTTCGGATCCGTCCCAACCTGAAAGAGATTTTTCCTCTGAGTGTGAAAAACCGATGGGAGGCGACAGTGCTCACCAGGATACACACGGGTCATTCTCACATCACTCACGTTCACTTGCTGAAAGGCGAGGGAACCCCGTGGTGCGTGACTTGCGACGTGCGGGTGACCATCAGGCATCTGCTCCTGGAGCGCCGGGATGTTCAGGATATTAGGCACAAGCATTTTACCGCAGATTCCCTAATGATCCTCTTTCGGGATGTTCCACCGGACACCATTTTTAACTTCCTGAGAGAATCCGGCTTTTTTCGTCTGATATGAGTGAAAGTGGTATGATTGGTCTCTAAGGACAAGGTTGTTTTAAGGAACCTGGTTTTGGTTTTATCTCGTTTTAAGTGTGATCGATGTGGGTTTTCCCACGACGCGGGGGCCGTCCTGGGCTGACCCTTATGGTCGACCGGGGCGTCGATACAAGCAAGGACAGTCGAGTTGGTTTTATACCTCGTTTTAAACTGTACATAGACGCACACTTTTAATACGAATTTTAAAATGTGACGAGATGATAGCCCTGATATGGTCTATGTGGTCGGCGGGGCAATAAGCAACATCATTGGATTGGATTGGACATGTTGTTACTGTTGTTCACACTGAAATAGAGTGACACATCCTTATGCAATAGAATAGACATGTTATTACTGTTGTTCAAACATAAATCTAATGACACTCCTTCACACAGTATGTGGCTAGAATAGATATGCTACTACTGTACTGACACTGAAGTATAGTGACACATCTTCAATCATTAAATTCCGCAGCCGAGGAGACCACTAAGCCAAAAACAAAACAAAAACAAAAAAGTCCGTGCTAGGGAGAATAAACAAGGCAAAACACGTAAACGCAATGTTTTGTCCAAAAATAGTTCCTGGTCTAATTTCAATATCGAGGACAGAACAGACAATACGTTTTTGACGACGCTTTCTCTGTGAGTTTTGAGGAGGAGGAGGAGGAGCTGATTAAAGAAGTAGACAACGATATCCTGGTCAATGAAGAGGAAGGTAAAAAAGTATACGGGTCAATTGCAAAACTGGACAACAATTTTTTCTTTAACCCTTTTCTTGTTGAATTTACAGAATTAACTTGCTTATAGATTTTGAATTCTTGGAAGGATTTCTACCCCCACTTGACTTAGTTTATGTACGTCTTTTTCCTATCTGCATTATTTCCTTTCTCCGCCCGCCCCCCCCCCCCCCCCCCCCCCCCCCCCTCCCCTCATTCACTTAACATTCATCATTCAGTTTTTTTCCCTCTTCCAATGCAAACACATTCACTTTATTGTCTAGTTATGTAAATGAATTGTCTGCTACGAACTAAGACGCCAATTTTTCACCACACTACGAGCAAAAACCGTTTCTATTGCTGGCTCTGTATTCTTCCTTCCTTTCCATGCATATACTTGTTAGTGGTCAAAATTTATCACTGGCACCTTCGGAAACACTCTCTGCATCGCCCAGCCAAACTTCAGACACACTGTTTGAGAACCACGTATTAAGTGTGTAAAGGTAAAGTACTGCCCGCGTAGTCAGGACCAACAGCAGGCTTTGGCAAGTTTGAAATCTAGCAGCAGGTGCCATTATTATTTGCTGTGGCTTTTAAGGGACTAAGATGGAAAATAAACTGCCAGAAAAACATCAAAAAGCTGTATGATAAAATTGATTGCAATTAAATTGTAAAAAAATGGTGTGCCAACAGTGAATGGTGAGGTATGAAAGCAAGGCTAACCAGCGCCAGGAAAAACGATATCTGGTCAATACACACACAGCGTCTAGTTGTGTGTGCTAGGGCCTACAAGTGCTGTCGCCAAAGCAATGCATGCTATTCACGAGGTGCAGTGCAAAGAAAACCCAGACCTTTTGGATATGGCGGCATCCTGATTGGCTGACTCCATAGCCCTGTTAGGCCACACTTCTAAAGACCTGTCTCTCAAGAGGAAGGCAGCAATAAATCCATGCCTTAACCCTACCATAGCAGTTGGATATCTTAGTGACAGTACTCTTGTTACTGACAAACTCTTTGGACACAATGTGTCTGCGTCTCTCAAAGAGGCCAAGGCGTTGGGTTGTTTAGGGGCAAGTGTTTCTGGGTCGAGTGGGGCCAGCCATTATAACGATTAGTGCCGAAAACAGTTTTCTGGCCAGTCCTCTTTTTAGGGAAGAGGAACAACAACCAGTGGACCAGAAACAAGAAACACTTTGGTGCCATAAATGTGAAGTGAAAGAAACTGCATGCATAGTTCTTTGTCAGTGTCAGTCACTGATGGAGAATGAGGTGAGTCAGTTTTATATTTGACTCCCTAAATTACTTGAAAATTTGAAAACAGAGGTAACCCCATTTTTTACTGCCAGAATACAATTCTTTTTTTGATCAGTGGAAATGTTTTACCTCTGACCCTGAGATTGTTCAGTAAATCAAGGGGGCAAGAATAGAACTTGACTATTGATTTGATGGTTTGACATAGAGGTTTTTTGTGGGCTTTTTGCTGCCTCATCTTCTGTGAAGTTCCTATCCCTGCTATTCCCACTCCACTCGTTTCAATCTCCCCACCACAGCCATACCCCAGGTTCAACATGTCTCATCCTCAGGATTAGAAGTCCACTGGGAGCTCATCGATATTAGGTCGCCATGAGACCACTAGCCAGAGAGGCCCTGTAATGCTGCTGAGTCAATTGTTGGTGTTCAGTGGTGCTTTTTCTGACCGAATATACGCAGGACATCATCTACTAAGCCCCCTACTAACAGCAGCATTATCTCAGTCGCGGAGTCAGACTGAGTGAGTCACCCACCAGAGGTTGGGACAACCACAACATCCCTCCAACGACCACCCCCCTCAAACCTCCAACCCTAAAGGCCTTGACACAAACTCACCACAGGCACAGAAGCGTATGGGGAAGATGAACTGAGGTCACCATTAGACCAGAGCAACAGGGGCCACAGAATCAGAGGCAACTTTTTTTTTTCTATTGCATAATGATTGATGAGAATGATGATGATGTAATGATGCTGCTATGGAGGTGCATGTGTTTTTAGACTACGTGACAGGGCTGTAATCTACTTTTACTATCATGATATATCCCAGCGTCAACCAGGCCTGAGAGATAGACACCTGCAGTGTTGGTCAGGTAATTTGAGTGTCACTCTCAAACTCGCATCCATAAAGTGGATGAAGCTCAGCTGTGTGGTCCGAGTTTTCCCATTGAGCCCACAGTGCACTCACTCTGGGTAGGAGCTGGCCAGAACCCGAAAATTCCTGATGACTCTTATGGGAATCGGACCCATAATCTTCTAGTCTGGAATCCAAGGTGCTTACCACTGCACCATGGCAGCTGGCTGTTTGACACAGAGTTTTTCCCCTCACCCAAGCTTAACAAAAACATAAATGGGTGCCATTCATAAGGAGGTTAAAAAATTAGACCAGGAACAGTTTCATTTCCTAATGTGTATTTGAAGAGGGCAAATATTTATCACCTATATTCACGTACTCTAAGAAGAATTGCACGCACGGAATTACCTTTTTTTAAAAAAAAAATATTTTACTCCTTTTTATTCTCTTATTTTGAGGAAAATGGAATAAATATTCATAAGCTTTTTTACATCCAGTCCTCATGTGTATGCAGTTTTGTCATCGCATTAATAAATTTAAAAGGTGCTTACTACTTTTTTCTTTAATCTGGGACATATGTTTATGTAATTTGTCAGTGGTAGTACTTCCCCAAAATGAGGATATTGGTTAAGTTTTTTTGTTTGTTTGTTTTTACTCTACATTACCAAAATATCATGATCTCTAGGCCTATGACTAATTTTGTTGACAGATGATGGTTGGATAATGTACCCAGTAGCTAACTTGTTATGTTTTATTTACTACTTTTCTTTGTTTGTTTTTGTTTTATTTAACACTTGCTTATCATTGTTTTTTTCTGGTTTCACTTTCTTTTTGTTTTCTACTATAAGGGTCATTTCATTGTAAATTATTGATTTTAGTTCCCTGTATTGCGCCTTTGTTATTCTATTATTATCTTCTGTCTTTACATCTTGCTTTCTGCTTATTACTGTCTTTTTGTCTTCGATTTGTTATTTGGTTTAATATGGTTGTTATTCGGAGGTGTTTCTTAAATCGATGCTATAGAACAAGTGTGTTCAATATATGACGTCACAAGAAAGTGCTATCACCTGACTTCTGCATGGGCTTGTGAGATGAAGCTGCTAAATTAAACTACTGGCTCATACTCATTCTGGAGTCTTGGACTTTGATCTAAAATGGAAGCCATTCTGCATGGTGTCAGAAGCAACACGAACCCCTAGATTACTTTTGCCAAGGTTTGCAGTCAGGCAGGTTGGTGTTAGACTCCTTTTTGGCAATATATTGAATCGACACGGCAGTTGCTCGATTCAATTTCTGCCTACTCTGATGTTTCGCTGCAGGTGGCTGAGTAGGTGTGAGCACATCATCCAGTGACAGGTTCTAAAACATGGTTCAGTGGTACAGGTCTTGCTGGGGGACCAACATGGAAGCTTTGTGCAAACCAGAGCCTAAGTCTTTTGAAGGAAATGCTGCTGAGAACTGGCAAAACTTTGAAGCTAAAGAATGACATCTTTGTGCATGCTGTATATGGTGACAAGGATGAGCGCACAAAGGCTTACATCTTACTCAACTTAGCTGGCAGAGAAGCCATTAAGAAAGAAAACCTTCAGCTATGATCCCGAAGTCCGAAATCATGCTGGTGATGGGGTGTATGGGGTGCTTAAGGAGAGGTGGTACCTTTGTAAACCTGGCAGTAGCATCCCTCGGGATGGACGGGAGCACTGGTCCTCACTTGGCACTCAACTCTCACTTCTGGGTCCGGGTCCTTAACCCACCCACACCCCGGTAACCGCTTCTACTGGCGGGCGAAACGTTGTGAGGGGCTGGTGCATTCTTAACCACCAGTAGGAGTCTTGGAGAGGAGATGGGCGCCACCAAGCTTCCTCAAGCCCACTGAAAGGACATGAGAAGAACAAAACAGACATACATGCCGGATCGGTCGAGGCCCGGATCAACAACGACCGCGCTACCCACTGCAAGCCTCCAGGGTGGGAGCGACAAGTGTGCTACTGGGGCAGAACAAACTCTAAAGCTTCCAGCTAAAGGGGCAACCATTGGCACATGGAATGTGAGGACTCTGTACCAAGCAGGAAGAGTACAGGAACTTACACATGAATTACAGAGGTATAAATGGGACATCATAGGGCTTGCGGAAGTCAGATGGATTGGCTTCGGAGAAACAACCACGCAAGACGGCCACAAAATATGGTACAGCGGAGAAGAGAAACTACATCAACATGGAGTAGGCTTTATTGTCAGGAAAGAGATTGTGTCAAGCATCATCAGCTGCACACCAGTATCCAGCAGACTCATCTCAATCAGAGTTTCTGCAAAACCCCAGAATCTCACCATCATCCAAGTATATGCTCCAACATCTGACTACGACGATGACCAGATAGAAGAATTCTATGAAGAACTTGAAAACGTCATCTCCAAAACGCCCAAAAAAGACATCCTTATTGTGGAAGGCGACTGGAATGCTAAGGTGGGACCTGATGCCTATGACACCTGGGCAGGAACCACAGGACGATTTGGACTGGGAGAAACAAATGACAGAGGACAGCGGCTGCTGGAATTCGCAAAGAAGCACAAACTGACTTTGGCTAACACACTCCACCCTCACAAGCCATCCAGAACATCAACCTGGCACTCACCAAATGGTCTGATTCATAATCAAATTGATTACATTCTGTCACCCCAAAGATTCAAATCCAGCATAAACAAGGCAAACACAAGAACATTCCCAGGAGCTGACATTGGCAGTGACCACGACCTTGTACTTACCACCATCAGGCTGAAACTGAAAGCAAAACACCAGCCAAAAAGCCCACGCATAAGATTCGACCTGGAAAAACTCAAAGACCCAACAGTGGTTGAGATCTTCCAAGCCAACATTGGAGGAAAGTTCGCGGCACTCACAGCCATCAACAATGATGTGGACACACTGGCCAACAACATCAAAGAAGTGCTAACGACAGCAGCAGAAGAAACATTAGGAAGAAGCAGAACAAAGAAACAACCCTGGGTGACAAATGAGGTTCTTGACCTCTGCGACAAAAGAAGAGAACTTAAGAAACAAAAGTTCACAAGTCAAGAAGCTTACAAGAAGTACATGGATAGCCACAGAGAAGTGAGGAAAAAGATGAGAGAAGCCAAAGAAGCATGGATAGAAGAACAATGCAACAACATCGAAGCTGGAATGGCCAAGGGAAACAGCAAAACAGCTTACGACACTTTGAAAGCACTAACGAAAACCACACAGCCTAAAGCCTCTGTTATAGAAGACAAAGAAGGAAATCTTTTAACGGAAAACAATGCCATCCTCCAACGCTGGACAGAATACTGTGAGGGATTGTATAACTACCCACTACGCCCAGATACCAACATAGTTTCTGACAAACCCCCTGAACACCAAGATAAAGACCCACCAATACTAAGGTGTGAAGTAGATGCAGCTATTAAACAATTGAAGAAGGGGAAGTCCCCTGGAATCGATAACATCCCAGCTGAACTCATAAAAAATGGAGGGAATGAAACAGCAAGGCGATTCACAGAACTTTGTCAGAAGATCCACGACACCAAAGAATGGCCAAAAGAATGGACACAGTCTCTTGTAATACCCCTGCCAAAGAAAGGAAACCTTAAGCAATGCCAGAACTACAGAACCATCAGTCTCATAAGTCATCCTAGCAAGATCATGCTGCAGGTAGTCCTCAACAGACTGAAAAACCAAGCGGAAAAACTCCTGGCAGAAGAACAAGCGGGCTTTAGACCAAGACGCAGCACAATGGAACAAATTTTCAATCTGAGAATTCTGATAGAGAAGCATCTCCAACACCAAAAAGACTTGTACCATAACTTCATAGATTTCAAAAAGGCCTTTGACAGGGTATGGCATGACGGCCTCTGGCAAGTACTCAGGCACTTCAACATTGACAGCTGCCTAATTGAAGTAATCAAGGCTCTGTACGAGAACGCAAGAAGTGCAGTCTTCATAAACAATCACGTGGGCGAGTTCTTCAAGACCACGGTTGGGGTTCGCCAGGGCTGCCTTCTCTCACCTGTACTCTTCAACCTCTTCCTCGAAAACATCATGACAGAGACACTGCAAAACCACCACACTTCCATCTCCATTGGTGGAAGACCCCTTTGCAACCTCAGATTTGCAGATGACATTGACCTCATGGGCAGCAGCAAACAAGAACTGCAAATCCTCACAGACAATTTAACAGATCGAGCGAGCGCATACGGCATGGAGGTCAGTACAGAGAAATCAAAGATCATGGTCAACAGCGCGAGTAATGACATCACGGAAATAAAGATGAATGGAGAAATACTAGAAGAGGTGAGCCAATTCAAATACTTAGGCTCCATCCTAACAAAAGATGGCACATCAAACAATGAAGTGAAAGCTCGCATTGCAACAGCAACATCTGCTCTAGTCAGACTCCAGAGGATTATCAGAAGCAACAACATCAGCTTCTGCACCAAATACCACCTTTACAAATCCCTCGTGATATCTATCCTCCTATATGGCTGTGAATCATGGACTCTGACAGCAGAGTTAGAGAGGAGAATCCAAGCATTCGAGAACAAGTGCCACAGAAGACTCCTCAGAATATCATACAAAGAACACAAGACCAATAACTATGTGAAAGAAGAAATCAAAAAGCGTGTGGGCCCCCAAGAGCCTTTGCTCTCCACCATAAAGAGGAGAAA
>CM060346.1:17114281-17126781 GCA_030674155.1 Stramonita haemastoma
AAGTCAAGTCAAATAATTTAATGAGCCAGGCCATTTGCCCATGTCAAGGGGAACAGTGGGACGGGGATGATGCCATACTGACATACTTATCTCTTGAAAATATCAATGCAACAGGAACATTTGTGGAGCAGAATCCTCTGCGTGCCTTCATTCTAGACAGCCAGTCACCCTGAATTAGTGGTAGCACCATTCTTTGAAATGGTAACGACAACTAGCGATTATCAATAACACCACCTTACGAAAACATAGTTTTTTCCGCACCAGGCAAAGAACAAAAATCATAATTATAACAGTTGCAATCAGCAATATGAAAACATATAAATGCAAACGGTTCACAATCATGTTGTCTACACCACAGCAGATGACCTTAAATGAAGTGCACTTTTGACGTAATACATTGCTGACTTTGCATGTGTTGTGCTTGAGAGCAGCAACGCCAGTCTGAAAGTAGATGGTTGATTATAAAATTTTGCAGGTATAAACTGTTCCCGTATTAGATTGTATCTTGGACATATAAACATGAAATGTACTTCGGACTCAAGGATACCCTGGCAGAAAGGGCAGTCAGAACATTTTTGTGTCGTATTGTAACGGTTTTTGTGACATCTTAATGGTGAAACGCCCAGGCGCATTCTTGTTAAATACTTCCTCACAGCACTATTTTGAACAATGAGTAGGTAATCAGACAGAAAAAGATTTTGTTTCAATAAGGAATAGAAGGCATAACGCTCTTTTGTGTTGATTTCACTGTTCCAGCTTTGAGTGTAACAATCCTTAAGACGTTGTCTGAATTCTGCCAAAAATATCCTTGCATCCGCCACTCCCTGACATTCCCACACAAAACCAAAGCCATAACGATATAGGGTAAAGCAGACTGTAGAGACCCAATTATTCTTATTATTATTATGGAGGTTAAGCAGCATGTTGTATGATTTATATGGAATACGATCTGTATTCATTCTTGTAAGAGTTATCCAGTATTTGATATTACGGGTATAAGTATTGACAAAGAGTGGAAATCTACCGGTCTCTCCATATACCAGGGCATTTGGTGTTCTAATGCTCACATTTAAAAATCTTTTAATTGCAAAGACATGTACTCTTTCAATGACAGAATGATCAGCTAAGAGACCCCATACCTCAGAACCATACGTTAAAATTGGCTGAATCTGACAGTCAAAGAGTTTGAAAAATATTTTAGGGGACTGATTACCGAGAGACCACAACAAACGTAAAATACCGATTACACCTTTTTTTGCCCTACTAGCCATGTCCTTCAATGCATAAGAAAAGGACAGACCTGTGGAAAAAATAACTCCTAGGTATTTGTACTGGTTTACCACTTCGAGATTGTTTCCATTATAGAGCCATTTTTCTCGTACAGCAAGGTGGCCACCTTTTCGAAATACGACAACTTTTGATTTCTCCATATTCACTAACAATCCCAACTTTTTTGCTGTGTCACTTAATATATTTAATTGCGTTTGCAGACCAACTTTAGTGTATGATAACAGTATTACATCATCTGCAAAGAGTAGTATCAGTATCTGCATTTGGTCTGGGGTTAAAGATATACCATGTTTTCCTCTCTGAACAAGTTCAACCGCTAACTCGTTAATATAAAGAGAGAATAAAACAGGGCTACAAATGTCTCCCTGCCTCAGTCCTCCAGGACACATGAAAATATCAGTTAATTCACCTCCCACACTAACCCTTGCTTTTACAATGTTGTACATACTTTGCAGAGCTCTGTACATTTTTCCTTTGACACCAATTTTTCTAAGTAAAGACCACAAGCAATGCCTATCAACCAAATCGAAGGCCTTCTTGAAGTCTATAAAGGCACAGTACAGCTTTCCATGGTTAGCAAACTGTTTCTGAATTAATGACAAAAGGGTAAATATATGGTCGACTGTGCTATAACTACGTCTAAATCCTGCCTGTGCTTCATTTAGTCCTTTGTTTTCTTCTAACCATATAGATAAACGCTTATTGAGAATGTAGTTATAAAGTTTTCCACATACGTTTAGTGAGGAGATGCCTCTATAATTATCAGGAGAATTGATGTCACCTTTCTTATGTATTGGCTGAATGACTGCTTCTGACCATTGAAGTGGAAAACTGCCAGATGTAAACAATTTATTGAAATATTTAGTTAGAAATAATGCAACCTCTGGGCCTGCATATTTATAGAATTCCCCAGAGAATCCATCTGGACCTGCAGCTTTATTGTTTTTTTAATGTAGATATAGCCTGTACTACTTCTTGGTGTGTAATTTCTTGCTCAAGTATTGTAATATCTACTTGTAAGGTGGCTGAAGTATCAGAGGAGTAGGAACAGTTAAATGTCTCATCTGTATCCGACTTGGGATCACTTTGGCTAAATACAGTAGAAAAATGATTATACCACTCTTCGGAAGAAATGCTACTTTGGCACACAGGTCTTCCAATGTGTTTCCTTACTGTGTTCCAGAATCTCTGAGGATCACTTAAAGAGTCTTCTAACACTTTCATTGTTTGTCTTTTGTACCCGATTTTCTTTTCTTTTAACAAAAACTTGTACTCTTTCCTGAGATCTGTATACTTAATTCTCAGGGTCTCTATATCATCTTTTGAAGCGTTATCATCTTTAGTATGTTTCCGATAATTTCTAAGAGCATATCTCACTAACCTCCTTTTCTCCCTGCATTCAAAATCAAACCACGGATTGTTATCAAATTTACCAAATACAACTGTCTTTAGCATAGGGGCTGCTGCTAAACTAATAATCTCATAAAGTTGTTTAATTGCTACTTCTATGTCTAAATCAATCATATCGTATGCTTCTTTAATTTTTTTTAGAAATACAGTCAGTTTTAAACATGTTAGAATATTCCTCTGACTTTTGACAGTCCCACCTATATTTTTGTATGGACATCTCTCTGGGCCTATAGGTTATGTTGGTATTTATATCTTTGCACTTCAGTGTTAGCTCCAAAGGCATATGTTTTGACTCTATTCTCTCACTGACTGTCAACTCTGTAGCCATCTCAGAGATACATCTTGATATTATAAAATAATCTATTACACTGCAGCCATTATATGAAACATACGTACAGCTAGAATCAAATCTATGATTTACCAGACCATTCAAAAGAACCAGACTAAATTGCTCACAAACATTCAGCAAATACTTTCCAAAATCATTCGAAACCCCATCAGCTGAAGCCCGCTGATATGAGTCAACATAGTTAACATTGCCATCATAATCACAAATATTACACGGCAGTTCGTCCTCATGAGCATTGGCATTGCCAGTCCTTGCATTCAGGTCGCCCATAATTATTATGGGCATATTTCCTATGTCTTGTAGGATATCTAAGATGATATTTTCCAAAAGAGAAACACCATTGTAAATGTCTGTTTCAGAATAATATGGGCTATATTGTGGAGGTAAATATATGCCAATTAAGACACAGTCTCTGTCCAGACCTGTAAGCGCTTTAGCCAGTGTCAGCACAATACAGTTGTCATATTCTAGATGAACCTGGGAAATAAGAGGAGCGATGTGTTTCCTAACTAGCAAAGCTACTCCCCCACACAGCCGAGCTGTGGGTGCATTTGAGACTTTGACAGCATTGGGAAAAGATGTGAAGGGAAGTCTGTAGTGAATGTTTCTGTCAGTACAATTATATCAAATTTGGATATATACGATCTTAAATCTGCATGATAGATTGTACTAAGTCCTTCTACATTGTATGTCAGGAATCTTAAATTGTGTGACAATCCATTTCTAATCTCCTGGCAGACATGGGCAGGGTCAAGTCCCTATTTGAGACTACTGGCAGCAGGTGACTGGGCCTTTGTTCCTGTTCTGGAGGAACGAGACCCTGAGCTGAGGAAAGAATCCGTCAGGTGCATTTGCTTACACCTTGCCTTGCTGCGGGTCACAGGCCGATGTACAGGAGTGGCGGTTGTCACTTCATTTTCAATGGTCAGGCTTGCGTCTTTGCCTGTCTGGTCATGGAGGAGGCTGTCTTCTTTCTGTCTGTCCGGTGACGAGGGCATGCTGCTTTGTCCATCTTCTGCAGACTCCCATGGGTCCAGAACTTGTTTGACAAGAGTCTGGCTGTCGTCGTGCTGTACCTCTGGAGTGGGCGGAGTCAGCACAGGTGCCATCATTTCATCTTCTGTTAATGGCTGGTATACATTGCTGTGTGTGATATTTAGATCATCACATCCTGTCTCTTGGGTAAAGGTGGTTGCCATATTATCTTGTGCATCCCTGTGGTCTCCATCCTTAGCAGAAGCACTGGCTGTATTTTCTGGCACACTCATCCCTTCAGGCACTCTGCATGAAGGTCGTGTGCATGAGCTTGTCATTTCATCACCTGGCACCATCGTTTCCGAGTTGCCGGCTTGGGGTACCCATGTCCCTGGAGAATGCAGAACTGATAAATGGGGAGTCAACCTCTGTCCTGTAGCCTTCTGAGGAGCTGTCCTGGCTGGTGACTCTCTGTTCAGGGGGGGAAATTCATTCATACTGCATAAGTTGGGAAGACTTGCATTTCGTTTAATATGGTTTTGTGAGTCGCTGCCAGCCACCTTTGAGGATGACATGTCCGATATTTGGTTCCACCTAGGATTCGAACCATAGTTCCATCTTGTTGATCTGGCATCTTCATGGGATGTTTGCACGTGACTTTCTGCTGTTTGTTCCCAAGTAGAGGTATGCACCTTCGCTTTACTCTGCCCCTGTTGTTCCTTCCTGTAGGCGTTCTTTTCATTGTCTTTCTGATCCAAGGACTGCTTCCTTGGCTCTTCTGACCCTCTGTCCCTGTGGCCAGGTACAGCATCAGGTAGATGGTTGTTCTGTTGCCATTCTGTGTCATGTCCATAGTGTTCTTCATCTTCACGAGGAGCTTCACTTTCCATGCATTCCTGTTGGTACTGCGGTTGTCTATTAGCATGATTATGTCTTTCCTGCTGTTGTTCCTGTCCCCTGTGTTCTTGAAATAAGCTGTCCTGTTGTCTGTCTTCATAAAGATACCTTGTCTGTTTGTCTCCACTGTAGATTCTGTCTTCTTCATAGTGATGTCTGCTCCGCTTGTCTTCACTATGGCTTCTGTCCTGTTGTCTGTCTTCATCAAGATATCTGTTCTGTTTGTCTTCACTGTGGCTTCTGTCCTGTTGTCTGTTTTCATAGTGATCTTGTTTGTCTTCCTTGTTGTTTCTGACTTGCCGTCTGTCTTCATAGTGATATCTGTCTTGCTTTTCTTCACTGTGGTTTCTGTCCTCCTGTCTGTCTTTGTGGTGATATCTGTTCCGTTTGTCTTCACTGTGGCTTCTGTCCTGCCGCCTATCTTCGTAGTGATCTTGTTTGTCTTCCCTGTGTTTCCTGTCCCGCTGTCTGTCTTTAGACAGATGTCTTTCATCTTCTCCTTCCTTCTGTTTTCTGTAACTGTGGTTGGTAGACCAGTGCGACCTGTTCTCACTGTGGTAATGCAGGCGGCCATTGTAGAAAAAGGCCTTTCTACCCGCCAGCTTTTCCTCCCTGAGGATGTCATACTGGTTGTCTGTCAAGTCTGTGGCCACATGGATGTTGAGGGCGTCAGCCATCTCCTTCCTGCTCTCTTGGTCTCTTAACACAAACATCTTGTCTCGCCACCTGTGCATTGTGGCAATGAGAGGTCTGGCGTGAGAGCTGTTCTTTCTCGGGCCCACCCGTCTGGCTGTCTCCACATCATCGGTGGTCCATACCTTGCAGGGGTAGAAGCGGTTCAGCAGCTGCACTACCTGTCGGGCACAGTCTCCTTCATTCTTGCTGCTGCCCTCAAACACATTGAACAACTTGATATTACGAGCTCGTGCACTTGCTTCCAGTTTTTCCAGCTTTTTGTCCATGGTGGCACTTTTGTCATCCATGTGTGTGTTCCAGTCAAGCAGTCTTCCACACTGGTCTTCTAGTGTGTCACATGTAGAAGAGAGATATTTGACCTCTTCTTTTAAGGCATCATTATCTGCTTGAATAGATTGACACCATTTCAGGATTTCCGAAAGGTCTTCCTGCGAGACTGTAGCTGATCCTGCCTGTGACTGCTCTGAGCTCATGGGCTGACTTCTGACGTGGTCTGTTAGCCTGACAATATCGGACCTCAGTGTGTTATTTTCTTGTTGCAGTGAACTGCACCAGTCGTACAAAGTGGTGATGTTGTCATCTGTTCTCCTCTGGTGTTCACAGGTACCTTGCATTTGATGTGAAGTACTGGTGGAGAGTTGATTCATTGAGTCTTTCAGATCCCTATTTTCAGTCAGCTGGGTCTGGCACCATGCTTGAACATCAGCCATTGAGCTGGTCAATTCAGAAAAGTTGGACTTCAGCTCATCCAGCTGTCTGTTTGTGTTTTCAGCGAGACCAGCAACATCTTCTTTTAGCTCTCCAAGATCAGCAGAATAGTTCCGTTGCGAGATGGCAGGCTGTGCACAGTGCCTGGAGCCGCTGCCACTAAAGGATGGTATTGTGGGGCGCTTGTTGGTAGCAGGATTTTGGTCCGGGTATGTCTGAGATGGGAGCCATCTCATTAATGGGCCATTTCGGTTTGACAGGAAACCAGTCCATGTGTCGGTGTGGACTCGGTATATTGAGGGCCCGGATTGCTTTCAACATCCATGCACAGGAGAAGAAAATGCGAGATGAAGACAGCAGCAAACAAGGCAGTCATTGAACCGAATCGAGCACCTGTGGTCGGTTTGTCAAAAGGCTTGAATGAAACTTGTTTGAAAAAGAAGAGCGCACAGTCTGCTTTTTGGCGAAGAAAACGCCCGACGTAAAGTCGGCGCAATATGGTAGGAAGCGCACACCTCTTACCTTAGGACCATTATGATGTTGGCGTCGTCTCATAAAGGTAAGAAAGACCCAGTAGAACTTGCCACAGGTAATTCGCTGGTCTGTATGACTGGATGGCATGATTGGGCAGATTTTTTCAAAGTCCAAAAAATCAGCTCAACCGTCAGTCTGCGAGTTTTTAATGTTAGACCTGTGTCAGTTTTTTTTCAAAGTCCAAAAAATCAGCCCAACCAGTCAGTTCAGTGCGTGGCTGGAGAGAGCGCAAAAAAGTACGTCCGTTCGCCACGAAATCAGCTCACCGAATCCCCAGAGAGAGAGAGAGAGGGGGGGGGGAGGGAGGGAGGAAGAGGGAGAGAGAGAGAGAGAAAGAGAGAGAGAGAAAGAGAGAGGGAAGGAGGAAGAGAGAGAGAGAGAGAGAGAGAGAGAGAGAGAGAGAGAGAGAGAGAGAGAGAGAGAGAGAGAGAGAGAGAGAGAGAGAGAGAGAGAGAGAGAGAGAGATCAAATCTTCTTCTTCTTCTTCTTCTTCTTCTTCTTCTTCTTCTTCTTCTTCTTCTTCTTCTTCTTCTTCTTCTTCTTCTATCCCATAGTCTTTTTAGACCGTAGGGGCGCCACGGAAGACCTCGCAACCAGCTGTCTACATTTCCCTGTCCTCGACCTTTCTCAGGGTGTCACTCAGCCTGAGGCCCGTCCACTCTCGGATGTTGTCCTCTCATCTCTTTCTCTGCCTGCCTCTCCTTCTCCCGCCTTGCACGGTTCCTTGCAGAATCGTCTTGAAAAGCCCTGTTAATCTTGCGACGTGCCCATACCACTTCAGTTTGCGATTTTTGACTGTGGTCAGGAGATCTTCAAAGGGCCTGATGGCTTGACCGATTCTGATTCTCACTTCCTTGTTAGTAATGTGGTCTTTGTAAGAGATGCCAAGGAGTTTGCGAAAGCATCTTATCTCTGTGGCCTGTATTCTCCTCTCCAGATCTGCAATGAGGGTTCATGACTCACAAGCATACAGGAATATTGAGATGACCAGAGTGCGCATCTGCCTGATCTTTGAGCTGAGCAAGATGTTCCTGTTCTAGCAAATGGTCTTCAATTTTGTCAGTGCTGTAACTGTCTGTGCAATCCTTGCGAGTATTTCAGGCTTGGATCCCTTGTCTGTTCCGATTGCTCCCACATATTTGAAGCTTTGTACCGTTTCCAAATTCTGACCACCGACCCTGATGTTGGTGTTGATGCCGTTGATGTTGTTGGTCATCAGCTTGGTCTTCTGCACACTGATTTCCATGCCATAGGCTGTTGAGGTCTTGTCGAGGCGCGCCTTTCACTTCTGGACACCAGGATGGAGGTGAAAAGTGTATGACAGGTGTACCAAATAGAATTCGTGCCAGAAATAACATCACAATTGGCACATGGAATATCAAAACATTGAGAGAAACAGGCAAACTTGAAGAACTCCCACATGAAATTGACAGGTACTGCTGGAACATTCTAGGACTCTGTGAAGTACGGTAGAAGAACATTGGAGAAACATCAACCCAGGAAGGCACAAACTATACTTCAGTGGGAAAGAGGACAAACATGAACAAGGGGTTGGGTTTCTGGTCCACAAGGACATTGTGAACAGTGTCATGGGTTGCCGACCAATCTCTAGCAGGCTTATCACCATCCACCTGAGGGCAACTCCTTTCAACATCACCATTATCCAGGCATATGCCCCAACATCGAGCCAAAATGATGACAAGGTAGAAGACTTCTATGAACAGCTGCAGGAAGTTATAGATCAGACCCCCAAAAAAGACATCATTGGTGTACAAGGTGATTGGAATGCCAAAGTAGGAGAAGAAGCTTGCAAGAACTGGAGTGGCACATGTGGGCGATATTGTAACAAATAGACTAATGAAAGAGACTTTAGACTCTTGGAATTTGCTAACTACAACGACTTTAAGTTGATGAACACATATGGTCCACACAAAGCATCTCGAAAATGGACATAGCATAGCCCTGACGGAGTAACCCACAACCAGATTGACTACACCATGGTGAAGAGGCGCTTCCAGTCCAGCGTTAACATCGCAAGAACACGCAGATATCAAATCAATTTTTTTTTCCAGATAGTACATTGAGTAGGCAATATATATATATATATATATATATATATATATATATATATATATATATATATATATATATATATATATATATATATATATATATATGTGTGTGTGTGTGTGTGTGTGTGTGTGTGTGTGTGTGTGTGTGTGTGTGTGTGTGTGTTTCATCAAACCATCTATATAGCAAAAAACAACAACAAACCCAACAAACTAACAAAAAAGAACAACAACAAAACAGAACAAGAAAAAAAAGCTCTTAAACCGAAAGCTCGTAACCAAAGAGCAGACAACTAAACAGAAATAAGCAGCAAGCAGACAAGTAAAATACAACCAAGAAAAACCCACCAAAAATATTTAGCTACAAACATTGTTACAACTCATAACAACAAAATTAACTCTAAAGGAACTGAAGAGAATACAATGATTATAATAATAACAATAAGAATAATATCAACAATAGTGATAATAGTATGATAATAATACACTGTAACACTCACTCCTTCACGTAGGCTACATACACACACACACACACACACACACACACACACACACACACACACACACACACACACACACACACACACACACACACACACACACACATACACACACACACACACACACACACACACACACACACACACACACACAATAAATATACATACATATACGCAACTCACTCACTCACGCACGCACGCACGCACGCATGCACATGCACATACAAATCAAACACAAACACACACACACACACACACACACACACACACACACACACACACACACACACACACACACACACGCATGCACGCACGCACGCACTTAACTCATACTATATAAGCATATATCCGCACGTGCACATGTACTTGAGGTGTTTTTTGTGTTTTGTTGTTGTTGTTGTTTGTTTTTTTTAGTCAAAGAAAAATAAAGAATGACAAAAGTCAAACAATTACATCAGGTTACAATATCAGCCTTTCTTTTACATTCCTACTTCATGTAAGAAAGAAGAAACAAAAACAAACAACAAAATTAAAACAAAAAACCGAAGAACAAAACTTCTAAAAATTGAGGTACAATCTATCAACAACAAAAAATTATGGAAATCATAATATTTTAAAACAAAGGGAGACGAAAAGATAAAAACAATTATCCACACACACACACACACACACACACACACACACACACACACACACACACACACACACACACACACACACACAGAGACACACACACACACACGCACACACACAGACACACACACATACACACACGCGCACACACACACACACACACACACACACACACACACACACACACACACACACACACACCACACACACACACACACACACACACCACACACACACACACACACACACACAATTTCGCGCTCATGTCATCAATAAACATTTTAAAGTGAGTATATGCCCAATTTTAATCAAGTCATGTAACGTAACTCAAGAGGATTCCATCCGCTGTAAGGCATATACATTGGGACATACCTATTCTAATACCTTAATCTTATGATTATGGTCATAAAAATCTCGTTCATAATCATTTTGTAATCATATTGGACATAGTTATTCAGCTTACTAGAACATTAAAAGGTTACACACAAAATCAACTACATTCAACACATGATTATTAAATAGCACAAAATGTGAATAAAACATTTCCCAATATGGATTGTAACATGTTTAGACAATAGGTAAGAGAGAGAGAGAGAGAGAGAGAGAGAGAGAGAGAGAGAGAGAGAGAGAGAGAGAGAGAGAGAGAGAGAGAGAGAGAGAGAGAGAGAGAGAGAGAGAGAGAGAGAGAGAGAGAGAGACTGAGTACACAGTACATTTTAAGCCAGGTAGTATTGCGTACAAATATTTTCAATTGAACAATAATGTCATCACTTAACACTCTCTATCTTTCTGATTTTATATATATATATATATATATATATATATATATATATATATATATATATATATATATATATATATATATATATAGTTGACTTGATAAAAACCCACGGTTCTGCTGGGCACCGCTCCCTCCAGGCACACAGTTGAGGTAAAATAGTAAAATAATGATAAAAACACGACTGTGTTCAACTTCATCTCTTTATTTGACAGCAAATTTTCGCTTCTATTCTGAAGCTTCATCAGGCTGAATAAATAACAATTGTAAAACATGCTTTTATAAGCATCACGTACTGATTTATATTCAAAATGATCAGCTTCCCCACACATAAAATGCATGCTAGCCACTGAGATCTTTTCAACTTTGACTCTCTTTCTCCCTTCTCTCCCCCCTTCCCCTCTCTCCCCTTTCCCTCTCTCTCACTCCTCTCTCTCTCCACACACCTCAACCCCCCCTCTCTCTCCCTCCCCTACTCCAATTCCCCAAATCTAAACAAAACCCAACAATCATTAAAACAATGATAGGTATCACAACCTATCAATAAAAACCTATAACCAAAACACACAGGAGCAATACTCTATTTTTTGACATATCTCTCCCTCCTCCCCTCTGTTTACACCCCTCCTCCCCCCCCCTACACATCATGCCTCTCCCATCCCTCTCACTGCCCCCCCCCCCACACAGACACACAGACACACAGACACACACACACAGACACAGACACACAGACACACACACACACACACACACACACACACACACACACACACACACACACACACACACACACACACACACACACACAAACACACACACACACACACACACAAATCACAACTCTGATTTTTAAACTATATATAAAGACATATTATAACCCCTCCAAAACTAAAATTATAGGTACATGGAGCACCAATATAAGCCTCTTCTAAAGTCCACAAATAAGTAAATAAATCAATAAATGAATAACATGAAGTAGGTCAAATAAAGAAATTCAAGGTCAAAGAAATTAATTATCTAGACCTTACCCTCAAAACTAAAAATGGAGAAATTATAACTGATGTTAACTCCAAACATAACCATTCTTACTTGCCGCCTAATAGCTGCCACCCTCCATCAGTTTTTAAAGGTCTTATCTTTAACGTAGGAGTACGGCTGCGAATGCTCTGCAGTGAAGATGGCGACCTTCATAAAAGAATAGAGGAATATAGCATATACTTCACTATGGCTGGTTGGAATTACAACCTGGCTAAAAGAGAGCTAGAGAAGGGAGCAAACAGAGATAGGAAAGCTCTAATTCACAAACAAAAACAAAAACCTCAGAAAAAAATAGCATGAGTTACTAAGTACGACTCCAGGTACCCATCTAAATCAGAAATCATAAGAAAAAACCTCAACCTCCTTTATACCAATCCTCAAAATAGAACATTTTTTCCTAAGAGACAAATTATAGCCGCAGTATAGACGTAGAAGAAACCTGGGTGATATATACAAGCCCACAGTCCCCACCAGAATCACCCAACAAGGACATAGGACCAAGCCGGGATTTTTTTAATGTAATGCCAAACGCTGTGACACATGTCAACACAGCCAGAACACAACATTTTTTATTTCTCCTTGGGATAAAAGAAAATGGTACAAAAAACAGAATATCACTTGCA
>CM060346.1:17131781-17146781 GCA_030674155.1 Stramonita haemastoma
AAAACAGGACGTTACATGCTGCAGGGCGGTTTCTGTGTGGGCTACAAGGGCAGCATCATCAGCAAAAAGTAGCTCTCGAATTTGTTGCTCCAGGGTTTTGGTGTGGGCCTGAAGACGCCGCAGGTTGAATAGGCTGCCATCTGTGCGGTAGCTTATGAAAACTCGGATCGGTGGATCTTATATAAATATGGATCGGTGGTCTATATGGATCGGTGGTCTAGGTGGTCACGCGCCTTGCCTAGAAAGCAAAAAGTCCGGGTCGGAGTGTGCGGGGTTCGTACCCCGTTTGGACCCAAAACTTTTTCCCCATCCATTAGACCCTGAGTGGTGGTCTGGGCGCTAGTCTTTCGGATGAGACGATAAACCGAGGTCCCGTGTGTTACACATCACTATTTAGCGCACGTAAAAGAACCCACGGCAACAAGGGGGTTGTCCCTGGCAAAATTATGTAGAAAGAAGCCACTCTGATAGGGAAACAAATACACTTGCATGCAGGAAAAAGAAAAAAAAAATGGGTAGGCGCTGCACATGTGGCAACGCGCTCTCCCCAGAGAGAGCAGCCCGAATTTCACGCAGAGAAATCTGCGTGACATAAAGTGGTACAAAATACAAAATACAAAATACTCCGTCTTCGTCATCAAGATCTTCTGTGGCCCGCTGAAGCATCATGCTGAAGAAAATAGTTAAGAGGGTTTGTGCAAGAACGCAGCCCTGCTTCACCCCGTTTGTGATTGGGAAAGGCTCTGAGAGGTTGTTGCTGTTTCTGACCTGGCCACGCTGGTCTTCATGTAGCTGGATCACCATGTTGAGAAACTTTGGGGGACAGCCAAGACGCTCCATGATCTGCCACAGGCCCTTCCTGCTCACAGTGTCAAATGCCTTGGTTAAATCAACGAAGGTGATGTACAGTCCCTTGTTCTGTTCGCGGCACTTTTCTTGAAGTTGTCTGAGCACGAAGACCATGTCGGTGGTACCCCTGTTAGCTCTGAAGCTGCACTGGCTCTCAGGGAGGTGGAGTTCTGCAACAGCAGGTACTAGTCTGTTGAGGAGAACTCTTGCAAGGATTTTGCCAGCGATGGAGAGAAGAGTTATCCCCCTGTAGTTAGAGCAATCTGATTTTTCCCCTTTGTTTTTGTAAAGGGTGATTATGATTGCATCACGAAGGTTTTGTGGTAGCTTTCCCTGCTCCCAGCAGCAAACAAAAAATTCATGGAGCTTGCAGTGCAGTGTTTGCCCCCTGTTTTTCCATAATTCTGGTGGAAAACCGTCGACGCCTGCAGCCTTCCCACTCTTCAGTTGTTCTATGGCTTTAGTTACCTCTTCCAGAGTTGGGGCTTCGTCCAGTTCTTCTTTCACTGGTTGCTGTGGGATCTGTTGGATCACTGCGTCATCAACAGTGCGATCAGCACTGAAGAGGGTTTGAAAGTGTTCAGCCCAGCGGTTCAATATGGACATCTTGTCTGTGAGGAGTACCTGGCCGTCAGTGCTGCGCAAAGGACTCAACACGTGGTGAGAGGGTCCATAGACTGCCTTCAAAGCTTCGTAGAAGCCTCTGTAGTCACCTGTGTCAGCGCAGAGCTGAGTTTTCTGGGCGAGGTTAGTCCACCACTCGTTTTGGATAACTCTAAGCTGGCGCTGGAGGTTGCTGCATGTAAGAAGAAAGGCAGCTTTCTTTGCTGGACAAGATGTTTGTGCAAGGTGAGCCTGATGGGCACTTCTCTTCTTCGCCAGCAGATCTTGTATTTTTTGTCATTTTCGTCAAACCAGTCCTTGTTCTTCTTATTGGAAAAGCCCAAGACCTCTGCAGAGTCTGCAGGATGACAGTTTTTAGGCGGGTCCAGAGCGTTTCTGGACAGGGGTCAGAGGGGCAGTCCTCGACTTCTAGCTTTGACTGGAGGTTGGACTGTAGCTCAGCTTTCACTTCAGCGGACTTGAGGCTGCCAACCTGGAGTTTCTTTCTGGGGGGACCTCCTCAATTTGACTTTGGCTTGATGTGAAGGCTGAGGTTGCATCGCATGAGGAGGTGGTCTGTGTGGCATTCTGCACTGGGCATCACTCTGGTGTGCAAGACATCACTTTGGTCTTTCTGGCGCACTAAGACGTAGTCTATGAGGTGCCAATGTTTGGACCAAGGATGCATCCAGGTTGTTTTTAGACTGTCCTTCTGCTGGAAGATTGTGTTAGTGATGATTAACTGCAGTTCAGTGCAGAACTCTAGCAGGAGACGCCCGTTGTCATTGCAATTCCTAACTCCATGTTTCCCCAGAACTCCCTTCCAGGCTTCTGAATCTCGGCCAACTCTAGCATTGAAATCCCCAAGGATAATGACCTTGTTGTCTGCAGGGGTGTTTCTTACCAGGCTGTGCTGGTCACAGTAGAATTTGTTCTTGTCTGCAGGGTCTGCTTGAAGAGTCGGGGAATACACACTGAAGAGAGTGATGTGCTGCTTGTTCTCCAGTGGCAGACGCATGGAGATGATATGGTCTGAATGACCTGTTGGTAAGTTCTCCAGCTTTGAGGCAATGGTGTTCTTGATCATGAAGCCTACACCTGAAAGGCGTCGTTCGGATTGGGGCTTGCCTGACCAGTATAAGGTGTAACCGGCGCCGTGTTCTTTGAGACTACCTTCATCTGGGAAACGGACTTCACTAAGAGCTGCAATGTTGATATTTAGTCGTGAGAGTTCGTGTGCAAATAAAGCAGAGCGTCGTTCAGGACGGTTGCTATCTGCTGTATCTAGCATGGTTCTGATGTTCCAGCACGCCAGTTTGAGACCTGTCACACCTTTGGAGGCAGGTGTGGAGCCACTTGACTTTGACTTTGTTGTTGCTCGACCGCTTGGAAAGATGCCCGTTGACCGCAGCTAGCCAACTGGGTGGTATGAGGATGAGCTTTCGTTAGGCCACCTTTTCTAGGCCCCTCTCCGTGTGGAGCAAGCAGTGCTTTCCCTAAAGAGGGCTGCTTGGTCATTCAGGGTGCTGCCGGGTGATGTTGTCATCCTCAGGTCAACAATCAGAAATACCCATGCTCCTCAATCGCCTGCATGCAGGATTGGAACTGTGGCTTCCAGTGACATCTTTCACCTGCCGCATTCGCCCCTTTCCCATCGCTACAGGGCTTGGGGATAGTAGGAAAAAGGGAGGATGAGGGGGGGACGTGGACTTGTCCTTGGGCCTGCGCATAGGATTTTTAAGGTGAGAGACAGTGCGCGCAGTACCGTTCCCACCCTTTAAACTCGCGGTTCATCTGCCATGGCCCAGCAAGCTGGGACGGTGACAGCGAGGTCCTCGGGTCGTAGCACCAGGTCATCTGCAAAGTCCAAGTCATCAAGAGTTGAGAATAGGTTCCATCTGATCCCTCTTGGAGTGTCATGACCCAATCAATGACAAGATTGAAGAGAACTGCTGACATTACACATCCTTGTCTTACACCTGTCCTGACTTCAAAGAGTGTGTCACTACAGCCTACTGAGCATCTGAAGTTGTAGAAGCTCTTAATCAGGTTTACCGGCTTGGATGGAATGCCATAGTGTCGTAGATGTTCCAAAGGCTGTCCATGTAAACACTGTTAAAGGCCTTTTCAAAATCAACGAAATTCACATATAGTTGCCTTTGCCACTCGGTGCACAGTTCATGAACCCTGCTTGTTCTTTCCTCAATGACCTGTCTACAGCATCTGACATTCTTCTGATGATGACCTTGGCCAGTATCTTAATTGGCACTGACAGAAGGGTGATTCCTGTCCAGTTATTGCAGTTGTTCAGGTCTCCTTTCTTGGGGATCTTGACAATTACCCCTTTGGTCCAGTCATCAGGTACTTTTTCTCCCTCCCATATGGCTGTGATCAGTGGCTGAAGAATGGTCACTGCCAGCTCAGGATCGGCCTTGAACAGTTCTGCATCGAGGTTGTCCAGACCTGGCGACTTGCCATTTTTGAGTGTCTTGATCGCAGCCACTATTTCTTCTTTTGATGGAGGGTCAGTGTCAATGTCCTGGTCTTCTGCAGCTTCTGGAATGTCCATTGTCTCTTCAGGAGATCGTTGATTGAGAACTTCCCTAAAGTGTTCGGTCCATCTATTTTCTTGTTCTTTCTCAGTTGTCAGCAGTTTTCCCTGTTTGTCCTTGACTGGGCCCCCTGTGCTCTCCTTGAACTTGCCACACACTTGCTTTGTGATCCTGAAGACTCTTCCCTGCTCCCCTTTTGCTGCCGCTTCCTCCGCTTCAGCTGCAAGTTGGTCCATGGCATCTCTCTTAACATGGCGTGCAAGTCTCTTCACTTTCTTGTTAGCCTTTCTATACATCTCTTCTTGTCTCTCTTGTAGTCATGGGGATTTTGTCTGCAGCATTTTCTTGATCTGTCTTCTCTCCTCGATGGCATCTAACGTCTCCTGCTGGATCCAGTTTTTATTTGTCTTCTTCTTTCGGTGGCCTAACGTCGACTTGCTGCTCTCTGTGTATACCGTGGCAATATGCTTCCATGTTGAGTCTATGTCCTGTTGATCTGTCAGGTCTTGTAAGGTCTGAAATCTGTTCATTAGGTCACAGACAAAGTCAGCCTTTATGGTGTTGCTTCTTAGTCGCTGGGTGTCAAAGCGTGCCTGAGTGGCTGGCCTGGCTTCAGTCTTCTTCAACTTTGTCTGGATGGTTGCTGTCACAAGGTGATGGTCACTTCCGATGTCCGCACTGCGCATGGTCTTCACGTCCAGAAGGTAGTGTCGCCATACACCGTTGATCATCAAGTGGTCAATATGGTTCCTGTCTCTTCCATTTGACGGAGTTCTAGGTCAGCTTGTGGATGTCACGGTGCGTGAAGAGGGTCCCTCCTATCACCAGGTTGTTCATGGCACAGAACTCTACCAGTCTCTCTCCATTGTCATTCCTGGTCCCCATACCATGCTTCCCCATGACTCGTTCATAGTCGGTGTTGTCATTTCCGACCTTAGCCTTCAAATCCCCCTTGATGACTAGAAGGTCGTGCCATGTTTTTTTTTTTTCTGTCTCTGTCTGGAGCTGGCTGTAGAAATTTTCTTTGTATGATGGAGATGTTGATGTGCCTGCCCTCCAATCTGGCACTCATAATTATGTTGCTTACTGGCTTCCATTCTAGCAGGCATCGCTCTACACCTTTCTTGAGGATGATGGCAACTCCCTCGTGGTGCATGTTGTCGTCTCTCCCAGAGTAGAGAACGGTTTCTCCAGTGGTGGTTTTCATCCTCCCAGATCCAGTCCATCTGCTCTCACTCACACCTAGGACATGAAGCTTGAATCGTCTCATTTCTGATGTTACTTGTGCCATCTTGCCTGTTTCATACATTATTCTGACATTCCAATGTCCTAGTCTGATCTTGGTTTTGGTGGTGTTCAGAACCATCCTTATCCTGCTGGTAACGTCCTGTCGGCTTTGGCCACCAGCATTCATTCGAGCTTCACTGGGCTTGGAAGGCCCCTCACACACAGAAATAGTGTTTTTCTTTGTTGCTGTTTCTGTAACTACTGGGGTTTTTTTAGGAGACAGGGTTGTTAGCCCTGTGCCCAACCCCCAACCTGGAGGGCCAGCCCCCAACCTGGAGAACCAGGCTTTTTTCTGTTGGGGTGTGCTTCCCCATCATACGACAGGTAGTACCAGTTTAGCATGGATTATTGGTAGCAGGCAAGCCTGGCCTGACAAGTGAGACCCTCCTTAGTCGCCTTTTACACATGCCTGGCAGGGAACAGCAGTCCTATTCTCAGCTTGCTTAGCAAACTTCCCGGGTACTGCACGGGGGATATATATATATATATATATATAAGAGAGAGAGAGAGAGAGAGAGAGAGAGAGAGAGAGAGAGAGAGAGAGAGAGAGAGAGAGAGAGAAGATATATATATATATATATATATATATATATATATATATATATATATATATATATATATATATATATATATATATATATATATATATATATATATCCAACAGGATGAGGACTGGTTCATTAGTTTTGATACATCAAGTAGATTAGAAGTTGATTTTTGAAGGTTGTCAATGATTGGTGCTGTTTAATTGAATCGGAAAGGAGTTCAACAGCACAGGGCATGATTATAGTAAACTAGACTTGAACAAGTCTATTCTTGGGATTGGGACTCTTGGCTTTTCAGTATTTCTGGAATGATTCATTGGGAACTTATCTCTTAAGGATGTGGGTAAAGCTCCTGTCATCTTGAATATCAGGATGCCTTTGTTATATTTTAGTGTTTGTTTTACGGGGAGAATACGTAAGAACCATTTTTCATGTTTTCCTAAGAATCCCCCTTTCATAAATACCATAATCTTAGTTTTATCTATATTTATGCTTAATTTCATATCATCACAAGTTTCTAAGACCTTAAGTTGCTTTTGTAAGGCTGCAGAGAGAAAGAGAGAGAGGAGAGAGAGAGAGAGAGAGAGAGAGAGAGAGAGAGAGAGAGAGAGAGAGAGAGAGAGAGAGAGAGAGAGAGAGAGAGAGAGAGAGGTCAATTTAATTTCTCTATCAGATCATCACCATTTATTTATTTATTTATTTGTTTGTTGCAAGAAGTCTTTCTGTATCAAATTCAATAAAAACTGAAGTACTTATTGATTTAGCCAAGGATTATCCTAAGTGGGCCCAACCTATCTCATCACCTTGTCAAATCTATAATGACATAAACAGCTTGCTGATAGTATGTAATATTGGCATTTTCTTGAATACCCATTGTACCTATAGTTCCTGTAAAGGTTTTGATGGCTTCATATGTTCTTATATGGCTTAATACTTTTGATGGCTGTATATTTAGAGGATTCAGAAGAGACATTCTCACATACTAGCAGACGCCATATTGGTGATTACACCAGTGTCTTATTACCATAATTCAGTACAAGAATTTAATTGAGACATCTCCCCTCTGAAGTTAACGAAAGGACTTGCACTTAAACATTTTTTTTTCTTTTGATAAATGATAATAAAAACATGAAACAATGAATTTCCAGCAAAGCGTCCTTGTCAAACTCTCAGTTTGCAATGACCAACGTGTCTTTCAGCAAAGCATTCTTGTTAAAATTGACTAACACATATTTTCAGTAAAAAAATATATAATAATACATTGAAAGAAAACCATCCCTGAAATATCCTACTCAGGTGTCCTATAATGGTAACCAAGCTACACATTTATTTTAATGAAGTAATACAGCCTAATTACACAACTGCTCACTTAAACAGGACATGGGTCATTTTCATCCATGTTTCCTACACAGCAGTCTGCTGCTCTCTGCATGACTAGAACACAATCATTCTGCCAAATAAGCAACCGAACTACACTGTTGCTTAGAGGCAGCTAACTAACCAAAAGAGCAACCTGACTACACGTTGCCTTTTGGAGACAGGCCATGCACAACACAATAGGTACTAATCCTGAAATCTTGCTGGTCGTTTGACTCAGTTGCCACTGCGGGTGAAGATTTGCCCTGGAGGTTGAGGTGGTAAAGACTGCCTTGATGTGGCTGGGTTGACATCGCAAGGCTGCTGCTCAACCGTGGGTGACTGAGATGACAGTGGAAGCGGTCCAGGTGTTGCACTGACTGAAGGGGAAGGGGAAGGTGTAGCCCCTACAGCCGTACCCTGAGATGAAGGTGTAGCCCCTGCAGCCGTACCCTGAGGTGAAGGTGTAGCCCCTACAGCCATACCCTGAGGTAGTGAAGGTGTAGCCCCTACAGCCGTACCCTGAGGTGAAGGTGTAGCCCCTACAGCCGTACCCTGAGGTGAAAGTGTAGCCCCTACAGCCCTACCCTGAGGTGAAGGTGTAGCCCCTACAGCCGTACCCTGAGGTGAAGGTGTAGCCCCTACAGCCATACCCTGAGGTGAAGGTGTAGCCCCTGCAGACATACCCTGAGGTGGACTTTTGCTGGAGGCTTCACCAGGCTCTTTCTGCAGCCTGATGTGGCAACGATTTCTTCACAGCTCACTTTCATCTGGTGTCTTGAGGAGATAGAAACATTGAGTACATGGCTCCACCACCACTGTTGGTTTATTTTCACCCTTTCTCCCTGTCCAATTTCACGATGACTGGATCACTAGGGAGGAGAGCAGATAGTGGCTGGACACCATGACGACGGTCAAAGTTCACCTTCTGCTGGCTTTTGTAGGCAGTGTCTCTCTTCTGCAGTGTTCTGCGGGGAACCACCCGGGGAGACAATGTGCAGGGGTGCACTGGTAGAGTTGTGCGAAGCTTTCTTCCATATGCCAGCTCAGCTGGGCTGTATCCCAGCTCAGGAATAGGGGTAGACCTGTATGCGAGCAGAGCTCTGAAGACGTTGTCCTGTTTCATAAGTTTTTTGGCTGTCTGTACTGCTTTCTCAGCAGCACCATTAGCCTGTAGGTAGTGAGGGCAAGCTGTGACGTGGTCAAAATTCCAGTCAGCGGCAATTGCTTTAAACTCGGATGCTGTCAACTGAGTCTCATTATCAGAAACCACTGTTTCTGGAATACCATGGTGAGAAAACCAGTTTTTCATCTTAGATACAACTGTCTTTGATTAATTTTGTGACGGTGGGCAATGTCGAGGTAACTGGAATAGTAGTCCACAGCAATTAGGAAGTGGGTGTTTTTGATTTTCCAGATGTCAACCCCAATCCATAGAAATGGTCAGTCTGGAAGATCAGAGGCAAGAAGAGATTCCTTTCTCTGCGATGGTTGCTTTTCCTGGCAGAACCGACAACAAGTGAAATAATCCTTAATGTCTTGACATGTGGGGCCACCAAACGGAGTGTTGTGCTCGTTCTCTGCATTTGTGGATTCCCATGTGGCCCTCATGAATCCTTTCAAGCACTCCTTGCTGCAACGAAAGGGGGATGACAATCCTGTCTCCCTTGATGAGGATTCTATTCCAGACACTAAGTTGTCCTCCTATCGCAAGGAGGTGTCGAGCTCCGAGTTTGACATCCTCCTTGTATCGAGGCCAGCCAGTTTGGGTGTACTTCAGCGCTTTTTGTAAGCTGATATCTTTCTGTTTCCTTTAGCACCTTCTCTAGGGGCCCTGTGATGTATGTTAGTAGTACTCAGAATGCTTATAGCAGCACGATATGATTGTGTACATATGAAATGATTGTTGTTCAGTTATTCGATTGCATTGTCAGTTGAGAAAAAAACAGCACACAGTAGAGATGTAGAAGCTTACACTCTGTCTTGAGTCTTGATCATGAAAGAATGAAACATGGTGTCAGAAGTGATGGTGTCAGCAGTACTTTGAAATAGAAAGGAAATCTCAACATAGAAGACTGAAGAAGATTGAAAGGTCAACCATGGATGATGAACACAAAGAAGGAGGAACAAACCGACGATGTGTGAATATTCCTCTACCCCTTAAACTTGATGTGAAGGGAGGAAGCCTGCAGAGCAGCTGCAGAAAATTCAAGAGGCTTTGGGACAGCTACAAAATTGTCACAAACCAGCAGGAAGAACGTTCAACATACAGGACAGCAGTGTTTCTGTCATGTATTGGTCTTGACACACTGGACATCTACGAAGGTTTGTCTTTTGCAAATGAAGCTGAAAGAAATGATATAAACACTGTACTGAAGAAATTTGAAGAATACTGTGTGGGCTAAACAAACGAGACTTACGAAGCTTTCAAGTTTAACTGCAGACACCAGGCAGCAGGAGCAGGTGAGTTCATTGAAGAATATGTGGCAGACCTGAGAAGACTTATCAAAACCTGCAACTATGGACCACTAGAAAATAGACTGCTGAGAGACCAAATTGTGATAGGTGTACGCGACGAGACTTTGAGAACAAAACTGCTGGATGTCCGACAACTGAAATTGACAGGATGCATTGATATGAGCAGAGCACACGAAACAAGTCAACAGCAAACGATGCAGATGACAAGGAAGACACAGGATGCGCAGGAAGCGCATCCAGCTTTTGGGAAGAGATGTAGAGCTTGTGGAGGGAATAATCTCTTTGCTTCATGCTGCAAAACACCGAAAGTGTACAAGAAGAAAACAAAAATTCGACACTTTGAAGACGAGGATTCGGATACAGAGAGTGAACATGAAATTCTCAAGATTGACGATAGAACAAGAAAAAAGAATAGAAAGATAGGGGCAAGAAAGCTGATCAATGAAATACCAGTAAGATTTCTTCTTGACACAGTAGCAACAACTAACGTTATGTCCGAGAGCCTGTACAGAGAAGTCACTGGGGATGATGCTCTGACCTGGAAGACTCAAAGAAAAAACTGGTGATGTTCAACGGAACTGAAATGGAGCCTGGTGGGGAGATAGTACTGCGAGTGAAGAACCCCAGGAACAGAAAGAAATACAAGGTGAACTTTGTGATCACGGAAACAGACTGTACACCGGTATTAGGACTGAGAGCTGTACAGGGCATGCAGCTGCTGACAGTCAATGAAGAGAACAACGCAGTGGAACTGACAACTCCTTCCAGGACAGAGAGTAAAGTTCCAACCACATGGATCTAAGAAGTGGATCAGCGCCAAAGTAGACCGTCCAGTGAATATCCAGTCATACAACATCCGAACAGAGGATGGACATCAATACAGAAGGAACTGTTGACAGTTACGGAACACACCTGAAACGAAGTTTCCACATACAGTCAACACTGACAGATGACAGATTTCCAAAGAGCAGCAGAATACCTTTCCCTGTAACCAACGGCAAAAGACGCAGGGAAACCAAATGACAGACAACAGGTCATCAAAGCAGATGCTGAAAGTAACAGTGCAGCAGCCTGACCAAAGCACTGGACAGCCATCTGAACCAGACAACAGAAAGAGGAGAAAGAAGGATGAAGGTAACAGTTCACGGGCAGAGCAGGCAGATGTCAGAATTTCAACACAGCCGCCCGGACATGGTGCTCCAGACCAGCCGACAGCTACAAGCCAGTCTGAGTCTGACACAATCGGCACCAAGGAGCCAGAAGTAAGTGCAAAACCAACTCCGACAGAACAACCCTCAGAACCAGTTATTACAAAACAAGGTCTGATAGACAAAGCAAGAAGCCAGATTTTCTGATGTATAGATCAAAATGAATTCTGTCTACATTCCAAAGACAAAACGAACATAGCACTAAGAACATGGACATGATGATGATAGACTGTAATATGATCAGGAATATTTGTACATAAAAGAATTAGTTACAGGGGAGAGAAACAATGATTAGTAATTTCCATTGATTTAGTAATGTTCATGATTAGTAATTTGTCTTAGGAGAAGGTCGAAAAGAAATTGATTTTGAGGGGACTGAAAAACAATTTTCATTAATTTTGTTTTCTGAAGAAAGGGAGATGTGACATATGTTAGTAGTAATCAGAATGCTGATAGCAGCACGATATGATTGTGTACAAATGAAATGATTGTTGTTCAGTTATTCGATTGCATTGTCAGTTGAGAAGAAGACAGCACATAGTAAAGATGTAAAAGCTTACGCTCTGTCTTGAGTCTTGTCTTGAAAAAACGAAACAAGGTAGGCATCAGAATCTGGCCATGCCCCTGTGAGGGTGTCCACATGCTCTGCTATTTCATTCAGCATGGCTCCTTCTCCCTGTGAACTGAGTGGACTCCTTGATAAGGTGTCAGCCACAAACATGTTTTTGCTCTGCGTGTAGTGGGCAATGTAGTGGGCAACAATGTTGAAGCGAGCAAGGTGCATCAACATGTGTTGGCAGCGGAGAGGAGTGTCCGATATATCCTCTGTGTTCACCAGGGGATCTAGCAGCTTGAGGTCAGTCTCTAATGCAAATGTTGGCAATCCAACCAGATACCGGTCAAATCTCTCACATGACCATACTGCAGCCAGGCATTCTTTCTCTATCTGTGCATACTTCTTTTCTGTCGCTGTCAGCGTTCTTGAACAGTAGGCCACTGGTCGCTGGGTGCCATCTCCCTGGTCCTGGAGAAGGACTCCTCCCTTGCCGTAGCTGCTGGCATCAGAACTGACAGTTGTCGGCTTTGATGGGTCATAAAACGCAAGGGTTGGCGCAGTCGTTATGACCCGATCCGTTTCAGTGGATCAGCTTGTGGTGGGCACTACATCCAAGCTTTGTCCTTTTCCAGAAGTTGTGTCAGAGGATGCATTTCTGAGAACAGATTGGTGAGGTGACGTCCTAGGAAATTGACCATCCACATGAATCGCCTCAGCTCCGTGACATTTGTTGGGTCTGACATTCCAACAACAGCATCCGTTTTAGAAGGGTCTATGCGAATTCCATCTCCACTGATGAGGTAACCCAGGAACTCTATCTCCTCTTTGATGAACTCATATTTTTGGTGGTTCAATTTCAGCCCAACACTTCTCGGTTTCCTCTCTGCAGATTCCAAGTGACTGCTGTGGCTCTCTCTGTCTTCACTGAAGATGAGGATGCCATCAAAGAAACATACTATGTTGGGCTGGTCATTCAAGAGTTGCTCTACTGGGCATTGAAAGGGGCTGATGTTATCCCCTGAGGCAGACAATTGTAGATCTACCTCCAGAACGGCATAATGAAGGCAGTCAGTTTTCTGGATTCCTCGTCCAAGGGTAGTTGAAAGAACCCTAATGTTGCATCCAACTTGCTGAAGACTGTGGCATTTTTCAGCTTGTGGAGGATATCCTCTATTGTAGGTAGGACATATCTTTTCCTCTTGACAGCTTTGTTTAGCTGCTTGAAGTCTGTACAGATTCTGACAGCCCCATCCTTCGTGAGTACGGGAACCATCCCTGCACACCAGTCTGTTGGTTACTGGATTCTCTGAATGATTCCAGCTTCTTCCATTCTCTGCAATTGCTCTTTTACCTTCTGCATGAGAGGAATGGGCACACGTCTGGCAGCAGTGATGGTGTACAGTCTGTGTCCCTCCTTCATCGTGATGTGCACAGGATTGCATTGAACTGGTTCTTTGTTCAGCTGTGCATACAGGGGGTCTTCTGGATCTATGGAGTCCAAACGCTGGACCAGTTCCAAATGTGTAGCAGCCTCTCTACTAAGTTGTCAGTGTCCATATTGGCAACAAAGCATCTCATGTTGTAGGATTTACTGTGCCATTGAGTAGTGGCTGAAAACTCACCTCCAATAGAAATTATTCCCCCTGGGCCATGAAGAATGGTCATATATTTCCTCAGTTTAGGCTTTGTCCTCAGGGAGTTGTAGGTGGCCTAGGAGATGACAGAGACATCTGCGCCTGTGTCAATCTTAAATGTTGCAACTTGGCCACAAAAGTCACTCTCCAGGGACGTTCTGAGGATGATGTTTCGCCTATCTGCTGAATAGATCCTAAGCTATATGTTTCTTGACTCATGTCAGTTCTTGTACTGTTGCTGAAGCTGTGAACATCTCTTTGATCTGCAAACTGATGAAAAATTATTTAATTTCTGACATTTTTTACATTGTTCGTCCTTTGCAGGACATTTGTCATGGTCATGTTGGCGTCCACATTTTCCACTCTGTCGCTGTCTCTCTGTGTGGTGGCTGTCTTTTTGTTCAACATCACGCGCTCCTCGTTCGCGGGAGTGCCGTGGGAATGGATGTCCCCTGACTGCTTTGACTGCTTTTCTGCACTGATCTTGCAGTTGGGCCTTTACCAGCTCATAATGTTAGGCTGTGTCGACTGCTGTTTGTAACATGAGATCTGCTTCCAGCTGAAGCTTCTGTGAGACTTCAGTGTCAAGCAGGCCACTGACAAGTCGGTCTCTGATGTCATCTCTATTGCCAAAATTGCATGTCACAGCCAGATCATGCATAACTCTGAGGAACTCCTCCACAGATTCTCCAGGCTGCTGCTGTCTACTATAAAATTTGGCCCTCGCATGGATGACATTGCGTTTGGCAATAAAGCGAGAGTCAAATTTCCCCAAAACAATGTCAAAATCTTCTCTTGGGTCCAGCTGCTCATCACCATTTGGCTGAAACGTGAAAGAGGAAAAGATCTTGTCAGCCTCCCTGCCCATAGCATAAATAAGACAGCTGATCTGCACATCCCCTGACTCTGCTTTCAGCTTGGTAGCAGTACGGTACCTTACAAACGTTCTCTCCACTCTGGCCACATGGTTGGTCTGGAGAAATCAAAATTCTCTGGTGGGCTAAATTTTGCCATGTCCATTAAAATATGTTGATAACATTTCAATTTGATTTGATTTGATTTAATTTATTTTTTTATATCGAGGATAATGGAATAAGCACTCTTGTGCTTTTTTACATCAAGTCCCCGTGTGTATGCAGTTTTGTAAATGTCATCTGTTCCCACCGGCACACGATGGCCTACTCTTACGAAAAGCGGAACAGGATTTAATGTGTGCGCAAGATGTTCTGCGTGCGTTCGCACACGGGGCCTCGGTTTAAAGTCTCATCTGAATGACTTTTGGAGAGAGTGGAGTCAGCACTGATGTTAACTCCAAGAGAAAAATCTCCTCGACTGGACTCAAACTCCAGTCGTCAAATTGCCAGCGCAATGTTCTGACCACTAGACTATCCACTAGACTATCCGTCCCCCTTTTAGAAGAAGTTAGAAGACTTCTGACACCATGTAATGGTTGTGATGGCTTAATTATAGCTGTATATTAGAAGATTCAGAAGAAACATTCTCAGTACTCACAGACACCATATTGGTGATTACAGCAGTGTCTTATTACCATAATTCAGCAAAAGAATTCAATTCATGACACAGTTCCTAAAATACCTTTGTGGGAGCAACAAGAGGCTAAAATTGATATTGATTATACCATTCACAAAGAGGACAATATTGATATGTTGATTTCTGAGGTAAAATGTCATCTTGAAATAAACTATCTAAATCATCTTAAAGTGTTATTCAATGGTTACTTTATAACTCAAACGCAGGATCAGGCTTTGCTATTCCTGCTCTGAAGATACAAAAATCATTCTGACAAGGAAAGGGTTTGTCAATGTTAAGTGATGAGCTGCATGCCACACTTATTGAACTGCTTACTATTAACAACAGTAATTTTGCAATCTTTCATATAATTTTTTTTTGTTTTGACTCTGAACTAGACAG
>CM060346.1:17151781-17221781 GCA_030674155.1 Stramonita haemastoma
CAGCACTTGCTTTTCTTTATTTTTTTTTGTTTGACACCATTTGTCAGTGAAAGTATACATTTTAGAAAGAAATGATTCAGAGCTTATGACATCGGTAGCCTGTTTCGTAACTATGTATTGAATTTCTAGAGAAATTATACATAAGTAGACAGGATATGAAAATGTGGTATGGTTTCATCTTTCCATTTAACTTGTCTATTGAAACTTAACAGTTAAAAAGCAAATATTTCAATTCAATGAATAAATGTTATTCATCTTTTCCCTAAAAGCTATTTTCTATTGGCTCAGATAATGTCAGCGATGTAGTCCACATCAAACAAGGATTGATGAATAGTGTGAACTATGTCATTTCCATAAATGCTCAAAACTTGGTGAGAAAGACAGACTTCCAATTTGCTAACAATTTATACATGCTCCAGATTCATGGTACATAAAAGTACAACTTTGTATTGGACCTATTGTACTCATATATCAGGAAAAATCAGTAGTGTATTTAACATCAAGCAGCCAGTATTTCCATAATGTGCAAATATCAATCCATGTCTTAAGTTTTCATCAAACCATGTCAACGACATTCAATTCACTGATGCCATTTCTATGCCTACTTATTTGTAAATTTCAAAACTGATCTAAAGCTAACATGATCAACAGCTTTTACATTTCATCAACAAGCAATGAGGGGAAGGATAGCTCAGTGGTCAGAGCATTCGCTCTCCCCCAGCCAAGGTTAAGCAGCGTCAAACGTGGTTGCCAATTGGATGGGTGACCATTTGCGCACCTTGACTACAGTACAGTTCCCCCAGTTGTAAATGGGTACCTGTCCTCTTTAGGGTCTGGGAAGGTAAAGCAGCCAAGGAGAGGAGATGAGCGCCGCCCTGAACATGCTGGCCCCTAGAGAAGCTGAGGTCACTGACACCTCGCTACACGATGACCACACAGGTTGTAGGACACCTTTACCTTTTTTCTTCACCATCCAGCAAAGACAGTCACTGATTTGTATTGAAGCTAACAACTAAATCCACTCTATGTAGAGTTTATGAAATTATCAGAGCAGCTGTTAATTCTGCGTAACAGAACATCAATGCAGTACATCTCGTTGGATACGCAAGCAGCAATCTTTTCTTTGTAGGTTTTATTTACCACATAAACAATGAACAACCAACAATCAACTCAATTTAGACCATATCCATCCCATAAAATAACGATCAAAGAGCAAACAACTACTTTTTCCCTGTGTATCACATATCATCAGCAAACTATCAACTCAACGTCATTATGAAAAATGTATCATAAATGGTAATTATCCAACTATCAACTTTATGAAGTCCCTGCTATTTGCATAAGATTATGACGAACAAATTATCAGCTTTATGCACCTATGGTATATATTTTAAAACGATGATCAACCAGGAACTGGGATACCTCAGATCTTGAGTCTGAATCTATCACCACTGAGCTGTTTTTCCCATACCTCCCACTTCCATTTACCCCGTTAATGTTGTCATTTCAAATTGTCATTCAATTAAAGTAGTGCCTTATTGTTAATTGCTACAAGAGATCTAGATAACTTTCAAGTAACTAAAGTACACGAGATGGCACAGTTTTGAGTACATGGACAAAAACCACAATTTAGAAACTAATTGTAAATTAAACAAATAAAAACATCCTGTTGACATGCAGTCCTAAGAAGAAGACTGTGAAGACAGGAACAGCTGTGTTCACTATGCGTCCACAACAGGACCATTGAGAACTAAATCACAGGACAATAATAATAATACAACAGGAAAAATGAGACAAGAAGTTTCCTGTGGTTCTGGTGTACATACCCTTGCTCTTGTGTCTATAACAGGAATAAGAATATGTAACAGCAAAAAAACAATGTGTACACTAAACCCCTTACTGAAGTACATGCCAGAACAGGAACAAAGGACAATGTAAGAATACTAAGTGTCTTTCACTAAAAGACTTACATGACCAGACCAAAGGAGAGCATATATCACTAAGTGTCCCTTATTGAAAAAAAACACACCAAAAAACAATAATAAAAAAACATAGCAGAACGGGGACAAAAGACAGCATGTGAACAGTATGTCCCTAAATGAAGGATACGTCAGGACAAATAAACATCTGCTCACTAAATGTCCCTTATATGTCAGGATAGCGACAAAGGACTGCACATGCACAACCCCTTATGTCCATAAGGAGATGTGAGATCAGAGACCAAGAACAGTATGTGTGCACTAAGCCAGCAAAGCATACAGCAAGAAATATGTAATAAAAGGCATCTGAATATGCATACAGTTACAACAGGTTTGATCCATGTCCACTATTGAGCAAAAAAATCCAACAACAACAAAAATAAAAAATTTTAAAAATTTTAAAAACCCTCCGTCTGCCGAACATCATACCCAAAACAAAAATATGAGGATAACAGATGATCTTATTAATTTCAAAAATAACACTTTCTTTTGATGTTTTAAGACAAAAGGCACCCATTGTAAGCAATTATCACAGTTAATCATCGGCAGGAATGTATTCAAATAAGTAGTTACTGCCAGTTTATTACACATGTAGGAAAGGCACATTTCTGTGATTGATAGAAAGAAAAATTCACACACACACACACACACACACACACACACACACACACACACACACACACACACACACACACACACGCCATGCGCCTTTACAAGCTAAAGCACATGCATGAACATGTCAGTGTTTTCTACTTTGAGATTGAAAGAATAGAATCATAGTTTACTTAAAATAAGGGAATGTAGTTTTGAGATTTTCTTTTTACATTTAAACAGTTTTAACAATAATATAGAACGATCATATGATACGGGGAAAGTAGTTCATGCTATCAACTTTCTTTAGTTCATAATGACTGTGATGAGTCGAGTTTACACCAAAAAATAGTAAAAAGTGTTTGTGATATAATAACCATCTTCTGTGTAGTTTACAAGAAGCTACCTAAAGTACTGTAGAATTAATGCACTGTCAAAGTATCTGTGGAGTGTGGGGATAGAAGTATAGAGGAAACGAAATACAACTGTATCATTACTCTTTAAGAAAAGATGCCTTTCTGTTATTAAAAGTGACCAGAAACCAGTTTTTAAAAAAAGGCAAAAAACCCACCAATTGCAAACAGCAGCATTATTTCAGGTGAGAGCAGCGCACTAGTAATTAAGGCTTAGAAATGTCTTGAGTTCATGGAAAGAGTGGATTCTTCTGCAGGGAAAATTGAAGCAGGTATGTAAAACTATCTTTACATTTTGAGAAATTCAAAAATGTAAAACTTGTATTATAATGGTTTATATTCTGCATGATTTCTTGAGCAAACTTTAAAAAAACACGCATTCCACATCATAATTACAGCAAAGTAGCTATTATGAATAGTGACAGATACATCAGCAAACAGAACTGATCATTATATGTACATATATATTCACATATGAATTTGTTGCATGCATACTGGTTCACGATATACATGAAAATATAGACAAGCTCTGTATTGTTCAACACTAAAAATGAATAGATAAATGTGAGAAATCCACATGGGAGCAGTATTCTTACAATTAATCTTATATGATGATCTAATCTATATGTACATATCATTTAATATTGCATTGCCTGCGGAGCAACACCAGAGATTGCGATAGGAAATAGCAAAGGACAACTGCTGAGTGTACATGGATTTCTGCATCTTCTTCAGAGTTAAGGAAAGGAGAAACCGGAAATCATTCATCACTTTAAACAACGAAAACCTACCTTATTGTAACTTTATCTTTTCTGTATCTTATGCGCATTTCACTGAACGCAAAGTGGGCAGTTCATTTTGCGCTAAGTTAATTTCGAAAGATTTTTTGGAAAAAAGAAGAAAAACTAAATACCATTTCTTTTTATAAACCATTCTGAGAAAAAAATACATTAATATTAGAGACTTAATGGGGATGGGATAGCTCGGTAGTCAGAGTGCTCGCTTTCCCCCAGCCAAAGTTAGGCAGCATCGAGTGTGGTTGCCAATTGGATTGGTGACTGTTTGCGCGCCCTGGCTTCAATACAGTTCCCCACTTCACTCAGCTGTAAATGGGTGCCCGCTCTCTTTAGGTTTAGGGAAGGTAAAACAGCGGGGGAGAGGAGATGGGCGCCGCCCTCAATATGCTGGTCCCTACAGAAGCTGAGGTCCCTGACACCTTGCTCCCCTACAACCCCATAGGTTATGGGATACCTTTACCTTTTACCTGTACCTATGGGGAACTTGACAATCTTTTACATCGCCTGTTTATTTCTTTATATTATAACCCACTTGGAACACCAGACATGGAAACTCATTTGTAAAAAGCTACAGCACATGTTGTAAGCCCATTAATCCCCCATGATCAAGAAAGCAAGCCACACAAAATTTCTGTCAAGCTCTATGCTCTCCAAGTCATGTTGCCAAAATCATATCATTTCATTATATGCGTAGTGTAGGTTTCTTTGAATAATCAACTTTCCATCTCCTTTCTGTTTGTTTAATCCAAAAAAGAAGACGTATGACTGACTTGCCCAAAGGAAAAAAAAAAAAGGTTGCATAAAAAGATTGTCCCCTCTTCTCTAGCAAAAAGTTCTGGCTAAACTAGTTAAATCTTGTCTATATCTAATGGGAAAACACTACGAGGCAAGAAGTATGGAAAAGTGCAACTTTTTTAGCACAGTAGGCAAGTAGAAATTAAACCAAAAGTGCTGGAATAAAATTACAGTTCCAATAAAACAGTATTAAACAGTACAATTACAGCTATTTTCCAACAACACAAATTTTGCTAAAAGTATTTACAGGTCCATATTCATTGTACTTACTAACTTACTTCCATAAGCCTATAATAATAATCCTACAACAACAAGACAACTCTCAATAAATTAGTTGACAAAAACAAGTGTTGGCACACTGTTTGAATTACTGCCAGGCATTTGATCAAACTACTACATGAAAAATAGAAATCACACATATGTACTTTCTCATTTAATTCAACGCAATTGGCAAGTCTTAAATCAGAGAGAGAGAGAGAGAGAGAGAGAGAGAGAGAGAGAGAGAGAGAGAGAGAGAGACAGACAGAGAGAGACAGAGAGAGACAGAGAGAGACAGAGAGAGACAGAGACAGAGACAGACAGAGAGAGAGAGAGAGAGAGACAGAGAGAGAGACAGAGACAGACAGAGAGAGAGATAGAGATCTGATTGATTTGAGTTATTCTTTTATATCGAGGATAATGGAATAAGCACTCGTGTGTTTTTTTCATCCAGTCCCCATGTGTATGCAGTTTTGTAAATGTCATCTGTTCCCACCGGCACACGATGGCCTACTCTTACGAAAAGCGGAACAGGATCTAACGTGTGCGCAAGATGTTCTGCGTGCGTTCGCACACGCGGCCTCGGTTTAAAGACTCATCCGACTTTTGGGGAGAGTGGAGTCAGCACTGATGTTAACTTCAGGAGAAAAATCTCCTCAACCGGACTCGAACCTGGGTCGTCAAATTGCCAGCGCAATGTTCTGACCATTAGGCTATCCGTCCCCCCAAAGAGAGAGAGAGAGAGAGAGAGAGAGAGAGAGAGAGAGAGAGAGAGAGAGAGAGAGGAGAGAGAGAGAGACAGAGACAGAGACAGAGACAGAGACAGAGACAGAGAAATATCTTCAAGTTGAATCAATATCGGGCAAACCCCAGTTTTTAAAATCGTATATAACAAAACACCAGCACAGCGCCTTTCTGAATTTGAAGCAATGTTACCAATTAAACAAAACACACATATTTAGATGTGATGTGAAAAAGTAGGCAATCACAAAAATCCTGTTTTGGGTGTTTTTTTTTCTTAATTTTGTTGAAACAAATACGCAAAAAACAAACCCAATACACTCCCCAAAAAGTGTAGTATACATTCAGGAATTTTTTTTTTTACTAAAGATAAAAAATACAAACGTTGTTATTATTCAAAACAAAAATAAATAAAATTTCAAACAGATATGGAAGCTAAAAACATTACTATCATAATGTAAGTTTACCTAAAAGGAAGACAGAAAGGAAGCAAGGAAATAAAAGAGAGAGAGAGAGGGGGGGCAGAAACGGAGATACAGAGACACACAGAAACACAGACAGAGACACACAGACAGATGGACACACAGACAGGCAAAGGGACTGAGATAGATGGACAAAGAGACAGAGGCTCTATCTTCAAGTTAAAGCAATATCAAAACAATCGAACTGAAAAAAGCATAATAAAATACACACACAATACTTTTCCTTAAAGCAGTACATACTATCAGAGGAGAAACATCAAAATAAAGTGTGCTAATAAACAGCCTGCTATACAGCAATAACACAATTACAATGTCCCTTAAACAAATGAGCTTAGAAACAAACACAATATATTTTGTTTTAAAAAAGGGCATAGTGGGCAACTGAGAAAGGAAATAGTACTGCATATTTTTAGGGCAATATCAAACATAGCATTACACACTCAACTTAAAGAATAAAACATCTTGCTAAAAAAAAAAAAAAAGTGGGAAATATTACCATCGTTGGTGTGCTCGGTGTCTATAGTCTGCAGATTACTGGATCAGAACAGGCATTACAGATTACTACCAACGTAACCCAGCAGCAGTGCAGGACCCTTTTGGTTGGTGCTTTATGGCGGCCCACCATTGACAAGCTCTTCATGTACTTGAGGCCCAGAGTAAACAATATGCCAAACCTGGATATGAATGGGATACTAAAACTGGTATGAGTGGAATAGCAACAGCTGGGTTATAACAGATAACGTAACAAGAAAAAAGAGAAGAAAAAAACCCAGACAGATAAACCATTACTGCTCTTTGATCTGCTCAAACCAGCAACTATGCAACACTGAATCAAAATATGATAACATGCACAAAGCTAAAAAAAAAAGTGGTTACATCAGGGTCCTTATGAAAGCATCTCCAAATGGCTTGATAATCAACAAATTGGACTACTTTTATTTTTCTCCTTTCATTAGTGTCCATTCACTGCAAGGTGATTTATTCATTTATACAGATCTATTCAAATGAATGCTAAGAATGAGCCAGTGGGTAAATAGTGGTCAATGGGTAAATGTGTGCAAGAGTTATACAGCAGCTTTCCTACCACTGATTCTAAAACTATTTCAGCTGATATTATCAAAGTTCGCAAGGAATTCTTCAGTAAACCTTTTTTTCTCCATATTTCTCACTTGTCTTAGTACTTTTTTGTAATGTGAACTATTGAACACGGACAGTCACCAAACATATGTTGGATTCAAATAGTACCTGAACAAACACATGTCACAACTGAGAATACTTGATATTTCAAGCTTTCAAACGCAATTCATAGGTAGAGTTCAGCAGTTCATGGGAAAGCGTCTCTAGAAAGACATTGTAGTGATGTGGCATATGTACAAACAGCTTTCAGCACACACAGCAGGAACATGCAGTTCCACACACTTTCTTTTGGTAATCCGAACAAATTACTTAGTGAACCATCATTGAGTTGTGCTTCTAACAGTAAACAGCAGCTTATTTCCAAATCGTTTGTTAGTATCTAACTTATAATTTATCATATAACTCTAATGCCTCTTTTAAACATCAATGATTTAACTCCTTTACGTATAATTATGAGTGGGCTTGGAGAACCTCAGCGAGAAAAAGACTCTTGGTCACGTTTTTTTTTTTTTAATTGCACATTATTTACTAGTACAAACTGTGTCCAAACTTTTACAGAGAAATCTAAAGACATGTAACTACTTTACTGTTCTAAATGTATGTACACATGCTAGGCATAGAAATGTTGACAATACCACAAACACCTAGAATTTCCTTACAAAACTTTCTAACACAGGTTACATTCTATGACATATGCTACTGGTCCTCCCACCTGTCCTATTTGCAGCAAGTAAGCAGCTCACCACACGACTTTTATGGCAGGTATCAGTCATTTACTAAATGTATTTGAAATCTTTACTATATGCCACCACTACATGCATATAAACCCCAACATTCAGAAATTGTCAGAAATGTCAATAAAGAGACCTACAAATACCTTTCTGAATCATATTTTAACACAGGCGTCACTAAGCTTTTACAGAATATACAAGTGTTTCCAGAGCTAACAGCATTTAAATGTTCATACACAGTTCAAAAGGGGAAGTCAATGTAAATTATCACCTTCTGTGCCTTAACAAAATATGAGATACTTTATAATCAAGCCCAATGAATTGGATGGACTCCACAAAAACAAGTGCTTACATTCCAAACTCATCGTATTTTGATATAATTATACAGAGGAGTTTTCTCAGCCAAATTATCTGCATCATCAAGTTCTACGTCTTAGCACCATATCAAGCAGCTTGTTAAGTGACATAATTAAAAAAAACAAACAAAAAAAAACAGTTGTCATGATGCAGTGGTTAAGGCCTTAAGTAACGGCCAGGAAGGCTGTAGGTTCGAATTGTATAAAAATCACCGGGATTGTTCAGACTCAGGCTGACTCAGATCCAGAGAGATTTTACTATGTACTTATTGAGAAGACTGGGACTACACAATGAAGCTTCATTTACTTTACTGCTGCAAATATATGAGTGTTTCACAAATTACCTTACCAACACTATAGGTGTCTGTTTTTTCGGGCCCAGTTGAGGCCGGGATAAATTATGATAGGAAGTGTAGAGTTCAACTGTATCAAGAAGCCTTAAAGCACATGCACTTTTATAGCAACATCATTGATCATCATTTGATTAAAAGAGAATTGTCTATGATTTGGTAGCCTCTTCTGCTCTGGTCTCATGGTGGGTGACCTCAGTTTCTGTTTCCCCTTTGGGGTTCGAGGTCCACTAGAGAGAGTCATTAGAGAGACGTTGTGGTGGCGGACAGTCCCTCTCAGTTTTGCTACACGACTACGCTTTTTATCGTTAGTAGAATGCTGTATGTGGTGCCCTGTATTTGGTAGTTCCAAGCAGGCACCCTGGAACACTACCAAAGCGACCTAGCAGTATTGTAGGGCACCTCTAGCTGGTGACAACACCATTGCCTTATAGTTGCAATCTCCCTGTGCAAATCTGACCCAGAAGATGTGACAAGATGAGCCTGAGTGAGGCTGGTGTGGAGAACTTGAAATGAGTGGCGCAGGAACAACAAAACAAGATCACCACAGAAGACGACTCAGCTAAAATAATGACTCAAGATGTTTTGTTTTTTGTATACTCTTACTTAAGAACATAAACAGGAAAAGCTATGTCTGTAAAAAAAAAAAGACATAAACACTGAGACAGAAAGAGAGAAAGAGAGAGAGAGAGAGAGAGAGAGAGAGAGAGAAGAGAGAGAGAGAGAGAGAGAGAGAGAGAGAGAGAGACAGACAGACAGACAGACAGACAGACAGACAGACAGACAGACAGACAGACAGACAGACAGACAGACAGACAGACAGACAGACAGACTGATTTATTCTCCACCAAGAGGCCTAAAGGATATTCAGTTCAGGTGTAACATGAAAAGTGTCCAGCTCATTTCTTGTCCTTCTTTTTGGCATTCTTAGCCATGGATGTGAAGTTCAGGCTGGCGTAGTCGGTCTTGTCAAGGGGGGTGACAGGGTCGTTAGCCTTCTCCTGCTGTTCCTTCGTGAAGACAACAGTGGTGTAATTCAGCCCATCATCATTGCGCCTGCCAGTCTCCTGCCCTCCTCTGGCTGCCTTCGGCTGTAACATCCAGAAACATCAATGGTTGACATAAGCAATAATTGTAGTAAAGATAGATATGCAGCCATAACTAGTACATGACAATAATTTTCAGTTTTCATGTTGTACTCTCTCTCCTCTCTCTCTCTCTCTCTCTCTCTCTCTCTCTCTCTCTCTCTCTCCTCTCTCTCTCTCTCTCGGGGACGGATAGCCTAGTGGTCAGAGCATTGCGTTGGCAATTTGAAGACCCGGGTTCGAGTCCGGTTGAGGAAATTTTTCTCCTGGAGTTAACATCAGTGCCGACTCCACTCTCCCCCAAAGTCCTTCGGATGAGACTTTAAACCGAGGCCCCGTGTGCGAACGCACGCAGAACATCTTGCGCACACGTTAAATCCTGTTCCGCTTTTCGTAAGAGTAGGCCATCGTGTGCCGGTGGGAACAGATGACAAGATTTACAAAAACTGCATACACACGGGGACCGGATGAAAAAAAGCAGATGACTGCTTATTCTGTTATCCTCGATATAAAAGAATAAAATTAAAAAAACTATTTAAAAGACTCTCTCTCTCTCTCTCTCTCTCTCTCTCTCTCTCTCTCTCTCTCTCTTGCTCTCTCGCTCTCGCTCTCGCTCTCTGAATGTGTAACCTATTGTCTAAACATGTTTACCATTCATACTGAAAAATGTTCTATTCATATTTTCTACTCTCTATTTTGATAATCACGTGTGTTGAATGTAATTGATTTTGTGTAAACTTTTTAATTAATGATCCTTTAAGTAGGCTGAATAGTCATGTCCGTCATGATGAAGACATGGTGATGAACGTGATTTTTATTACCATACACTGCTAAACTGGAATGTGGTTTCCCTCAGGGATCAGTTCTGGGCCCTCTTCTTTTTACCCACTATACTTCTCCACTGTCACATATAATAAACCGTCATCATATCAATCATCATTTTTTTATGCGGATGACTCTCAGATTCAAACCCGAAAATCTACCTTCTCTCTTGACAAACATGGCTCACTGCCTTCAAGATATCCAACTCTGGATGATACAAAACAAATTACAACTAAATGCAGATAAAACCGAAGCCATGATCGTATGCACCAAACACAATCTTTTTTTTTTTCATTTCAACAGTTTCAATTGAAATCGGTAATACGTCAGTTCCGCTATCCACTTCTGTGAAGTATCTAGGGGTCGTTGTTGACAACACACTTTCCATGCAAAAATTCATCACCCAGACCTGTCAGTCATGCTAGTATCAACTACGGCGTATTAGTGCAATTCGATAGTACCTGTCCACTGATGCAACATCAAAACTTGTCACTTCTCTTATTCTTTCATGTCTGGACTATTGCAATTCTCTTTTGGCTGGTCTGTCAGAATCATCTATCAACTCCCTTCAACGTGCACAAAACTCTGCAGCTCGATCGATGCTTAGACAGAACAAATCTGAACACATTACCGCTCTCTTGCAATCTCGTCACTGGCTGCCGGTACCACAGAGAGTAAACTACAAGATCAGTACCCTCTGTTACAAATGTCTCCACAAAACTGCACCCTCCTACCTCTGTGAATCCCTTCACCTGTACACACCTTCTCGTTCCCTCCCCTCGGCTGCAAATTCTTTGTCCTAAAGAATACCTAGATTCAACCTATCTACCGTCGGCCGCCGCTCTTTATTTCTGGTCCATCGAACTGGAATGACCTCCCTCTCTCCCTTCAGCAAAAGCCTTCGAATGATACTTTCAAATCCAACCTCAAGACAGTTATTTTAAACCTAAGATTTTCGCCTTCTGTTTCCATCTCTTATCTGTCCCTGCCTGCATAATCTGAAATCCCGTTCACTCTTGCAAAGTCTATAGCCTTTCTAAGTGTGTGCGCGGGGGGTGTTTGTTAGCGTGCGTGTGTTTGTTTGCATGTGTGCGCGTGCGTGTGTGCACATTCGAATTTGTTCAAATTGTTGTTGATTGCTTGTGTCTTCTAAAGGTCGAATGCAAGTGCTTTGATTTGTTTTTGTTTTTTTGTTGTTGTTTTTAAGATACAACGCTATATATATTCCATGTATTTTTTTATTATTATTATCATTTTATTATTATTATAATCATAAAAATAATTAAGGTATTAGAATAAACATGTCCCAAAATATGTTCCTTATAGGGGATAGATTCCTCTTGTAGGCTATTTCATTACATGACTTTATTTAAAATTCAAGGCACATATTGCCTTAAGAATGAAGTTTATTGATGACATGCATGCAAACCTGTGAGTGAGTGAGTGAGTGAGTGAGTGAGTGAGTGAGTGCCTGCGTGCCTGTGAGTGAGTGAGTGAGTGAGTGTGCGTGCGTGCGTGCGTGCGTGCGAGTGTGTGAGTGTGTGTGTGTGTGTGTGTGTGTGTGTGTGTGTGTGTGTGTGTGTGTGTGTGTGTGTGTTGTGTGTGTGTGTGAGTGTGTGTGTGTATGTGTGTGTGTGTGTGTGTGTGTGTGTGTGTGTGTGTGTGTGTGTGTGTGTGTGCTATTTTTCTCTCCCCCTTTATCAAAATGCTACGATTCATGTGACTTCTTTTGTTGATAGATGGTGGTGGATTGTTGTTTTCAGTTGTTTACCTCATTATAATCTCTTGTTTGCTCTTTACTGACTAGCGACTTTCTTTTTTTTTGCTTTTTTAAAAATCAAAATGATCATTTGATTCGTACTTCTTATTTTCGTTTCTGAAAGAGTTTGTTTTGTCTCTTTTTTTTTTTCACCTTATCATTGTAATGTCATTTCTTGTCTGTTGTTTGCTAACTGGTATGATTTTTTGCAGTTGGTATTTGTATCATTATTATTGTTGATGTTAGAGTTGTTTTATCTTCATATTATTCCTGATTATGGCGGGGACTGGATGTAAAAAAGCACACAAGTGCTTATTCATTATCCTTTGAACTGATAAATCCCCCATTGGGATGCTGGGGGTCTGTCATTTTAAATAGCATCCCCACATTCTGGAATTTTGGAGCAAGATATTTCTTTTATTTTCCTCACTCTTTTCCTTTTGCCTTTTTTTATATTTTCTTCCTTTCACCCCCTTGTCTATTTTCTGCCTTCTTGGTTCATTTATCCTGTTTGTTTGTTTTTCCAAAACGACTTAAAATTATAAAAGTGGCCTCGTATGCAAAAGTCAAATGGTGTAGGCCTAACTTGTCAGGCGCTTAACGGCAGCATAATGCATTTTTGCTCATACAACAGACAGCAATAGTTGTTGTCTGAGCGTTCGACAAAGAAGAAAAAAAGAACTGATAACACTTTCACAATGTGTGTTCTTCTCCCAAGGGTTTTTATTTTGTTTGGTTGGTTGTGTTTTGTTGTTGTTGTTTTAATAGTGTTAGCAACCTATGATGTTTATGCATACAGTACATATTTTATGTTGTGGAATTGTAATTTATTGGAGGTTTGAAAACAAACACATGCTAGATTTTGAGGACAACCAAACCCTACCAGTGGTTGAAATAGCTTTCAACAGACACTGGGAGGCACAAAATTCTTTTTCTGTACAAGCTGATTGATGGTTTAAAGGATTTATGGTAACTAAAAAAGGATAGAATACAGAAGGAAATGATGTAGAAGAAGAAGAAGAAGAAGAAGAAGAAGAAGAAGAAGAAGAAGAAGAAGAAGAAGAAGAAGAAGAAGAAGAAGAAGAAGAAGAAACTGACACACTGTCATATTTTGGATGCAGCATGGTTATGGAAGCTAAAAATCTAAACAATCCACTATTTAATAACTAACGCCAGGTTACAAACATCATTCAGAACAGACAATGTGGAAAAATCAAAACAACAAACAGTAATGATAGCCATGACTATGACAGCAAAAGCTACATCACATAGTATCACATAGGTAAAGCATCAAGAATGACTCAGAAGCAAATGACCATGCATTATTGAGATCATAGATATTCATATTGCCAATAAAGTAGGAAGAAGGATAGAAAAGAGCCTTGTTGAAACAGAACTCCTGACACTAACACAAGAAAAAGAAGCGAAAGAAAAGAAGATGCATTTCAACCCCTAACACCACCCTTCGGTCTCCCTATCTTCACTCCTAATCGTCTTGATAATCTGCCCCCTCATTTGGTAGAGGAAAAGTGAACTAAATTCATGATGCCCCCCCCCCTCCCCCCCCCCCCCCCTTCTAAACATGTAACTATCCACCACTCTGGTTTAAAAAAAAAAAAACAGTATTAAAATATCAACCATAGATTTTGGGAAGCAAATAATATAGAAAGACTGAAGAGTAAAGGCAATCCTCACTGCTGCAGTCTTGCCAAATAGAATCACGAGTCTCAAAGATTAAATAACAGAAGATGAATTTTATACAAAAATTAATTAAACAAAAAGTTTTCGGAATCAAACTTTCAGCCACAGGAAACAAGAAATTAATAATGAAGAACACCTGCAATATATCAAAGCTACAAGTATTAAGAAGCACACAGCAGTAAAAGAAGAAAGAGGGTCGATCACTTTGAACCCTAACTTAATCAAAAATCAATATATTATTATCAGCCTTTATGAAGGATAAGTGAAGAAGAACATCATCTTTCCCATTCACCAAACTCCACACCACCCTCAACACACACACACACACACACACACACACACACACACACACACACACACACACACACACACACACACACACACACACACTGTCTCACCCAAGCAGCAGCTTCATCGTCGTCAGGCTGGAAGGCGTGGTTCTCATACACAGTTGTCTCCCCTCGGGGGGCAGGCCTGGCCGCAGTGGCAATGTTGCCATATTCACCTTCTGAAATTAAACATTGGGAAAGTGTTCAGTTCTTCTGTTCATTAAGGAACAGTTTCTCTTGTGGTTTGTGTCGGAAAGTGTGTGGTATGGCTGGCTACAACAGTCTTACAAGCCTGACCTGCCCAAGGTAAAACATTGCTACTATTTTCTAATCTATGTAACGAATGAATAGCATGAAACTTGTTTTCAGCTTAGTACTTAGGATTTTAATTTGCTAAACCGTGAAAAATATGAATAATACAAAACAATAAACAGCTACCACTACCAGGCTTCAAAGATGAACAGATGGTTTATGCTACTCTCTGAAAATGTTGTCATATCTTGTTTATAATTGAGTCAGAGAACAACTAGATCTTTGGAGTGACTTGAGTTGTTTGCCTCTTTTTTTTTTAAAGACCATTATGATTATTATCATTTTTTTGTTAAAATCATCAATAAAAACAACAAAACTCATTACTGTATAATTAAAACGAAGTTTTGACCTAAACTTGAATCAGTTTCCCGATTTCTGCATGTGTAACTATGAAGGCTATTCTTTTAAATCTGCAAAAGTAGAAACGAACAGATATGCTGGTAATGAATATAACAAGAATGAAACGGAAATAAAGTCCCCAGTCTGCCAAAGTTCAACAGGTAGCAGCAATGGGTACACCCCCTACACATCCGCAATTTGTGCTTTTTGTGATGTGATGTGTCCATGTGCCCTAATTATGACTACTTAAGAGACTACCAAGAATAAAATTCTGTGGGATTACAGAAGTTCAGTGTTGTTTCATAATTGTCACACGTGTGGTGACACTGGTGACATTGTGACACTCATGCACAATAATATGCTTCGGTGCCCTTAAAAAGCATGCAGATATGAGATACGGTTAAAAAAAAAAATTTTAAAATAACAATAACAATAATAAAAACAAATTTTTAAAAAAGCTCAGGAATTTATTGAATATGACTTGTTTACTAAACAAAAAAAGTTAAAACTCTTTTTTTTCACATCATGACATATTGTGAAACAACAGGTATTATGGGCCATTGTGTGACACATCCTTGAAGTGCAACTGCATACAAACATTAGTAAACATTACAGCTAGGTATCAGTTCCTCATCTGACACTAACATGCATACTGTTTTGTCATATCCATGCATGTTTTTTTTTGTTTATCGTATATATCCTACTTTTTCCTGTGATTGGTGACAAATAAGGTGACAATGACAAGACATCTGGTGACCAGACAGCAAACTTGCGTTGAAATGTAAATACAAACAGGTACATAGTTTGTGACAAAATTTCAGCTTGATAGCGTGTCATGCACAAACACAATTGTCTCAGGAGTAAACTATGTCAGTTGGGGTGGAAAACCTTCAAAGAAATCAAAATCTACAGGCAGTTTAGCTCTGTAGAATTTAACAACAAGAGGGTTAAGGTGAGAAATGGGGTGACAATACAGACCTTCACTGCTTTCTTTAAAGAAAGCCTCGAAATATGTAAAAGATACTCAAAACCACTACGGGTACACAAACAGACGAGACCCAGTTTATATAAACACCAAAGTGTAACACTCTACACAAGTTGAACATTCTTTCTAAAAAGTGGGGGAAGGGAGAGGTGGAGGGGGGGGGGGGGGGGGGGGGGGGGGCTGTAGTTCAAAACTTATATTGCATAAAGTTCACACTATAACAATTGTTTTCAGATTGTACACTAAATAAGCAAATCATTTGCTTTTTTCATTTACTTTTTTATTCTGTGCCAAAATATATAAGGTGGTAAAGATGATGCTATGATAACCATAATCACAATAAAAAAGATGATGATGATGATCATAATGATAACAATCTTATAACATCAAACACACACACACACACACACACACACCACACACACACACACACACACACGCGCGCGCGCGCGCGCGCGCGCGCGCGCGCGCGCGCGCGTGCGCGGAGGATAGCCTTGTTGTCAGAACATTGCGCTGGCAATATGACAACCCGAGTTCAATTCCCGTTCGAGGGGATTTTTCCCCTGGAGTTAACATCAGTGCTGACTCCACTCTCCCCAAAAGTCTTTCGGATGAGGCTGTCAACTAAGGCACTGTGTGCGAATACACACAGAACATCTTGTGCACACGTTAAATCATGTTCCGCTTTTAGTAAGAGTAGGGCATTGTGTGCTGGTGGGAAAAGATAATATTTACAAAACCGGTTACACACGGGACTGGATGAATAAAAGCACATGAGTGCTTATTCCACTATCTTCGGTATAAAAGAATGAATAATTAATATTAATGACAATAAATAATAACGCGCGCACACACACGCACGCACGCACGCACGCACGCACGCACGCACGCACGCACGCACGCACGCACGCACGCACGCACGCACGCACACACACACACACACACACACACACACACACAGAAGCGTAAGTAAGAAGTTTAAAAAGATACATTTTCAAACTGGATCTGAATAGTTAAGAGAAGCAGAATGACAGAAATCCTGCGGGATCCTGATCCTTTCAGTCAGAAGTGGCCAAATATGAAAAGGCAATCTGACTGACAGCTATGTTTGTTCAAGGTATTAGGAAGAGATGTGAATCAGAACTTGACACAAAATACCAGGTCTGTGCATATTGGAAAAAGCTGTGTTTCTTACTTTGTCGAGTTGCAATGCAATGTTCTCTATTGTGTTATGCTTTATCGTACTCTATTACACTGTCTTCGTTTGCTATGTTCTTTAATATGGCCTACATAGAATCAGAGTGAATTCCCCCCCCCCCCTCCCCAAATAAAAAGTTGACAGAAAAAAACTTCTTATGCTGTTATATTTTGTTTTCTAAACAATTTAGATAAGAATGACTCTAAAGGAATTTTGTCTTGGTTTCTGGCTTTCTTTTTTCTAGTTTCCCTTACCTGCCATCTCATTTTGTCTCCCCCCTCTCCCTGTCACGGGTTTAGGGGCAGGGCGGGTCTGGTTCTGACTGAGGGCCCTGCCTCAGCAGGGGCTGGTGGTACAGCAGGAGTTTTGGCTTTCTTGTCCACAACGGCGTACACGTTGGCTGCGTCATTGCCACCACCTGCTGCCGCTGCTCCTCCTGCCACAGGGGTTGGGGTTTTCTGTGCCTTGTTGACCACTGCATACACATTCTCCTTGCCGGCTCCAGAGGGTCCAGGTTGTGGCTCTGGTCCAATGGTGGGGTTCCTGCCTGGCTCTGTCACCACATCCTCATAGGGACTGGCTGCGTGGCGAACTGCCCAACAGTTTACATGTCATTACTGTAGGTTTCTTGCAGCTTTAACTCACTCCATACTAACAACAGCTATAGCTGTCATCCATTTCCCTCCCATTGTATACAAACAGTGGCTACAGTCGTTCTGACTTTCAAAAATTTATATAAGTGACGTGATCACCCAGCGTCACAGACAGAGCCCTCCATGGTACAGTCTAATTAGCATATTCAACCTTGGACCAATGGAGTCACTGGTTAGCATCTATTTGCTGTGCTAAAGTATTTTTCTTAGCATAGGTCCCTCCCTCCTGTACAAGGAAAAACAATGGCTCATGAACCTAGAATGAGTAAATAGCAGAGTATTGCTCATTTTAGATGACAACATACATATATAAAGAGTCACTGAATGATCTATGGGACAAAACAGAAGTAGTTTTTGAAATATGTAAGGCTTGTGATGATGTAAACAAGCAGCAATACATGATAGTCACTTGTAATGTTATACAGTGCAAAGCAAGAAAAAGGAAATCCATCATAATTTGTATAACACAATAGTCTAGTGGTAAAACCAGCTTCCATGGCGCAGTGCTTAGAGCATTAGATTTCAGACTGGAAGGTCACAAGTTGATTTCCATAAGAGTCATATGGATTTTTCTAACTCTGGCTGGCTCCTACCCAGAGTGAGTGTGGCTGGCTCCTACCCAGAGTGAGTGTGCTACGGGCTCAGTCGGAAAACTGGGACTACACATTCACCATATGACTCATTCGCCATAAACTTGCTGGTGCATAATTACATGCAAACATGTATCCACAGAGCACACACAGCTTACAAAGCCCCCCCCCCCCTCCCACCACATACACATAGTGGGCTCATTCTCATTTGCATAAATGTGCAAGAAATTTATGACATAATCCTAAGTGTTAGAACACGTGGCATAATAAGAAAAATATCAATTAACATTGTGTTATATTGTTTTGAAAAATTCACCACAGTTAAAATGAATTAACTTCATGCTCTTTTCTATTAAAATATTGAATACAGTTAAAAAAAAAAAACAATAACAAAAAATGGTAGCCTTTTTATTATTCAAATGTAAAAATATAACAATTCCAACATTATCATAGCATGTCAAGCAATAAAATACACCATTTATTTATATTTTTTAAATATAAAAATTAGGCAAGATAAAAAGTGCACATTTTTTTCCAACATCTCTCTCTCTCTCTCTCTCTCTCTCTCTCTCTCTCTCTCTCTCTCTCTCTCTCTCTCTCTCTCTCTCTCTCTCTCTCTCTCTTTCTCTCTCTCTCTCTCTCAATGGTAAGGAAAACTGGTCTGTGATCGCTACCACTTAGCTGCTCTCCAACTTCACTTCTTGTGCTTCCATACAGGTCCACCGTGCAAAAGCAAAAGGCAAGGTCTGGAGTACTGGTCATGTTCCATCATCTGGGGTATAATGTTGGTGTGTCATGTGGGCACTTGATCAAGAGAAGGTGATTCTTATCCTGCTAATTCTGAATCTCCTTTCCTCGACTATTCATGTGATCATTGCCCTTGCTCGTTAGTGAGTATTGAACTCTCCCAGTACTACAAAGCAGAGTTTGTATTTTGGGATCGCTTTGAATGAGTCTTTGTTGCTGGGTTGTATTACTGTAAAATCCCTAGCACAAGCCCACCATCTAGGAAACGCCCGACCCCCACTATGGGCCCAAAGTTGTGCACAGGGGTAACTACCTAGCAAACGCCCACCATGCTTTTTTCAAGGAGACTATTCTCACTTTCGCTAGGATTTGTGCAGACTGTTCTAAAAGTAATCTTTCCCCCCTTCTTTACCTTTTCATGTTTATTTCCTTTTACCTTATTTCTTTGTCCCCTCTCCTCACTCTCCCAACCATCTCCAACAAAGTGAATTAAAATTTGGTCATGCTTTTTCCACCAACGTCTTTTGTCTGTCAGTGACATACAGGTACTTTGACAACACTTCCTGATGGCCAGAAATTGGTTCTTGAATCTCTCTGTGCCATTTTTGCAAAATGCCAAAACGACAGTCTTACACTGTATCTTTCAAATTGGAAGCCCTCCAGTATCTGGATAACAAAGCAGGCGGGAATGTTTCGGAGTGTGCCCGTGAATTTTCTGTGGATAGGAAGAGGATTAGGGAATGGAGTGAAAACAGAAATAAATTTGAACAGCGGTACGGAAAAGACAAACACAAACGGAAACTGTCAAAAAGACCAGCAGTTAGATCTGAACATGTCGACCAAGGTGTGCTGCATTTTCTGGAAGATGAAAGATCTGAAAGAAGGGTATAGCGAAACAAGGACCTACAACGGAAAGCGATGGAACTGGTAGGTGCTTTCAATGTGGTGGGCTTCTCGGAATCAGACACGTGGTTAAGTCGCTGAAACAGCGCGACTTCGTGTCTTATCACACAGGGAACCAGCCCAAGCCAAAAGGTCCCTGCAGATTTTGAAGATCAACTTCATCAGTTCTGACAGAACGTTCTGTGACTACGTCATCGTTATGGCTATCCTCTGTCCAACATCATGAACATGGATCAGACGATGGTCCGGTTTGACATGATGCCAGCCCGCACCAACAACAAGAAAGGTGCAAAACAAGTTAGAATCAAGAGCACAAAGGCTGAAAAACGAGGCTTCACGGTGACACTCGTCCTCGTTGGCCTTCTTTGCCTCAAAGTCCCTTTTTTCTATTTTCCTTCACTTCTGCTCACACGACCTAACTTACATGCTTTCGGGGTTTGTATTCACTCAACTGCACGGTTGAGCACAAAAATTACTTTGTGCAAAGGGGTTTATCCCTAGAAAACGCCAACCCCCCAATTTTGCCCTAAATCAGTGCACATGGGGGGGGGGGGGGGGGGGGGGGGGGGGGGGAATGCTAGGGATTTTATGGTAGTTCTGGATGCTTAATTCTGGTGAGCTACCCTCAATCCTTTTTTCTGGTACTTTGCTCCATCAATGCTGTGCTCCTACATTCCTTTCAGATGATGCTTCCTCCTGATCCTAGGAACACTGTGGTTGAGAAGCATATTGTATGAAAATGGTATAGAACGCTTTGCATCAGTTTTAGAGCTGGCTTCATCATAGGCAATTCCTAGTAGGAGAGTCTCAATTTCAATGGGTTTTTTGTGTGTTTTTTTTTAAAGTACAGGGTGGTCAAATTCTACAATCTTTTCCATATACTACAAAAAAAACTCTTAACAGAGAGAGATTAACAGCTAGAAATAGGTGTTTAAGTTCAGGAGAGTATTTTGAATTATATGTGCAGCAAGTGACTTTGAAATTCGGACATAGGAATTTGGGTTGGGACTTATGATTTCTTCAAATACAAATACTTACCAGCATTGTCAGAAGATTCGTAGATTGTATTCACAATCACTCTCTCTTGACCTGGAACACACACAGACATACAGGCACACAGACACACACACACACACACACACACACACACACACACACACACACACACACACACACACACACACACACACAACTATGGTGAATCGGTGTTCCAGAGGTAACACACCTACCTAGAAAGTGAACAGTTTGCTCACACTGTGCGGTGGTTCCAATCCCATTAGGGCCCAAAGCTTTACCCTCATCCATTGGACCATGATTGTTAGTCTGGGTGCTAGTATTTCGGATGAGACAATAAACTCAGGTCCTGTGTCTTACACATCATTATTTAGTGCACATAAAAGAACCCACGTCAACAAGAGGGTTCACTCACTCACTCACTCACTCAGTCCCATGTCTCAAAGGACGTAGGGGGGACATGAGAGAAGACGCAACAGCGATCTTTTTCCATGCTTCACGATCCTGTGTGGCTAGTAGGAGATGTTGCAGGGGTTGGGCGGTCCAGTCTTTGATGTTGTCAACCCATGATTTCTTTTGGCGGCCTCTTCTTCTCTTGCCCTCGACTGTTCCTTGCAGGATGGTTTTTGCTAGGGTGTTGTGTCTTGTGGTGTGACCAAACCACATCAGCTTTCTCCTCTTTATGGTGGAGAGCAAAGGCTCTTGGGGGCCCACACGCTTTTGATTTCTTCTTTCACATAGTTATTGGTCTTGTGTTCTTTGTATGATATTCTGAGGAGTCTTCTGTGGCACTTGTTCTCGAATGCTTGGATTCTCCTCTCTAACTCTGCTGTCAGAGTCCATGATTCACAGCCATATAGGAGGATAGATATCACGAGGGATTTGTAAAGGTGGTATTTGGTGCAGAAGCTGATGTTGTTGCTTCTGATAATCCTCTGGAGTCTGACTAGAGCAGATGTTGCTGTTGCAATGCGAGCTTTCACTTCATTGTTTGATGTGCCATCTTTTGTTAGGATGGAGCCTAAGTATTTGAATTGGCTCACCTCTTCTAGTATTTCTCCATTCATCTTTATTTCCGTGATGTCATTACTCGCGCTGTTGACCATGATCTTTGATTTCTCTGTACTGACCTCCATGCCGTATGCGCTCGCTCGATCTGTTAAATTGTCTGTGAGGATTTGCAGTTCTTGTTTGCTGCTGCCCATGAGGTCAATGTCATCTGCAAATCTGAGGTTGCAAAGGGGTCTTCCACCAATGGAGATGGAAGTGTGGTGGTTTTGCAGTGTCTCTGTCATGATGTTTTCGAGGAAGAGGTTGAAAAGTACAGGTGAGAGAAGGCAGCCCTGGCGAACCCCAACCGTGGTCTTGAAGAACTCGCCCACGTGATTGTTTATGAAGACTGCACTTCTTGCGTTCTCGTACAGAGCCTTGATTACTTCAATTAGGCAGCTGTCAATGTTGAAGTGCCTGAGTACTTGCCAGAGGCCGTCATGCCATACCCTGTCAAAGGCCTTTTTGAAATCTATGAAGTTATGGTACAAGTCTTTTTGGTGTTGGAGATGCTTCTCTATCAGAATTCTCAGATTGAAAATTTGTTCCATTGTGCTGCGTCTTGGTCTAAAGCCCGCTTGTTCTTCTGCCAGGAGTTTTTCCGCTTGGTTTTTCAGTCTGTTGAGGACTACCTGCAGCATGATCTTGCTAGGATGACTTATGAGACTGATGGTTCTGTAGTTCTGGCATTGCTTAAGGTTTCCTTTCTTTGGCAGGGGTATTACAAGAGACTGTGTCCATTCTTTTGGCCATTCTTTGGTGTCGTGGATCTTCTGACAAAGTTCTGTGAATCGCCTTGCTGTTTCATTCCCTCCATTTTTTATGAGTTCAGCTGGGATGTTATCGATTCCAGGGGACTTCCCCTTCTTCAATTGTTTAATAGCTGCATCTACTTCACACCTTAGTATTGGTGGGTCTTTATCTTGGTGTTCAGGGGGTTTGTCAGAAACTATGTTGGTATCTGGGCGTAGTGGGTAGTTATACAATCCCTCACAGTATTCTGTCCAGCGTTGGAGGATGGCATTGTTTTCCGTTAAAAGATTTCCTTCTTTGTCTTCTATAACAGAGGCTTTAGGCTGTGTGGTTTTCGTTAGTGCTTTCAAAGTGTCGTAAGCTGTTTTGCTGTTTCCCTTGGCCATTCCAGCTTCGATGTTGTTGCATTGTTCTTCTATCCATGCTTCTTTGGCTTCTCTCATCTTTTTCCTCACTTCTCTGTGGCTATCCATGTACTTCTTGTAAGCTTCTTGACTTGTGAACTTTTGTTTCTTAAGTTCTCTTCTTTTGTCGCAGAGGTCAAGAACCTCATTTGTCACCCAGGGTTGTTTCTTTGTTCTGCTTCTTCCTAATGTTTCTTCTGCTGCTGTCGTTAGCACTTCTTTGATGTTGTTGGCCAGTGTGTCCACATCATTGTTGATGGCTGTGAGTGCCGCGAACTTTCCTCCAATGTTGGCTTGGAAGATCTCAACCACTGTTGGGTCTTTGAGTTTTTCCAGGTCGAATCTTATGCGTGGGCTTTTTGGCTGGTGTTTTGCTTTCAGTTTCAGCCTGATGGTGGTAAGTACAAGGTCGTGGTCACTGCCAATGTCAGCTCCTGGGAATGTTCTTGTGTTTGCCTTGTTTATGCTGGATTTGAATCTTTGGGGTGACAGAATGTAATCAATTTGATTATGAATCAGACCATTTGGTGAGTGCCAGGTTGATGTTCTGGATGGCTTGTGAGGGTGGAGTGTGTTAGCCAAAGTCAGTTTGTGCTTCTTTGCGAATTCCAGCAGCCGCTGTCCTCTGTCATTTGTTTCTCCCAGTCCAAATCGTCCTGTGGTTCCTGCCCAGGTGTCATAGGCATCAGGTCCCACCTTAGCATTCCAGTCGCCTTCCACAATAAGGATGTCTTTTTTGGGCGTTTTGGAGATGACGTTTTCAAGTTCTTCATAGAATTCTTCTATCTGGTCATCGTCGTAGTCAGATGTTGGAGCATATACTTGGATGATGGTGAGATTCTGGGGTTTTGCAGAAACTCTGATTGAGATGAGTCTGCTGGATACTGGTGTGCAGCTGATGATGCTTGACACAATCTCTTTCCTGACAATAAAGCCTACTCCATGTTGATGTAGTTTCTCTTCTCCGCTGTACCATATTTTGTGGCCGTCTTGCGTGGTTGTTTCTCCGAAGCCAATCCATCTGACTTCCGCAAGCCCTATGATGTCCCATTTATACCTCTGTAATTCATGTGTAAGTTCCTGTACTCTTCCTGCTTGGTACAGAGTCCTCACATTCCATGTGCCAATGGTTGCCCCTTTAGCTGGAAGCTTTAGAGTTTGTTCTGCCCCAGTAGCACACTTGTCGCTCCCACCCTGGAGGCTTGCAGTGGGTAGCGCGGTCGTTGTTGATCCGGGCCTCGACCGATCCGGCATGTATGTCTGTTTTGTTCTTCTCATGTCCTTTCAGTGGGCTTGAGGAAGCTTGGTGGCGCCCATCTCCTCTCCAAGACTCCTACTGGTGGTTAAGAATGCACCAGCCCCTCACAACGTTTCGCCCGCCAGTAGAAGCGGTTACCGGGGTGTGGGTGGGTTAAGGACCCGGACCCAGAAGTGAGAGTTGAGTGCCAAGTGAGGACCAGTGCTCCCGTCCTTCCCGAGGGATGCTACTGCCAGGTTTACAAAGGTACCACCTCTCCTTAAGCACCCCATACACCCCAAGAGGGTTATCCTTGGCAAAACACTGTAGAGAAAAGCAAATGTGAAAAGGAAACACATACAGTTGAAGACAGAAAAAAGAAGATAATGGATGGCGCTGCATCTGTGGCAATGCACTCTCCTGGGGAGAAGAGCCCGAATTTCATACAGAGAAATCTGCTGTGATATAAATTGGTATAAAATGAATAAATAAATAAATAAATAAATAAATAAATAAATAAACACACACACACACACACACACACACACACACACACACACACACACACACACACACACACACACATGTGCACACTTAATTGATTACAGGTAGGCCTATCTAAAGTGTTTCTAACATCAAGTAAAAGGAAACACTTACATGGAGCAATTTCAAAAATTATCAGCCTGTGGATAATCTTTATTGTACCTCTACCCTCTATCATTAACCCTTTCCAATGCTTAGGAGTTCATCCATGCAACTTAACTCTGTGGAGAAATCATATTATCTGAACAATAGGGCAAAGGTACAAAAATATAACAGAAATTCCCTCATTAATATTCTCCTTGTTTTTTAGGAGTTTTCATCTCCGTGGTTTTCTTAGCAAAAAGATGTGCCTTATTATGTGCCTATCACATGCGTGTGAATGCTGACACACTTGTGTCACAAAACGGGGACATCCTTTCTCTTACAATTAAATGATGATAAGCACTAAAAATGGCCTGGACTTAAAGCTGTCACTTGTTGACAGAAGCATACCAACAAAACATAAACAGTAGAATGATTGTTTTCATTCATGAAGTGCTCCAAGAACAACTTGCCTCTTTTATTGAAAGAAGCAAACAATTATTGATGCTTGTACATACAAGGTACCTAGAAACAACCACACTCACAAGCACCTCATCCTTGCACTCTGACAGTAATCACCAATTGCAAGCTGGGGAAACATTCTTATTCCTGAGTTGTCATAATGAAGATGAACTAATACAAGAACTGAGTGATGAGCTTCATGTTCACAATGACAAGGGTTTTGTTTTGTTTTGTTATTTGGGTTTGTTTGTTTTTTTGATTATTGGTTTTTGTTTCTGTTTTTTTTGGGGGGGTTGGGTCTTTAGTCAAAATTTAGTGGTTAAATTCTTTTAAAACTTTGTTGAGGTCTCTGCCCTCAACATGGATGCTCTGTACTAACAAACCGGATTTATGCCAGAAGAGGCTCCAATTAATCTGTTGAATTTCAATCTGGAGTGGACTGGCCCTGTTCTCTCTCTCTCTCTCTCTCTCTCTCTCTCTCTCTCTCTCTCTCTCTCTCTCTCTCTCTCTCTCTTCTCTCTCTCTCTCTCTCTCTCTCTGTGTCAATGGTAAGGAAAACTGGTCTGTGATTGCTACCACCTAACTGCTCTCCAACTTCACTTCTTGTGCTTCCATACAGGTCCTCTGTGCAAAAAGGCAAAGTCTGGGGTACTGGTAGTGTGCCATCATCTGGATTATGAAGATGGTGTGTCACGTGAGTACTTGATCTTAAAACTAAGTGATGCTGACAAAAACAAGGGTCAATTGCAAAACCTGTCAATAATTGTTTCTCAAAGAAATTATCAGAAGAAAAATGTAAGGAAAGTGTCCAAAAGGCATACGTGAATAGCCAACTGTAATAAACTGTGTGTGCTCACAGTAAATGTTGAAGTATGGAAAGCTATGCCAAGCACCTTCTTTATAACACACACAAAAATTAAAAGTTATGCCAAGAAACACCAGGAAGAGCAATCTCCAGATGGCACACACACACTGCAAATATTGGTATACCATCTGTCCATGGTCACCTCCCTAGCTTTCTTTTCTTTCAGACAAGCCTACAGTTCATTTGATGACCCAGTTGCTTATCAGACCTGGTCTTGGATTCTGTGTCTGTTTTCCTCACTGTTCCCTGCATAAATCTCTCTGCTTAGTTGCATTCATTACGAAATCATTTTCCTTGGCTAAGCTACGGCCAAGGTGGTCTGCAGCCTGCTCCCTGTCACAAGTTTGCTATTTGTTTCACAGATGTGTCCTAGTTGCTCAGCTGTTGTGTAAGTCTTTACAGCTTACCTCATCTTCCTCAAAGTTGAGAATGTATTTTTTCTTTCTCCAGCTGGAACAGATGGCTTGAAGATTAGATTTCAAGAATTTGGCTTTTGCTTCTTGAAAGTTGTGGTTGTTTTGGTTGCAATTCCTTTCTGCTTCTAACTGTGGATCTGCAAGTGCATCATGGTGCTCCTATGGAGTTCGTGTTCAGTAGAGCTTGTTTTTTGCGCACCATGTAATATTGTTTTCTTTTGTTTTGTTATTTGGGTTTGCTTTTGTTTTTGTCTTTAGGTTTGGTTGTTGTTGTTTTTTTGGGGGGGTTTCTTTTGGGAGGTTGGGGGGTGTAGTCAGAATGTAAGGGTTGAATTCTTTAACAAGTTTGTTGAAGTTTATGCTCTCAACATGGATGCTTTGTACTAGCAAACTGAATCTATGCTAGGAGAGGCTCCAATTCATCTGTCGAATTTCAATCTGGAGTGGACTAGCCTTGTTCTCTCTCTCTCTCTCTCTCTCTCTCTCTCTCTCTCTCCTCTCTCTCTCTCTCTCTCTCTCTCTCTCTCTCTCTCTCTCTCTCTCTCTCTCTCCTCTCTCTCTCAATGGTAAGGAAAACTGGTCTGTGATCGCTACCACTTAGCTGCTCTCCAACTTCACTTCCATACAGGTGCACCATGCAAAAGGCAAGGTCTGGAGTACTGGTCATGTTCCATCATCTGGGGTATAATGTTGGTGTGTCATGTGGGCACTTGATCAGGGGAAGGTAATTTTCATCCTGCTCATTCTTAATCTCCTCTCCAAGATTATTCATTTGGTCATTTCCCTAGCTTTGTTAGTGATTATTGAACTCTCCCAGTACTACAAAGCAGAGTTTGTATGTTGGGATCATTTTGAATGAGTTGTTTGTTGCTGGGTTGCAGTAGTTCAGGATGCCTAATTCTGGTGAGCTACCCTTAATTAATGGCTATCTTCTGGTACTTTGCTCCATCAGTACTGTGCTCCAATATTCCTTTCAGATGATGTTTCCTCCTGATCCTAGGAACATTCTGGTTGAGAAACATCTTGCATGAAAATGGTACAGAAAGCTTTGCACCACCCAGTTTTGAGTTGGCTTTATCATCAACAATGCTTAGTAAGGGAGTCTTACTTGAATGTTTTTTGGGATGTTTTTTAAGTACAGGGTGGTCAAATTATAAAATCTTGTACATATACTACAACAAACCTTAAAACAGAGAGGGATAAACAGCTAAAATTAGGTGTCTAAGTTCAGGAGAGTATTTTGAATTTTCTGTGCAGCAAGTGACTTTGAAATTCGGACATAGGAATTTGGGTTGGGACTTATGATTTCGTCAAATGCAAATACTTACCAGCATTGTCAGAAGATTCGTAGATTGTATTCACAATCACTCTCTCTTGATCTGGAACACACACACACACACACACACACACACACACACACACACACACACACACACACACACACACACACACACACACACATACACACACGCAACCATGGTGAATTGGTGGTCCAGAGGTAGAACACCTACCTAGACAGTGAAAAGTTTGCTCAGATTGTGCGGTGGTTCCAATCCAATTTGGGTCCAAAGCGTTACCCTCATCCATTGGACTGTGACTGGTGGTCTGGGTGCTAGTCTTTTGGATGAGACAATAAACTGAGGTCCTGTGTGTTGCAGATCATATTTTGGTGCACATAAAAAACCCACGTCAACAAGAGGGTTCTCCCTAGCAAAACTCTGTAGAAAAAAGCCACTCTACAAGGGAAACAAACAAAGCTGTTATATAAAGTGGTATAAAATAAAAGTATGAAATAAAATAAATAACACACACACACACACACACACACACACACACACACACACACACACAAAACACACACACACACACACACACAACTGATTACAGGTATCTAAAGTGTTTCTAACATCAAGTAAACGGAAACTCTTATATGGAACAATTAAAAAAAATTATCAGCCTGTAGATAATCTGTATTGTACCTCTACCCTCTATCATTAACCCTTTGTAATGCTCAGGGAGTTCATCCATACAACTTAACTCTGTGGAGAAATCATATTTTCTGAACAATAGCGAAAAGGTAGAAAAATATATCTGTATTTCCCTCAATATTCCCTGTGATTTTTAGGAGTTTTTATCTGCATGGTTATCTTAGCAAAGCTATGCGCTCAATTATGTGTGTATTACATGCGTGTGAATGCTGACACATTTGTGTCACAAAACAGGGACATCCTCTTTCTTAAAATTGCATGGTAATAAGTGCTAAACATGGCCTGGACTAAAAGTTGTCAGTTGTTGACAGAAGCATACCAACAAAATATATACAGTAGAATGACCATTTTCATTCATGAAGTGTTCCTAGCACAACTTGCCACCTCTATTGAAAGAATCAAACAAATTATTGATAGCTGAATAAACAAGATACATAGAAACAACCACACTCACAAACTCCTCATCCTTGCACTCTGACAGTAATCACCAAGTGCAATGATCAAAACAAGTGCTTAAGCTGGGAGGACTTTCCAATTCTGTGAGTTGTAAAACTGAAGATGAACTAATACAAGAACTGAGTAATGAGCTTGAAGTTGACAATAACAAAGGTCAATTGCAAAACTTGTTAATAATTGTTTTTCAAAGAAATTATCAGAAGAAAAATGTAAGGAAAGTGTCCAAAAGGCATACGAGAATATCCAACTGTAATAAACTGTGTGTGCTCACAGTAAATGTTGAAGTATGGAAAGCTATGCCAAGCACCTTCTTTATAACACACACAAAAATTAAAAGTTATGCCAAGAAACACCAGGAAGAGCAATCTCCAGATGGCACACACACACTGCAAATATTGGTATACCATCTGTCCATGGTCACCTCCCTAGCTTTCTTTTCTTTCAGACAAGCCTACAGTTCATTTGATGACCCAGTTGCTTATCAGACCTGGTCTTGGATTCTGTGTCTGTTTTCCTCACTGTTCCCTGCATAAATCTCTCTGCTTAGTTGCATTCATTACGAAATCATTTTCCTTGGCTAAGCTACGGCCAAGGTGGTCTGCAGCCTGCTCCCTGTCAGGAGTTTGCTATTTGTTTCACAGATGTGTCCTTATTGTCCAGCTGTTGTGTAAGTCTTTACAGCTTGGCCTCATCTTCCTCAAAGTTGAGAATGTATTTTTTTCTTTCTCCAGCTGGAACAGATGGCTTGAAGATTAGATTTCAAGAATTTGGCTTTTGCTTCTTGAAAGTTGTGGTTGTTTTGGTTGCAATTCCTTACTGCTTCTAACCATGCATTTTCAAGTCTATCATGGTGCTCCCATAGAGTTTGGGTCCAGTGGGGCTTGTGGTTATTTTGTGAGGGTTTTTTTTTTTTGCACAATGTTGTACTTTTTTTTGGGGGGTGGGGGGGGGGGGGACTGTAGTCAAAACGCATTGGTTGAATTCTTTGACATTTTGTTGAGGTCTCTACCCTCAACATGAATGCTCTGTATTGGCATACTGGATCTATGCAAAAAAAGGCTCCAGTTCATCTTTTGAATTTCAATCTGAAGTGGATTGGCTCTTCTCCCCGACCCCACCTGCCCCCCCCCCCCCCCCCCCTCTCTCTCTCTCTCTCTCTCTCTCTCTCTCTCTCTCCTCTCTCTCTCTCTCTCTCTCTCTCTCTCTCTCTCTCTCTCTCTCTTAATGGTAATGAAAACACACTTGTGGTCACTACTACATAGCTGCTCTCCAACTTCCCTTTTTCTTCGGATGGATTGGTGGTCTAGAGGTAACACACCTGTCTAGAAAGCGAAAAGTCTTGGTGAAGTGTGGGGTGGTTCAAATCCCGTGCAAGCCCAAATCTTTTCCCACCATCTAATAGACCATAAGTGGTTGTCTGTGTGCTAGTTTTGTGGATGATATGATAAACTAAGGTTCTGTGTGTTAAACATAACTATTCGCGCATGTAAAAGAACCCAGGGCAACAAGAGAGTTGTCCTGACAAAATTATGTAGGAAAAAAGCTACTCTGATAGGGAAACAATAAAGTTGCAGTCAGGAAAAGAAACAAGAGAAAGGGTGGCGCTGCTCTTGTCGGAATACGCTCTTCCCTGGGAAAGCAGCCCGAATTCCACACAGAGCGATCTACTGTAACTCAAAACGGTGTAAAATGTGAATGTAAAAAAGTACAAAAGGCAAGTTCTGGGGTAGCTGTAGTATGCCAATGTCTGGAGTACAAAGTTAGTGTGTTGTGTTGACTCTTGACTAGGAGAATGTGATTCTCATCCTGCTCATTCTCAGTCTTTTTCATGTCTGTCCATATGGTCATATCCCCAGCTCTAGGAGTGACTATTTAAGTTTCCCAGTTCTCTAAAGCAAAGTTTTTATGTTGGAATTGCTTTGAATGAGTAGTTTGTTAATGGGTTGTACTAGATCTGGATGCTTAAGTTCTGGTGAGCTACCCTTGATTAATCGCCATCTTCTGGTACTTTGCTCCAACAGTGCTGCGCTCCCATATTCCTGTCAGATGATGTTTGCTCCTGATCCTAGAAAAACTCTCGTAATATTTTAAACTATATGGCACTTTACCGCTATAAGCCTGGGTTAATTCCGTCTCTTCCTTGCAGTTTACTGAAACTGCATGATTAGTGAGATGAAAATGCATCATGGTAGTCACAATGTGTATCCTTCTGGTAGCCATAGCTTAGCTTTGCTCTGTAAATGTGAATTGTTAAACTGTGAAACAGGGTTACCATGACGCATGTAAATCTCACCTATCTCTCTATGCCAGTAAACTACATCATGGAGTTGGCCCCAATTATTGGTTTTCCAAGGTAGGTTTTCATTTAAGTTCTTAATCTTAAGATGACTTTCACATGCCTGTACCAAAATAAAATAAAAATCATATATCTAAAGTGAAAAACAAACTCACCAAGAGCATTATCAGATGAATCATAGATTGTGTTGACAATTATTCTCTCTTGGTCTGAAAACACACACACACACACACACACACACATACACACACACACACACGCACGCACGCACGCACGCACGCACGCACGCCTGCACGCACGCGCACACACACACACACACACACACACACACACACACACACACACACACACATATGAGTCAGACAGGGCAAACTCTTGCCTCCATTATTCAACATCTCTTAAGAAAATCATGCAAAAACTGTTTTAATAACGTAGGCTACACCATATCTCCTCGTGGTACATACATTTGCAATTATCTGGTTTGCTGATGACCTTAACCCCCTTTGAAACAGTAAAAGCAAGCTCAAAGAGCTCACAAGCAAGATACATTGTGAACTGTTACAGCTGGTATCGAGATATGTGAATATTAGACCAAAATTATGGTAAATAGCACAAGTAACAAAAGTGATCATTATAAAATAGTTATATAAAAAAATGATGGAAAAACAATTTCCAATATTTTGGCGGCATACAAACTAGAAAAGCTAAGTCTCCAGTTGAAGAGAAGACTAGACTGGCTCTTGCAGCCTTGGTCATGGCAAAGATGACCCGATTAGGAGAGCAACAGGTTGGTTTACAAAGAAAAATTAAGTCGACAAGAGCACTTATCTTATCCCTCCTCCTGTACAGGTGTGAAAGCTGAACTTTGTCTGCAGAGATTTAAAAGAAAAATAACAGCCTTTGACTTGAAATCATTCAGAAAACCTCTCCATATCTCCTGACAGGACCACCAAGCCCAGGAGTCAGTGTGGCAAGAGGCGAACATGAAAGCTGGGCCACAGGAACCCCTTCCAGCTGTTGTAAAGAGGAGAAAGCTGGCCTGGTTTGGCCATCTCACATACCACGGCTCTCTTACCACAATTAGGCTGCAGGGGACAGTTAATGGAAGAAGATGCAGGGACAGAAAACATAAGGTGGGTGGAGAGTAATAAAGAATGAAAAGACCTTGAAAATAGCTGTGCTGTCGCTAAAAGTAAAAGACAAATGACTGCTGCAAAAATCTGTCCACCAACAGGACCCTCTCATTTCCTAAGAACCCTCTGAGACAATCTCTCTCTCTCTCTCTCTCTCTCTCTCTCTCTCTCTCTCTCTCTCTCTCTCTCTCTCTCTCTCTCTCTCTCTCTCTCCTCTCTCTCTCTCTCTCTCCTCTCTCCATTGCTGTATATTCCTTTGCTTCAAAATCAGAAAGATGCATCTATCCACAGCAGGGATTTAGAATATCGGGGTTTTCACAGTTTCGCATACATAATGCCTTACAAAGGACTTGCGTCTACGTTAGAAGCCGTATTGAATGCAGCTCTGCGTGAAAGCACACTGAAGTCATTCAAAATAAACGGCAACATAAAACCAATCAACTGTGGTACTCAGGCTGACAACAACAAATGCAAACCAGCCCCTGTCATTGAAAATCACAGTGCCCTGTACATGAAAAAATCTGTGTAGCAGGTGAACAGGGATAGGACAAAAGCTATGGAGCGCAGAATGAAGCAAGAAAAAAATGCTAAATGATTCACCCCATTCGAAGAATTGTTGTTGTTGTTGTTTTTTTCCAACACTAACCAGTTTACTGCACACTGTCAACAACTATAATAACCGGGTTGGAGCGGACATGTTTGTGTATGGTGGCCAATGCCCTCCCTCTGTAAGCCGCCCCCTGACTTGACACAAAGCATGATAACCAATCCATTCGCATGACACCAGCCTGTGATAACTGCAAAGGGGGCATTAGATGTGAATGACTACAAGGACTAATGTGCCTGTGGACGTCGCAGTGTAGAAACTGTCATGGGTGACAGTGCTGAAACTGTCACGTGCAAAAGTGACACACTCCATGCTGACAAGAGTGGCGACACAGCTACTTCAAACTGTGAGCCAGCACCCAGCACGAGGAGACAGGTATCATTGGAGTTCGTGAATTACGACAGCCACCTGCACAGCCACGAAATTTTGGCAAAGAAATTTTGGAAGCCCTCTAAGAATTAAAGGAAAGCACTGACTGTTGCGCACATACGTTAAGAGACGGAGAGCCAGTGGTATTGTATGGAACTGTGGAAAAAGAGCATCTTTCTCCTGAAATATCGTAATTGCTGTAAAGAAGCAAATGATTTGCAAAATGTGTTCGAAATATTTCTTTCTGGTATGCTTTTTGACTAAATGGTAATGAATTCCATGATAAGGAATCCTTGTCTGGTGATCACATATGCCGTAAATCTTGTGTTTCATAATTGCAATGAATACACTCTATCTATACAATAAAATAATTTGAATCATTGAATCTCTCTCTCAATGAGTTTCTTACATATTCCAAAAGACTTCCTACTGATACCTACTGATACAGACAACTATCTAGAGATTGATCCTTATATTGAAGGATAACTACATTTCAAAACTTTGTTGATAATCACGTATGTGAATTGTTTCCTGATAAACATCTAAGATGGATCTGTAGTCTAGAGGTAACAAACCTGCATAGAAAGCAAACAGTCCGTGTCATCTTTCGGATGAAATAAAAAACTGAGGTCCCGTAGGATACACATAATTATTTAGCACACTCTAAAGAACCAAAGGCAAAAAGATAGCTCTCCCTGGCAAAATTCTGTAGGAAAACCACTCTGATAGGGAAAAAAATCATTTACAGACAGAAAAAGAAAAACACATGGATGTGCTGCTTTTGTAGCGGAGCGCTCTCCCTAGTGAGTGTAGGCCAAATTAAATGCAGCGAAATCTGCCGTGACTTAAAATATAGTATGAAATGTAAAGAAAATATTGATTTAACTTTGTTTTAATTTCATTGATGAATTATTTCAATTGTATTCACGTTGATAGTAATATGTTCATAGCATTTATATCATATGCCCACGCTATATGCCCACCATTGTTTGGTATTGTAGACTAAGGGCAATGTATGGTAAAAGGCCGAAATCTGAACTCTCTCTCTCTCTCTCTCTTCTCTCTCTCTCTCTCTCTCTCTCTCTCTCTCTCTCTCTCTCTCTCTCTCTCTCTCTCTTTGCATCACAAAGGAACATACACATACACCGACACCAAGCAATCACACCTGGACAGCTTACCGTCAGGTGCTGTGGGGCATCCATCTGCATTCTCTGTTAAAAAAACAAGACAAAAAAACTAAGTGCATTGAATAGTTTTACCAAATTCCACAATGAAGCCGACAAAACAACATAGACTCCTAAAGTTGACCATGACAATCTTTGATGAAGACATTTTGCTTGTAGGTACCAATCCTTGAACGCATCGTAGATTTGCAAAATAACAGGGATACACTTGTAAAAAAATCCCCCCAAAAAACCTTCTCTCTCTCTCTCTCTCTCTCTCTCTCTCTCTCTCTCTCTCTCTCTCTCTCTCTCTCTCTCTCTCTCTCTCTCTCTCTCTCTCTCTCAAGAACCACAAGTCCTTCGGATGAGACTTTAAACCGAGGCCCCGTTTGCGAATGCACGCAGAACATCTTGCGCACACGTTAAATCCTGTTCCGCTTTTCGTAAGAGTAGGCCATCGTGTGCCGGTGGGAACAGATGACATTTACAAAACTGCATACATACGGGGACTGGATGTAAAAAAGCACAAGAGTGCTTATCCCATTATCCTCGATATAAAAGAATAAATCAAATCAAATCAAATCTCTCTCTCTCTTTCACACACTCACACACACACACACACACACACACACACACACACACACACACACACACACACACACACACACACACACACACACACACACACACACAAACACACACACACACACACACACACACAAACACACACACACACACACACACACACACACACACACACACACACACACACACACACAGACGAAGAAGAAGCAGTTGAAGGAAAGAGGAAATAGTAGTAGTAGTAGAAGTAGTAGTAGTAGTAGTAGTAGTAGTAGTAGTAGTAGTAGTAGTAGTAGTAGTAGTAGTAGTAGTAGTAGTAGTAGTAGTAGTATAAAAAAATGTAATAGCGGTATTACAATAGTACTTGTAGCAAAAAAAAAGCATGAGTAGCAACATCAGTAAAAAGGTGATACAAATAGCAATGTAAACAATAATTATGATGTTTAATCATTTGTTATGATAGATGCACTTTAAAAAAGTGTATTTCCTTTTCTCTAGGTTTAATACAGTAAAGAATGAAACAAGCAGCCACACAGAATTTTCAGCAAATCCAAAACTTCGAATAAACCGCACAGTCATCATAGTGCAGTGATTAGCCATTGGGTTCTTGGCTGGAAGATAGTTGGTTTAAATCTCATTTTAAAAAAAGTATTTCTTTGACTCTGGCTGGTTCCTACCCGGAGTGAGTTCGCTATCAACTTATTGGAAAGACTGACTCCATTACCATTGCAGTTTTGAGTTTTCTTCAAATTACTTATTTTAGTACCGCAAATCCCTGCATTGCTCTAGCCTGGTTGTCGCCACAATATAATTAAATTATGAAGTGCAGAGTAACGCCCTGCCAAATAGTCTTAGACAGTGTATAGGCCTACATCAATACCATCATTACGTTGTCGTCCTCATCACCACTGATTGTCAAGCAACAAAAGAAAAGGGCTGCTTATACGTAAGTCTCTTTTAATGTACTCTCATGGTGGCCTTAAGTTTCGTTTCTCATAAACTTTGGCGCCCACAGTGAATTGGTGTCGAAGCCTTTGGGGCTGGAGGTTCATGAACGAAGAAGAAAGTCATTGTAGACATGTTATGGTGGTAGTCACCCTGGGCGTGTGTCTCACTCTTGCTGGCCGCTTCAAGGACTACACTTTTAATGCCATTAGAAAGGGGCTTATGAGTCCACAAAAGTCCTTCGGATGAGACTATAAACCAAAGCCCCATGTGCGAACGCACGCAGAACATCTTGCGCACATGTTAAATCTTGTTCCGCTTTTCACAAGAGTAGGCCATCGTGTGCCGATGGGAACAAATGAAAAGATTTACAAAACTGCGTACATATGGGGACTGGATGTAAACAAGCACATGGGCGCTTATTCCATTATCCTCAATATAAAAGAATAAATAAACAAACAAATAAACAAAAATTAAAAATTAAAATAAATAAATAAATGTCATGTGTAAGATGACTCAGAACATTTACGAATGAAGTGACTCAGCAGCTGTGCAGGGCTCCTGTGATTGGTGGACTCGGGGCAGCTTCACAATGATAAGATCCCTGTAGATTTATGACCATGAGGATAGGATATCTTGGCCCCATGCAGAGCTGGGTAGTGAGATTAGAAAGAGTTGCATGGCATGAGCAGGACTGAAATATCATGGGAGATGAGACAGCAAAACAATCAAAAGAACAAAACAAAACCCAACAATGAGCATTAAACCGTTGTTCTTCAGACCCCAATGTGCAGTGCAAAGCTAAAACATATAAAATCAGGCACGAATTGTGGTCTTTACCTTCATCATCACGTATCCCTTAGTCTGCTGGACCGAAGGGCACCACAGAAGATTTTACAAACAGCTTTCTCCACACCTCGCAGTTCTCAGCATTTTGTATTATGTTATTCCACTTAAGACCAATTCATTCTCTGATACCGTTTCCCCATCATTTTGTCTGCCTCTTTGTCTCCCTTCTAAAACAGTTCCCTGTAGGGGAGTCTTGGCCCGTCAAGTTTTGTACTATTTGTCGTCAACCGGGTTTTGTATGCACTGATCATATGCCAAAGAGGCCTCGTCAAAGTTATTTACCAAGTTGACCAGCTCTTTCTCTTCTCCAGCAAGGCTGTTGATGTCGTTGGCAAAATGAAGGTTTCCAATTGTCCTGCCTCTGATGCAGACTGTTTCCTTACATTCTTCAGGAGCACCAGCCATTTTGTTCTCTCTAACTAGATTTGAAAGAAGGTTGGGGAGAGCAGACATCCTTAGAGTATTCCGGCTACATGGTTAAAAAAGAAAACACCTCCTGATTTTTTAAATTATCTTGCTTTGGGATGCATTTTGATTTAATGTCTTTAGAATGAAGATGTTTCTGTACACCTCCACAGAAGGGTCACTGTTATCATGTACTATCACCTTAAAACTTGTTGAAGAAGTCACCCTTTCTTGCTATATGCTATGACACTTTCCTTTTTTGTCAAGTATCTCTTTTTTAAATCAACCTGTGCAATAACAGAGGACTTTTTTCACCCCTCCATCCCCTACGCACGCACACACGCACGCAGGCACGCACGCACGCGCGCGCGCGCGCGCGCGCGCACACACACACACACACACACACACACACACACACACATATATATATATATATATATATATATATATATATATATATATATATATATACACACACACACGCGCGCACTACACAGTGTGTAACCATAACTAGTTATCATACTCAACTGTTCTCTGTTCTTTTTCATAGTTTTGAACAAAAATTACTGTTTTGACGTGCATAACTTTAAAAACAAAAAAGCATTCAGTCCCTCTTACTCTGCAAGGTGTTATGGCCATTGATGCAGATGTTGAGGTATCCCTTCAGGATGTAACAATGTCTCAAAAGTGGATTCAATAGTACAACAAACATATAATTCATCTGCCAACTGATGCAAGAGATGTAAAGCATTATGGGATGTTCAGTTTCAGTGTTCCCATGGCGATGTCTGGCAGTGCAGAATTCACTTATACGTTACAGTGCTTCAGACACTTTGGCAGATCCATCACCCAAACCACTTCTGAGGCATCTCCTTGGAACAACAGATACCAAACAGTTCTATGTTTTGAAAGCTTATTTCACTTTCTACTGGCCATATTTTAAAACAGTCTTGGTATGATGCTTTCATTCTGTTCTATGAATAAAACAAGGAGAAAATATGTTTCATGTTCAAATCTATTAACGTACCTCTGCATCCAGTTTCAGTAGTTTTCCCACGTCTGAAAATAAAAATTTACTGAAATAAGACAAGGTTTTATGTGCTCTCTCTCTCTCTCTCTCTCTCTCTCTCTCTCTCTCTCTCTCTCTCTCTCTCTCTCTCTCTCTCTCTCTCTCTCTCTCTCTCTCTCTCTCTCTGCGTTCTTTGATTACCAGCAAGCTTCTGCTCATGAAAACAGTTAGTAATAACATAAAAAGAAGCAGTATTATGGTAATAGTGGCTTCTTTGCACCATTGCAGCCCCGCCATGGGTCTGAGCCACTATTGGCACTGCACTTGAAAGTTTTCAGTAGAGAGCTCCAAAACCATGGATGTGTTCCATCTCAAATGGATACCAGTTTCATAAAAAAAAGTTGCTTGTTCAGCTGATTTTGAGCAGCGTTGCTAAAAATATACAGAAGTGCTAACTATTTGACCAACTAAGTGCCTGACTGACTGACTGACTGACTGACTGACTGACTGACTAATTCTAAACACTTCATCTTCTACTCCCTATGTTAATTACAACCCATCTCAAATAGCGGTACTGTAGGCTATTTGTCTCTTTAATGTATATATTTGCATCAAAACAACTACAGCAACAGCAGCACAAACACTAGTTGCTACAAAAATGATTGCAAAACCGTTTCTCCTACATACCAAAGTTAACATCAGAACCTTTCTACATTGGAACAATAAAAATTGTATCTTTGGGGGGGGGGGGGCTAAAACAAAATTTCTGGCTTACAGTGCTCCCTTCCCCACTGCCCCATTGCGCTTTACTTCCAGTACACAAGCCTACTTCTACAGTTTAAAATCCCCATGACAGAGACAATCCGGTAAAATCATCTTTAGCCTGTTGATTAAACTTTCTCAAGGAAGCAATGTTGAATTCGCCTAAAACCCATTTATCTTTCATTAACAACTACATTTAACACAAGAGACCTATTTATCAAATGATGTCAAAAGGGTGATTCACTGAAACTAGCGGTGTGGACAAAAAGCACTTATCCCACTATACTAACTACACCCAAGATCACTGGGAAAATAGCCAATGAACGATTGCAGATAGCCGGTATGACTTACTGTGTCCTTCACAAAAGTCTTGCTACTTCTCTGCATGTAAATGAGTGGGCTATGCTTGCAGGTGTATAAAGAAATGTGTATTACTGTGTATAATGATGTGATTTTTGTCTTCTTTTATTTTAAGAGAATGTGTGTGTGTGTGTGTGTGTGTGTGTGTGTGTGTGTGTGTGTGTGTGTGTGTGTGTGTGTGTGTGTGTGTGTGTGTGTGTGTGTATGTTTGTGTTTGTGTGTGTGTTTGTGTATGTGTGTGTGTGTGTGTGTGTGTGTGTGTGTGTATATGTGTGTGTGTGTGTGTGTGTGTGTGTGTGTGTGTGTGTGTGTGTGTGTGTGTGTGTGTGTGTGTGTGTGTGTGTGCTCAAACTCGGCAATTACATGTTTCTTGAACCATAATACTATACCATTAAATTCTTACTCAAATAACAAACACTATGAGTCTGTAAATTTCAACGTTACAGACTGAATCAAATGCTTTTTATTCCGGGAATCCTGCAGCTTTACTCATTTTGTGTAGACGTTGCCTTTCGTCATGTTAAAAAAAAAATACATACTTTAATCAAAGTATCTTTACCAGCCAAATTTGGAGAATAAATTGAATAAGATAGCATAACACCATACAGACTGATTCAATGCTCATACAGGTGAACTTGCAACAATGAATGGACTCACTTCTGCTCGCTGTCTTTGTAATCTGTAACAACAACAACAACAACAACAAAATTAGCAAATTCAATAAAGTAATATCATGCATGTGGTAAATATTACATAGGTCACACACACACGCACGCACGCACGCACGCACACACGCACACACACACACACACACACATCTGATAATATTAACTACATCATATGGCCAAGAAGTCTTTTTCATTGCTCCTAACTACTTACTTAAAAAAAACTTCAAAGTGTAGATTGTAAAGCATACAAACTTGAACATGGTGTGCCTTTCCATACATCCACCGTAGAAACTTATAATTGGGGAATTTCCCCTAGGGGAATACCGACTACAAGCATGTCCCAAGTATGTGTAACGGAGCCCAACTTACGACAGTTTTATTTCTAGTGAATTAAAAATTCAATCAGAAACGAATTTCCCAAAAAGGGCTAGACATTTTTTGTGTTTAACACCTATTAGAACATATGAGTCCGACCTCTTTCAAAAATCCGAACTAAATCAGTATGATTTAGAAGCAAAGAAATGAAGCTTTAACATATCCCTCGTGGGAGATAGATAAAACATATTTTGATATAGAGTACACTAATGAAAAAAAGAAGGAAAATCAAAATATCAAGGTTGCAGATGTCCATTCACTTATTGAAAACAAGCATGCTGACTATTTAAAAGTTTATACAGATGGATCAGTTTTAGAAAATCATAAAACAGGTTCAACATTCATCATACCAGATCTTAAAATAGAGAAATTGTACTATCTTGGTAAGCATCATTCATTATATACAGCTGAACTCACTGCTATTGTTATGGCTCTTAACTATATCCTTGATTTTCCATTTTTCCTTTTACATCTTATTTTGTGTAGACTCTTAATCGGTACTGTATTCTATAAAAGCCCCCAATTCCAAGAAAGTATCCATATTTTTTTTTAAATTAAATGTCATACACCTCCTAACCTTAGGAGGTATTCCTGTCACTTTTTGTTTTTTACCCTCAAACGTTGGAACTTTTTTTTTCAAATGAGTGGGCTGACAAAGCTGCAAAAAAGGGGGCAAAACATACTATGGATTCAATAGAACTGCATGTTCCCTTTCCTTTGCATGAGGGTTACCGTTTATTAGAACAAGCGTCTTGGGGAAATTTTATAGAATCTAGTAAATTCAAGGAACGATCTTTACAGAGTTGCCTGACTAATGCCTACATCTCTTGTTTTATGAATCCTTCTCAAACAAATATGCGTCATGTAACAGCAAGAAGAATTATTACACTATATAATAGAATTAAATCAAATGCATTTATTGCGAAATTCTGTAAAAATGTATAATGTCTATGTGGACATCACATTTTCAATACTGATATCATGATTTAGTGCCCTGTTGCAAAACCCTTTTTACCTACATTTTCAGAGCAGTCTCTGTAAAATGTATCTGAAAATTCAAAGTTAGCCATTGCCATTGCTAGATGTCTTCCACACAGTCCACTTGAATATTTGTTGTAGTTACATTTTTGTTCTTTTCCTTTGTGGGTTCATGTTGGAGGATTAACTTTTTCTTATGTATAAGATAATTTCCGTATTTCTTTATTATTGTATATTGTTTTTAACATTAAGCCACACAAACACCAACATCCACGCATTCTCTTCTTTTTTTTAAACTCCTTTCTCTCCTTTTTTGCACTTGTACTACACTTTCCACCTTCCCCATCTAAAATCACCAAGAGACCAATCCAATCCAATGATGGTGCTTATAGCCCCGCCGACCACATAGGCCATATCAGGGCTATCACCTCGTCACATTTTAAAACTCGTATTAAAAGTGTGCAACTATGTACAGTTTAAAACAAGGTATAAAACAAACTCAACCGTCCTTGCCTGTATCGACGTCCCAATCGACCATAAGGGTCAGCCCAGGACGGCCCCCACATCGTGGAAAAACCCACATCGATCACACTTAAAACGAGATAAAACCAAACCGGGTTCCTTAAAACAACCTTGTCCTTAGAGACCAACCATACCACTTTCGCTCATATCAGACGAAAAAAGCCGGATTCTCTCAGGAAGTTAAAAATGGTGTCCGGCAGAACATCCCGAAAGAGGTTCTTTAGGGAGTCCGCAGTAAAATGCTTGTGCCTAATATCCTGAACATCCCGACACTCCAGGAGCAGATGCCTGACGGTCACCGCACGTCGCAAGTCATGCATCACAGGTTTCCCTCACCTTTTAGCAAGTGAACGTGAGTGATGTGAGAATGACCCGTGTGTATCCTGGTGAGCACTGTTGCCTCCCTTCGGTTTTTCACACCCAGAGGGAAAACCTCTTTCAGGTTGGAACGGATCCGAAAAAGCTTGTTGTCCGTCTGAGCGTTCCACTCCTCCTGCCAGAGGGAATGCACGTATTGCTCGCTCCTGGGTTTCAGATCTGTGAACGGCACCATGGACCCGGAAACCTCCTGCTCCATGGCGCGCCTGGCAAGTCGGTCAACCGTCTAGTTGCCCCGAATGCCCGCATGTCCCGGGACCCACACCAAAACCACGTCAAACCCGTCCCGTCTCAAGGAAGTATGCAGCTCGTAGAACTCCTGTAGCCTAGGGTGGTTTACGTTCCTGCAAGCAATAGCCTCCAGAGCAGAGAGCGAGTCCATACAGACCAAGAAGTCTTTCCTTCCCGATCGCCGGATCAGTTGCAGGGACAAGACAAGAGCGCTCGGTTCGGCTGTGTACACCGAGGCATCCAAAGGCAGGCGCTCCGAAAGCACCAACTCCCTGATGGCGGGACAATAGGTGGCGCAGGCCTACCCCTCCTCCGACTTGGACCCGTCCGTAAAAACCCTGGTGTAGGACGGATACGATGCACAGAGCTCTCGAAAGAAGGCCCCGTACGCCGTGGAGCTGGTGACGTCTTTCCTATGAGCGGCCAGATCGAAACAAACCACCGGGGTCTCCATCATCCACATCGGCTTCTCTGGGTACTTAGGCAGGTCACAAATAACCCCCAGATCGATGTCCGCCTCCCAGAGATGGGGAAGGATCCGAATGCCAAGAGGCGGGGCGGCAGAAAGCGATTTGTCGAACTTGGCCTGAAACCGGGGATTCATGAAACAATCGTACGCCGTGTTCTTGTACTCTGAATACAGTTTGAGGTAATAATTCAAAGTCAGTTTCAGACGGTGGCTTTTTAGTTAAGGCTCTCCCGCTTCCGCGTACAGGCTGTACACCAGCGTCGTCCGGAAGGTTCCGAGACAGATCTGAAGCCCCTGGTGGTGGACAGGGTCCAGAGTTTTCAGGTATGAAGGCCTCGCTGAGCCGTACAACTGGCATCCGTAGTCCAGCTTGGAGTGCACCAGCGCCCTGTAAATGTGCAACAGTGTTCTCCTGTCCGCTCCCCAATCAGTATGGGCGATCACCTGCAGGAAGTTCAGGGCTCTCTGACACGACGCTTTCAGCTGTTGAATGTGGCTCCTGAAATTGAGCTTCCGGTCGAAAACAATGCCCAAGAACTTGGCCTCCGCCACCGCCGGGATGGTGGATTTTCCCAAACGGATGACGGGGTCTGGGAAGTGCTCTCTGGACTTGTTCATGAAGTGAATGCACTTCGTTTTGGCAACCAAAAACTTGAACCCATTGTCCTGCTCCCATTCCTGAACCTTGTTCACGCAGAGCTGTATCTTCCTCTGGATCCCCGCAAACATACTGCCCGTTGCGTACAAAGTGAAATCGTCCACGAACAGAGAACACTCCACCCCCGACGGACTGACCTGACGATGTCGTTGATCTTGACGCTGAAGAGAGCCGGGGAAAGGATGCTCCCCTGAGGAACCCCCATCTCCTGCTCGAAGATCTCTGAAAGCGTGGAGCCCACCCTCACCCGGAAACGTCTCTTTGCCAAAAAATTCTGCAGGAAGATCTGCAACCGACCCCGAAACCCCAAGTCCCGCAGGTCCGACATGATGCCGTACCTCCAGGCGGTGTCATAAGCCTTCACAAGGTCAAAGAAAATGGCCACCACATGCCGCCTGTTGACAAAGGCGTTGCAGACTGTCGTCTCGAGGCGGACCAGGTGGTCCACGGTGCAACGATTCTTGCGGAAACCGCACTGCTCCCTGGCCAGAAGACCCTTCGCCTCCAGATGCCACACCAGGCGGCTGTTAACCATTTTCTCCATCACCTTACAGACGCAGCTGGTGAGCGCGATGGGCCTGTAATTGCCGGGGTCCTTAAGGTCCTTGCCGGGTTTCAGGATATGGACGATGCAGGCCATCTCCCAAGACAGGGAAAAAAAAACCCGTCGTCCAGATCCGGTTGTAAACCTTCAGGAGGGTCCGCAGACATAGCCTACTTCCGGAAGGTGCCTCAGAAGGCCATAATGTGCCTCGTCCAGGCCTGCCGAAGTCTCACCGCAAGACTGCAAGGCGCTCTTCATCTCCGGGAAAGAAAACGGCAGGTTGTAGACCTCCTCGTCTCTGGACGCATAACTCAAAGGCACTCTCTCCCGATGCCACTTCTTGTTCAAGAACTCCTGGGTTTTCATTTCCACCGACGAGTTTGCCTTCAAGGTGGCGGCCAGCAGATTAGCCACCGCCTCCCTGTCGGTGACCAAAGCGTCCCCCGAGCGCAAATGGTTGATCGACGCGGAGGCGCCCTGCCCCTTGATCTTCGCAATCACCATCCAAACCTTCTTGCTGGAGGTCCTGCTGTTCAGCTTGGAGCAAAAGCGCCTCCACGCCTCACGCCTGCTAGACTTGAAGACGAAACGGGACTTGGCCCGCAGTTTCTGGTGGGCCGAGACCGCCGCCGGACACAGTTGCTGCCTGACCCGACGCTGCGCCTTTTTGCGTTCCCTCCTGACCGCCCTGCAATTCTCGTCGAACCAGGGCACCCTGGGTGCCCCCGGTTGACTGCTGGTCCTGGGAACCGACCACCTCGCAGCCTGAACCACGCATGTCAGTGCCTCCTTCGGATCTTCCGCAGACAGGACAGCCTCCTCGTCCATCCTGGAAACAAGGTCGGCCCTGAAGGCATCCCAGTTGGCCCTCCTGACATCAAACCTCTGCGTACGGGCTTCCTCTACCACCCCACTCCACGCCAAGACCACCGGAAAATGGTTGCCGCTGTGCAGATCGCCACGCACTTCCCACCGAAAGTCCGAGACCAACGAGGAATCGCAGACTGACAGATCCAGACACGACAGCATACCGTTCACAGAGTGCAGATAAGTGGGAACCTTGCCGTTCAGCACGCACAGGTCCTGCTCCAGAAACACCTCGAGGAGGAGGCCCCTTGAGGACGACTTTTCGCTTCCCCAAAGGGAGGAATGCCCGTTGAAGTCCCCAGCAACAGGAAGGGGGGAGGCAACTGCTAAACCAGCGACACCAAGTCTACCTTCCTCACAGCCACGGAGACAGGCAGATGCTACACACTGTGACTGTCTTGTGCAGCGGTACCCTAGCACCCACCGCCTGGAGAGGAGTGTCGAGGACCACACAACTGTACAGCAAAGAATACCCAATGAGCAAACTCACACCCCCGGAGGTTCCACGTTCGGTGGGCTTGGCCCTTTCATGGATGGAGCTATAGCCAGACAAATTAAAACCCCTTTCCTCACTTAACTGCGTCTTCTGGAGTGCCACCATGGCCGGTCTCTGGCCTCGGCAGAGCTGCAGCAGCTCCCTGTTGGACGCCAGACCGCGAATGTTCCACTGTAAAAATGTTTGTAATAAAATGCGGCATCGCTGCTCTTGTCACTCCATCTCCGACGTATCCGCAGAAAGCACGGAGAACCGACTTTCATGCAGAAAGTCTTTCTTGGCTTTCTTCAGCCTGTCTGAGAGACACTTGACCCCTTTTTTCTTGGGGGGCGACTCTTGCTCCCCCGCCGCCACCACCACCACCTCGGTGCCTCTACAGGCACTGGAGGGGACCGTTCTCCAGCCCTCGACTGGTTTTGGGGGAGGGGCCCGGTTTTTCTTTGGATCCGGGGGTCGGCAGTTTGGACCCCCGGACAGGAGCTGGCATTTTCTGTGCGCCAACAGGGCGCACAGGAGCGGGTATTAGGCCCCCGCCAGAGGCCTTCTTCACCGGGGTAGGCGCGCGGTCAGTGGTGCTCAGTCGGCTGGGTCCAGCCATTCCAGAGCCAAAATACATCTGACAGGCCACCGAAACACACTTCTTAACCACTGCTGTGTAGGACTGAGTGCTGCTGTTGCTGTTATTTCCCTGAACAATTTTTCTGGCCTCAAAAAGGACACCTTTTTCTCCACCTTAACCCGCTGGATCTCGAATTCAAATATCCAAGTGGGGCACCGCTTGGATGAAGAGGCATGGCGCCTCCGCAGTTCCCCGTCGTGTACCGCCTTCACACAGACGCCGCACACCTCCTGTCAAGGGCACCGGTCCCTCACGTAGCCAAACTTCTGGCATTTAAAGCACCTCAGCGGAGAGGGGATGTAAGGCGTGACCTTCACGCTGAGGTACCCCACCTTGATGCTTTGAGGCAGCACGGTCGTACAAAAGGTAACAAAGAAGGTGTTCGTGGGGACCTTGTCCCCCCCTTTACTGATCTGCACTTGGTAGACATCAACCACTCCCTGAGAGGCCAGCTCGGACTTTATCTCTGCCTTGGACACCCCCTGCAGGTCCCTGCACCTGACGACCCCTTTACTGCTGTTCAGGGCCTTTTGGGCAGTCACCCAAATGGGGCATGTGACCAGTTTGTTACACTTAATGAGTGTCTGGGACTGCTTTCTGGTTCTGCACTCCAACAGCAGTGTGCCGTTCCTCAACTTTTTCACAGTGCTCAGCTCTCCCACAACACCTTTTAGGCCCTTGGCCACTGCAAACAGGCTCAGTTTCGCAAGAGGATGCTCCTCCTCCACCCCCTCAACCACCAACCAGCTCGGCCAAAAACCACCCTTCTCTCTCACTTCCGTCACCGGACAAGTTGCTGACCTAATCCGATTCCCTCATTCCTCTCTTCCTTTTTATTGTTTGTTTTTTAGACATAGAGCGTAGGCTCAATGAGGGCAGAATTATTCGGTCACCTCGGCAGAGCTGCCTTACCGAGGAAGAGGCTAATCTTACCCGTATAGAAACCGCCCCGCACGATTCCATACGGGGCTCGTTAACGGCTAGAGTAACGTACAGCCATCCATCCCCTGGCAACGTCGCTCCAGCGTGGGATTACGGGTTGCTTACGGCAACCACTCGGCAGCAGAGAAATGAAGAGCTGGACAAAGAAGGCTTGATGGGGAGCTGATGATAGAATTAAAGATCCCATTGACAGAAGAGGACAGTCCACAGAAAAAGTGTGGGTGAAAATGGAGATGGGGAAGATATGACAAGGAAGATGTAACAAGAAATTCCATGACCAAGAGTTACTGGGAAAAAAAGGCAGGAGAGTGAACCCAGAATGCAGAAAACAGACGAAGAAGACTGACCGGTAGTAAAGAGACAATGCATAGGCAAAGAGAGGGACAGAATAGAGGGGATTCCTAGCACAGAACCTCCAGAAGGTGGGGATACTGTTTATACTGAAAGGCCCTCGGTACCCCCACCGGGGGAGGGCTCTCTCTCTCTCTCTTAATGACATGTAATGATTAAATCAGAAGAAAGTTACAGCAATGTGGTATTTCTATAAATACATCTTTGAAGTGCAAAAAAAAAAAAAAAAGTTTGCTTAAATTCCTTGGAATGGGTGCAAACAAATTGTGCTTAAAAGCTACGGCATGCAAACATACGACGTTTTCTTGCGTTCAAACTGATATCCACATCAATAAATCTTCACATCGATAAAAAAGGAATATTATGTGTTTGCAAAATGTAGGTTCAGAATAAGTGACATAGTCACATACTATGACTGATAGAAAGGCTACACCATGGCATTTATGCCACCAATGTCAAAGAACAAAGAAATGGACATACATTTTTTACCTAGTTGCCTGCTCACAATGGTTTGAAGTAGAATTTATTGGTAACAAAAATTGTACACAAACTCCGCAGTTTTATGTTAACCAATATTTTTGTCATATCAAAATCGTAAAATAATGACAAATTCTATGCCTAACAATTATATAGCAGGCGCACTGTTAAAATAAGTTTTTAAAAAATTGCAAGAATAATAGGGAACTATTCTTTATCAAAGAAGGTATGTGGAAGTGTAAAAAATACATAACTATACTGGAGTGAGGTGTTTTCATTATTGCTATCTTGACAACTGTTAAATATATATATATATATATATATATATATATATATATATATATATATATATATATATATATATATATATATATATATATGTATATATATATATATATATATATATATATATATATATATATATATATATATATATATATTGTCCTATACTTCTCTCTCTCTCTCTCTCTCTCTCTCTCTCTCTCTCTCTCTCTCTCTCTCTCTCTTTCTTTCAAAACCCCTGGAAAAACATATGAATAAACACTTAGTCCATCATATAGAAACCAATAACTTACTTCATCCTAATCAGTCTGGATTTAGAATAAAGCACTCGTGCCATACAGCACTATCTAGTCTTGTGGACAACTGGCTATCAAACATTAATGACAATAAATTTTGTGGAGTATTATTTGTTGATTTCAAAAAAGCATTTGATACAATTGACCACAAACTTCTCCTTAAAAAGCTAGAACTGTATAACATTTCTACAAAAACCCTAGGACTACTAGATTCCTATCTTACAAACAGGCAACAGTGTGTTTCAATAACTACATCAACATCCAAACTAAAAACCATTCATTATGGAATACCACAGGTATCCATATTGGGACTAATTCTCTTCTCATTATACATAAATGACCTTCCTCTACATATCAATTCCAAATGTGAACTATTTGCTGATGACACAACCATACATACGAGCCATAACAACACTGATTATCTTACAACCATATTACAAAAAAAGCACTGACAATCTTGTCAAATGGACAGAACAAAACCACATGTCTATTTATCAAAAAAAACCCAAAATGCATGCTTACCACCACCAGACAAAAGCGACAAAATTTATCACATAAACTGTTTAAAATTTACATAAAAAAAGGAAGCAATTGAACAAACCTCTCACCACAAAGTCCCAGGAGTGACAATCGATGAAAATCTCAGCTGGTTCTACCACATATCTCATCTATGCAAATATTTGTCCGAAAAAGTCTACCAGTTGACTAAAATCAAACACTTTCTTGACTTCCATTCAAGGAAACTGTTCTTTCAAGCTTATATACAATCCTCAATAGACTATGCAGAAACCCTGTGGGATTCTGCCAGTGCAAATACCATGAAACCGTTACTTAGTCTGTATAAAAAAGGTCTTAAACTGGTCCTTTTGAAGAAAACAACCTTGCTAGAAGTAGATTATCTATATCTATCTAGTCCTCTTTGTGCTCAGGTAGCACATAAGGCCTCAACTAGAGCCCGCCACTGATGTCGGTCGGCTGAAGTACGCTCCAGACGGCCCCATGTCCAACCCTTTTCCTTCATCTCCCTCTCTGCTGTTCTCCTCCAAGTTTCCTTGGGGCGGCCTCTCTTTCTTCGACCGTCTGGAGTCCATCGTAGGGCGATTCTGGATATGGCTGTAGTCTGTTGGCGGAGCACATGTCCTATCCATCGCCAACGCCTCCGTTTGATTTGTATGGAGATGGGTTCAGTTTCTGTTCTTCGGTGGAGTTCTTCATTGGTGATGGTATTCGGCCAAAAGATGCGTAGAATGCGTCTGAGGCATCTGTTTTGGAAGGCATCAAGTTTGTTGCTGATGGTTTTGGTCATCTTCCACGACTCTGATCCATAAAGGAGGGTGCTAATCACGTTTGATTTGAAAATTCTTAATTTGGTCCTCAGGCGTATGTTCCCTGCCTTCCATGTGCTCCTGAGTGAGGCGAAGGCCTGACTGGCTTTTACAAGTCGAGCCCGGATCTCCACCTCCCCATCTCCTGTGTTTGACATTGTGGATCCAAGATAAGTGAAGTCATTTACTTCCTCGATCTGATCCCCATTCAGTCTGATGTTCTCTTGGACTCTGGCGTTCATTCTCATGTTCTTTTTCTTCTTGGTGCTGATTTTCAAGCCAAGGCTTCCAGCAGTTCTTGCCATGACATCTGTCTTTTCCTGCATGTCTTGGTGGCGGTGTGACAGCAGGGCGATATCATCGGCAAAATCCAGATCTTCCAGCGTTTTTGTTGCTGTCATTGTCATGGTCCATCTGATCCCTCTACTCTCTCCATCCATGGAATTCTTCATAATCCAGTCCATGGCCAGGATGAAGAGGAATGGCGATAGGATGCAGCCCTGCTTCACTCCTGTGCTGACGCTGAAGGCTTCCGTGAGCTCTGTGTCGCAGATCACCTGGGATTTGAAGTCGCCGTACAACATTGCAATGACCCGGACAAGTTTTGCAGGGACTCCATAGTGCCTTAGGATCTTCCATAAGGACTCTCGGTGGATGCTGTCAAACGCCTTCTCCAGGTCAATGAAATTGACGTACAGCGGTGTATTCCACTCGTTGCTCTGCTCCAGAATCTGGCGCAGAGTGAAGATGTGATCTGAGCAGGATCGCCCAGGGCGGAAACCTGCTTGCTGTTGTCGGAGGTCTTTCTCAAGGGCTGCCGTCAATCTGGACAGCACAATCCTGCTGAAGGCCTTACTGGTGAGGGAAAGAAGTGTTATGCCCCTCCAGTTGTTGCAGTCTCCAAGATCTCCCTTTTTGGGCAACTTGAAGATGAGACCAGTTTTCCATGCTTCAGGGATCTGACCTTCTACCCAAATCTTCCTGAAGATCTCAGTCAGAATGGGAGCCATCACATCCGTATCTGCCTTTAGCATCTCTGCCGTCACACCATCTGCCCCTGGTGCCTTGCCGCTCTTCATTGCCTTGATTGCTGTTGTCACTTCTTCCAGGCTTGGTGGATCGGTGCAGATGTCAAGGTCTATATCTGCCGGCTGGATGTCTGCTAGCTGAGGGGGGTCCGGTCTGTTAAGAACCGACTCGAAGTGTTCCCTCCAACGCTGTAGTTTTCCTGCCTCTCCCTCAACAACCTTTCCATTTTTGTCCTTCACTGGCACATCGCAGTTTTTAAACCCATTGTTCAGCTGCTTGTTGATCTTGTACAGCGTCTTTAGATCATTTCTACCTGCTGCCTCCTCTGCCTCATCTGCCAGTTTCTCTATGTAGTCTTTCTTGTCGGCTCTTGTCATCTTCTTCACCTCCTTGTCTTGTTCTGCATATCTTCTTCTGTGCTGCTCTTTCAAGCGTTCTGATCTGGTGTTGTTGATCTTCTGCTTAGTTAACTTCCTCTCATCTATCTTTTTCCAGGTTTCTTGTTTGATCCACTCTTCTTTCTTCTTTCGTCGGAAGCCTAGTACTTTTTCTCCTGTTTCCCGAAGTACCTGATTGAAGCTGTCTATTGTTATCTCCTGCTGTTCCCCCAGTGCCTGAAATCTGTTCCCCACTTCCACTGCAAAAGCATATTTGGTGAGCGTCTCATTCAGCCTGCCAGAGTCTAATCTTTGCTGACGTGCCTGTCTTCCTCGTGATCGACGCAGCTTCAAGGCAACGACGGCCAACACAAGGGTGTGGTCACTGGCAACATCCGCTCCTCTATAGGCCCTGACATCCTGAAGAGAGCTTCTCCATCTTCGGTTGATGATGACATGATCTATCTGGTTTTTGGTGGTCCCGTCTGGTGACGTCCACGTTGTTTTATGGATATGTTTTTGCGGGAAAAGGGTGCCTCCGATAAGCAGGTTGTTCTCTTCACAGAAGTCCACTAGTTTCTCTCCATTTTCGTTAATGATACCAATTCCATGTTTGCCCATAACATGCTCCCTCCCGGTGTTGTCACTGCCCACCTTGGCATTCAAGTCGCCAAGGATGAGCAACATGTCATGAGCGCGGACGCTCTCCACAGCTGTTTGGAGTTGATCGTAAAAATCGTCCTTGACCTCTGCATCTGCGTTTTCAGTTGGTGCATAGCAGACTAGCACTGTCAGCTTGGTGTACTTGGAGTGGAATCTTGCTTTCAAAAGTCTTGGTCCGAATGGTTTCCACTCTAGCAGTGTCTTTTCAGTCTTTCTGTTGAGGAGTAGTGCTACTCCCTCAGAGTGCTGGTCATCTGATCTTCCCGAGAAGACAATGGTATGTCCTGACGCCAGTCTCCTCTTTCCCGTGCCGGTCCATCTGACCTCGCTGACCCCCAAGATGTCCAGATTGTAGTTGTCAAACTCTTTGACTAACTGGGGCATCCTGCCAGTCTGGTACAAGGTCTGGACATTCCAGCACCCCACCCTCATCTTCTGTTTTGGCTTCAGTAAATCCACCATCGGGGCGCCAGCTCCCTCTCGGGTTTGGCTGTCGTCCGTCATCAGTCCAGTCGCCTGGTGCGCTTCATTACCGTCGCCACCAATGTCGGATACTCTAGTATAGGTTTCTGTAACAGGCTTTTTTTTACATGATGGGGTTGTTAGCCCCATCATAACCTATTTTACCTCTAGGTGAGGTTTCCACCTTAGTCGCCTCTTACGACATGCCTGGATGGAGGGCAGAGGCTTTATTCTTACAATACTCGCTAAGCAAGTATACCCCACGAGCCTCAGGGGGAGAAGTAGATTATACTCAGTTAAATATTCTCCCCCTACACCAACGACTAAAATATAACAAAGGCATCATGATTTTTAAGATAATGACAGGAAATGTCCCCACATCCTTAAAAGATAAATTCCCGATAAATCATTCCAGAAGTATGGAAAAGCCAAGTGTCTCAATCCCAAGAATAGACCTGTTTAAATCTAGTTTACTATACTCAGGCCCTACGCTGTGGAACTCCCTTCCTGATTCAATTAAACAGCACCAATCATTAACAACCTTCAAAAATTACCTTCTAAACCACTTGATGCATTAAAAACAACAAACCACACTCCCCCCCCCCCCCCCCACTCTCTACCACTGTGTGTGTGCATGGGTGTGGATGTGTGGATGTGTGTAATTCTTATCTGTGTGTCTGTATGTCTGTGTGTGAGAGTATGTGAGTGTGTGGAAATCATATCCAATTTCTAAAAACGTTTTGCTAATTCTATAAACATCTGGGATGGTTTTTTTGTTTGTTTGTTTTATTGTATTTGTTTGTGTTTTTTAATAGTATTCTCCCCCGCCCCCTTCAAATAAGGATATCATTTATTTTTTCCCCCTTTTATCCAAATGTATGATTTAAATGACTTGTATAACTTTAGACATATGGCCGTAGACTGATGTTTCAGTTGTTTATTATAATGTTCTCCTGCTGGCTCCTGCTGGCTCTTTATCTATTAGCGTTTTTTTTTTTTTTTTGTATTTTGGGGTTTTTTTGGTGTGTTTTTTTATGTTGTTGTTGATTTTGTTTTTTTTGTTGTTTGTTTGATTGGTTTTGTTTTTTGTTTTTTGTTTATTTATTTGTTTGTTTGTTTGTTTTGTTCTGGGGGGGTGGTTTGGGTTTTTTTTTTTTTCGTTTCTTATCTTTTTCTTTAATAATCCAAATTATTTTATTGGCACTTCTGATTTTCTCTTCTGAATGAGTGCACCTTTCTTACCTTATTATATGTAGTGTACTGTCGCATTTCTCTTACCTTATTATATGTTGTGTACTTATTTCTGTATGTAGTTTGGTACTGCGTATAGTTTTATTGTTTAATATCTTTTATTTTGATGTTATCCCTGAAAAGGGCGGGGACTGGATGTAAAAAAAGCACATGTGTGCTTATCTATTATCCTCGAATAAAAGAATTTGCCTTGCCTTGCCTTGCCTTGTCTTGTACTGTTCTCTTTCAAATATTTCCTATATCTCCTTTATTTTGACATTTGTTTTTCAAGTTTCGTCGTTCCTCTTTTACTGGCTTGATTTAGAAATGGTAGTTATCTATATTGAATCTGCTTTATACTTAAAGAAGAACCATACCAAAATGTCATCATAAGTGTAGCTGACTTTTCTATTTTTTGTCATGTGCAGCAGTAGCACATAGATTCATTTGCATTTTTACTGTCACAGTCACAAAGGTAATTAACTTTTTAAGTCACTTCCTTATCTTGGGAGATATAATTACATCCACTATTTCCCATTTTACTTGACAAGTGTAGTGAACATTTCACTTACTTTTTCGTCGTCTGCAGCAGTAGCACACCAGTGCTATCACACCGATAACAATGAGACCTGCAGCTATTCCACTTCCAATAGCCACTGCATTGGAATTTCCATCACTTACTCCCGAACCACTTGCTGAAAAAAGACAGCGGCAGAGCATCAAAATACGAGCGGGTTATTCTATGCTGTTCTAAGAATATGTAGCTTCATCATTTTTAATTCACTTCATTTGTTTATACCCTTCTGCATTAAACGACACGACACTACTTACATGGCACGGCACATCACGGCACGGAACAGCACGGCATGGCACGTAACGGTATGGCATGGTACAATACGACAAACGACACAACACTACATACAGGCCTACGATACACAAGTTACATTACATGACACGATACGACTCGACACGATACTGGTCTTTAAACACTGAGTTGGCATGGGGGTGCTGCACTAATGAGAAAACCAGCTTCCTTTATTAATTTTGTGATGATCCTGTGCCGATGCCTTGGTCTCGGCTAAATCACTTTTGAGTTCATTCAAGGGTGTTGTCCACTCATTTTTTCTGTCTTATTTTTCCAAGCATAACAGTCACATAATTAGGTTCTGTGTCACTGTTAAGGGAGGCAAGAGCCTCTATTCTGACACAGTTCGACGTAGCAACGCAGTTCGTCGTAATTTCCGACGAACTGTGTCGATCCCCCCACCCCCCTACCCCCCCACCCACCCCGTGTAAAAACAACAACAACATATATTTAATCAATGTAAGTTCATAATAATGCATTACTTTAGCACTTTAGAAGCTCCTCATACATTTTTGTCATTTTTTTTACTTCAGTTCCAGCACCAAAACCATGCGATGGCAACATTTCCTAGTTTCTTTTTTATCATGTCTTTTTTATACTAAAAGCCTTTGCCATTGCATGTTTTCGGTACTGAAAAGTTGCGACAATACGCGTCAACGCACTTTGTCACAATTTGGAACTGAAGTCAGAGAGTTGACAAAAATGCATGAGAAGCTTCTAAAATGCTGAAGTTGTGCAGTATATTGACCTTGTATTGATTAAAGATTAATTTTGTTTTTTTGTTTTTTTTACATGGGGTAGGGGGTTGGGCTAACGCAGTTCTTCGTAATTTACGACGAACTGTGTTGCTGCGTGGAACTTTGTCAGAACAGCCCCTCTTCTATCTACGTTGCCGTCATGCTAAGGTTTGGCCTGGGTTGCAGGCCGTGATGGGGATGGAGGAAAGAAAAGGGGTTGCCCCTCAAACTGTCCCCCACTGAGCTAATATTTCCATCCTCCCCCTACCCCATGCATAAGGGGGGGGAGAGAGAGAGAGAGAGAGAGAGAGAGAGAGAGAGAGAGAGAGAGAGAGAGAGGAGAGAGAGAGAGAGAGAGAGAGAGAGAGAGAGAGAGAGAGAGAGAGAGAGAGAGAGAGAGAGAGAAGAGAGAGAGAGAGAGATCGTCACTTTCACCTTCACCTGTCCCGTAGTCCCGAGGACCGTGGGAGCACAACTGAAGATTTTGAAACCAGCTTCCTCCACTCCCCACAATAAAACATCAATCAACAACAAAAACAAGACTGACAAATTATTTATATTTCCAGAAGTTTTTACTTACCATTCACTACGACCTGGAATACCAACTGTTCCTGTCCAAAACCGTTGGCAGCAGTGAAGGTGTAGAATCCTGCTGATGAGTTTGTGGCAGAATTCACACTGACGTCACACTGCACAGCAAAGGCAGCAACGGTGTTGATGCACCTGGCTGTCACGTTGATGCTGTCTGGCACAGGCTGTCTGCTGCTGGAGTTCTGTGTAGTGCCCAGGTAGTGGAAGGTGAAGCTGTCTGGCAGGGGAAAGGCCTGCAGGTGGAAAGCTGTACTGACTGCTGTGTTGATGAAGTTGATCTTGGGTGGTGCTGGTGCTGCTGTTGTCTGACGTGGTTTGCCTGGGGAAGAAATCACAGGATTGCAGCTGTATTAAGAAGAACTACGTAAAATGCACAAATAAACATCTTGTATAATCAAACAGTTAAAACACAGGTCCTCTCTCTCTCTCTCTCTCTCTCTCTCTCTCTCTCTCTCTCTCTCTCTCTCTCTCTCTCTCTCTCTCTCTCTCTCTCTCTCTCTCTCTCTCTCTCTCAATGATACACATTTTATGTCTGAAAACATATCTGAAAATGAGTGTTCTGTGCCCAGTCCCCTTCCCATTGCCCCTTGTGAATGGGCTGAAAAGGCTTAACACAATAAAATATTCTCTCTCTCTCTCTCTCTCTCTCTCTCTCTCTCTCTCTCTCTCTCTCTCTCTCCCTCTCCCTCCCTCCCTTCCAATCCAATTTTGTTGCTTATAGCCCCTCCGACCACATAGGTCATATCAGGGCTATCACTTTGTTACATTTTAAAATTCGTATTAAAAGTGTGCGACTATATACAGTTTAAAACGAGGTATAAAACCAGCTCAACTGTCCTTGCTTGTATCTACGTCCGGCCAACCCCTCATGGGGTCAGTCCCACATTTTTCCATGCATGTTTATCCCCTTGGAAACAATATCTCTGTGATAAACATAAATTCATTACTGCAGGACATATTAAAGAGAAATTATGTAACTGAAAATGATTAACTTTTGATAACGAAGCACTTGACATAGTCAAGAGGGTGAAAATAACTTTAGACTTTTATCCAACAGACACAAACCGGTCCCATAAAAGGCATTTAGCCAATTAGAAATGAGGCTGTGGGCACAGGAATCAATAGCTTGACTAAGATGAAAGTCATTGTTTTGATGCAGGACAGATTGCATACTAACATTTGTATAACCAAAACAAATGGAAACTTAGCGTGTTATTGTTGATTTAAAAGCTGTCAATGCATTTCTAAATAGAAAATTAACTAGGCCTAGTTAGGAAGTTGAAGTTTAATTGAAATTATTACGAGTCTCCAATCCAATCTAATTATGTTTTGTTTATAGCCCCACCGACCACATAGGCCATATTGGGAATGTCACCTCGTCATATTTCAAAACTCATATTAAAAGTGTGCGACTATGTACAGTTTAAAACAGGGTATAAAACCAACACAACTGTCCTTGCTTGTATCGACGCCCGGGTCAACCATAAGGGTCAGCCCACGAAAGCCACCTCATCATGGGAAAATCCATATCGATCACACTTAAAACGAGATAAAACCAAAACCAGATTCCTTAAAACAACCTTGTCCTTAGAGAACAACAATACCACTTTCGCTCAAATCAGATGGAAAAAAGCCCGATTCTCTCAGGAAGATAAAAATGGTGTCTGGTGGAACATCCTTAAAGAGTATCTTTAGAGAGTCTGTGGTAAAATGCTTGTGCCTAACCAATCCAATCCAATTATGTTGCTTATAGCCCCGCCGACCGCATAGGCCATATCAGGGTTATCACCTCGTTACATTTTAAAACTCGTATTAAAAGTGTGCGACTATGTACAGTTTAAAATGAGGTATAAAACCAACTCAACTGTCCTTGCTTGTATTGACGCCCCGGTCAACCATTAGGGTCAGCCCAGGACAGCCACTGTGTCATGGGAAAACCCACATCGATCACACTCAAAACGAGATAAAACCAAAACCAGATTCCTTAAAACAACCTTATCCTTAGAGAACCACCATACCACTATCACTCATATCAGACGAAAAAAGCCTGATTCTCTCAGGAAGTTAAAAATGGTGTCTGGTGGAACATCCTAAAAGAGGATCTTTAAGGAGTCTGCGGTAAAATGCTTGTGACTAATATCCTGAACATCCCGACACTCCAGGAGCAGATGCCTGATGGTTACCCGCACGTCACAAGTCACGCACCATGGGGTTCCCTCGCCTTTCAGCAAGTGAATGTGAGTGATGTGAGAATGACCCGTGTGTATTCTGGTGAGCACTGTCGCCTCCCTTCGGTTTTTGACACACAGAGGGAAAACTTCAATCCAATCCAATCCAGTTATGTTGCTTATAGCCCCTCCGACCACATAGGCCATATCAGGGCTATCACCTCGTTACATTTTAACCTCATATTAAAAGTGTGCAATGGTGATGATAAAAAAAACATGGCAATTTAATAACTGGTACTGAAAGTAAAAGCCACCATTTATTCTGTTTTAATTTTGTTTTGTTTTTATATAAACTGTTTTGCACTTACAGTTGACGTAGAGCTGTACAGAGATGTCTTGGACACTGCCTACCCCGTTCTCAGCACGGCAGGTGAGGGTCCCCGTATTGTTACACCTTGCAGCTGTGTGGTGTGACAGGTGAGTTATCTCCTCTGACAGACTCAGCTGGCCGCCATCTTGACGGGCTAACTGCACGTCTCTCTGAAGCAGCTCCAGTCGGGGTGTTGGTCTACCACGTGACTGACACGTCAGTGTCACAGCCTCCGTCTCATTGACAGTGATGTTGATGCTGTTGTTCACAGTGAGTTGGGTGCTTGTTGGTGAATCTGGACACAAAGAGCAGTTGTTGTTTTTGTTATTTCCTTTAGTCTGTTATCTGTTTCATTTTTGACATCATGAAAAGTTCCATCATTACCAATGAAAGTCTACACTATAACATGACTTAGTACAAAGTGTCAAGCACAGAATGATGAAGTGACATAAAGATATATTGAAAATTGGACAACGGATGAATACACAATATCAAAACCTGATTCATACGAAAATAACTGTAGCCTTCTTCTTAAAAAGTGAAACAGTTCAACTGCATGAAAATATACAGGAAAAGATAGTACAACCAGTACTGTTTCCTTGAAACATAAAAATGTAAGGTGAGCCTGCAAAAAATAATTCATATAATGGGCATGAGAAATATCTGCAGTAAAAAAGGAGCAATGTCATGAAATGGAGACTTCACTGAAAGGCTGATGATAACGTATGCAAAGTGTGGTTTCACCAGTTAATGAAACATTACTTCATCATCATGTCTATTCAGTATCTCATGTTTGTACATTCTTCTTTGAAGTGAAAGCATCCACCACAATTCTCTAATCAGTATAAGATTCTATGCTTTATAAAAAGGCATACCAATTGCAATGAAAATGTCCATGTTTCTATTCTTCAAACAAAGTAACTAACGTCAAATGTGATATAATTTCCAGATGGACTGCTATGAAAGTTAGTCTTAGCAAAAACTAGTAAGGCAAGCCATATTCTTCCCATTGTTTGTTTTATATTCAAATGAGAATCCCTTGCAATCAGCCTTTCCATCCTTCCCCATCAACCCCCCCCCCCCCCCCCCCCCTCCCTCTTCTCTTCTTGGTTTTATCAAAGGCTTTATGAGTAAGGGGAGTTCGGACTGATTTTGATTCCATGGGTTGAATTCCCTTGAATGGGCGTCTGGATCAGCATTGTTTTTTTTGTTGTTTTTTTAAATGAGTCACATTTTCCTAAGAAATGGAGAGATCCCATATGGATTGTGTGTCACCCTAAAAGTGTGTCACATGTGGTTTCCGTCATCAGGTTTAAACCCACTGTTGGTTCCAAACAGATCTTGTCCTATCTCAAACAGATTGTTTCCATCCACTAGCCCATCAAGAGAGTTAGCTAAAACACCTGCTACAATCGCTACAAACATTTGCATTGACAGTTTCTGTGGTGTAAATGTTGAGTGAATATGTTTTCATACGAAATTACTGAAATATTTTAAAATAATGCATGTAATTGCTCTTATAAATACAAGAAAATCAGGAGTATCTCAATTGCTTTACACACAACACACACACACACACACACACACACACACACACACACACACACACACACACACACAGAGTACATATTCTTGAACACACACACACACACACACACACACACACACACACACACACACACACACACACACACACACACACACACACACACACAGGTCTCACATTTGACCAGAACAGTCAGATTGCTGTGTGCTGTCAGTGGCAGACGATCATCAGTGACGTCAGGTTTAGTTGTGTTCACCTCCACCTGATACACTCCACTGTCAGTTCTGTTGGCAGACACAAGGTCAAGGTTGGTCGCAGTGTCAAAGACGATGCCTGACCCGGAAAGGAATCGCCAGGTACAGTTTTGTGGAGCAGGGTTGCTGTCTGCCTTACACTGCAGGTGAACACCTTGACCTTCAGTGACGTGGCAGGACGTGCCATCTGACGTCATGGCACAGCTGTTGTCCTCTCTGGGCTGTACAGTGATGTTGGGGCCATCTGTAGGGACAGGTAAGTAAAAGACATTGACCAAGTACTAAATACAAAACCGTAGAACAAAACAACCAAAAGAACACCCCCCCCCCCCCCCCTCCATAGAAAAGCACTATCATGTGTGTCATTAAAATACCAAAAGAAATAAATATTACATGTTTTTCTCTGATCTCAAGAATTAAAAAAAAAAAGAAAATAACTATTCTCTCTCTCTCTCTCTCTCTCTCTCTCTCTCTCTCTCTCTCTCTCTCTCTCTCTCTCTCTCTCTCTTCTCTCTCTCTCTCTCTCTCATGTGTTCAAGTCTCTGTGTGCGTGCGTCTGTTCGTGCGTGCGTGCGTGTGTGCATGCGTGTGTTTGTGTGTGTGTGTGTGTGTGTGTGTGTGTGTGTGTGTGTGTGTGTGTGTGTGTGTGTGTGTGTGTGTGTGTGTGTGTGTGTGTGTGTGTGAGAGAGAGAGAGAGAGAGCATGTATGAGTGCACGTGTGTGTGTGTGTGTGTGTGTGTGTGTGTGTGTGTGTGTGTGTGTGTGTGTGTGTGTGAGTGGAGAGAGAGAGAGAGAGAGAGAGAGAGAGAGAGAGAGAGAGAGAGAGAGAGAGAGAGAGAGAGAGAGAGAGAGAGAGAGAGTCATTTTTTTCGTCAATAAGGGGTTTCATACATTGTGTTTTGCAAATATTAGCCCTAAAAATGCATTTCTCAACACCAGTAAAATGACTCAGCATCAATGCAGTGCCCCTCTCGCTGATTACCCCACAGCGTCTGACATTGATGGGTTCCTTGTGGATTTCTCACCGTAAGCATGCGATATAAACGAATCTTTGCATGGCTGGGGTTGAGATTTTAAATTAGTATGTTCTGTGTGAACAGTAGAACAGAAAAAAAACAATAGATGAGGCAGCAAGATGAAAATTACAGAAATATAGACCACCACAGTATCTGCCAACGAACCTCTGCCATAAACCTCCTACGTCAAAAGTCTTGACACAAATTCACAACAGGCACAGTAGTGTATGGGGTAACCAAAGCTGAGGTCACCATGGGACCAAAGCAACTTGGACTATCGAATCAGACAACTTTCTTTTATTGCAGGACAGTGAGTGATTACCATCATTATATAATGGTGCTACTTCGGAAGTGTGCTTGTGCTTTGAGACTACATTATAGGGCTATAGGCCTACTCTACAGGAAAACAGAGAAAGGGATTGGAAGACAACATCAGACGGTGGACTGGCCTTGAATGAAACGAATTGTTACGAAAGCAGAGGACCGCCCTGAGTAAAGGAAGCTGCCTGTAAAATCTTCAGTGGTGCCCCCATGGTCTACAGGACTATGGGAAGGATGAAGGTGAAGACTACATGATTCCTATCATGACGAAAGTATTTCGCGGTGAATCTGGCTGAGAGATACAGACACCTGCAGCGTTGGTCAGGTAATGTGAGCAATACTTTTTAATCTGCATTTGTAAAATCGATGAAGCTCCACTGTGTGGTCCTAGTTTTCCTAATGAGGCCATAACAAACTCACTCTGGGTAGGAGCCAACCAGAGTACACATTTTTTTTTTTTTATGGAACTCTTATGCATCGAAACAGAGACGAAGGCAGCCGAAATGACGTGGGCCGAGCTAAAGAGGGTCTCCCATTGCTAGGACCGTTGGAGGGGTGTTGTTGCGGCCCTTTGTTTCCCAGAGAATTCATAGCATAAGTCAAGTAAGTCAAGTCTCAATGGATTTGAGCCTGTTACCTTCCAGTGCATATGATTATAGCCCAAGACGCTAGCCACTGAGCCAAGGTGACTAGTAAATATTTTTTCATTCCCTATTGGATGCCCATCGTCATTTTGTGCTCTCAACTTAGGATTATCACTCACAAAAATGGGATCTTACGCTTAATGTTCAAATTGAGCCCATCAAGACGTTTTCTTTTGGAGGAATGTTGATCGCGTTGAACCTGACTGAAGACTGGAGATGTCTGACATCAAGTATGTGTCTGAATCTTCTGTTTTACTTTTCTTCTTGTTGACTCACTGTTGCTTTTTGGTTCATTTTTAAATTGATACCCAGATGGCCTCTTTTCATAAAATAATGCCTTCAATCTATCGAAATTCGAATAGAGTCCTGGTTTGGTTGATTAAGATCCTTGATAGGAAAGGAGGTTCGTTCAGGAATGTTGTCTTTTCTATGTGAGCTCGAAGCATCTTCAAGAAACACATCTTCCTCTTCTTCGAAAGATTTCTAGCCAGTTTTCACCAGTCACCATTTGTCTAATTTCGATTAGGAGTAGCGCAAATAAAGTAGAAGATTCTACGCAGTGAAAATAAACAGATGGCAAACCGATTGTCTAATTCGAAGGAATTAGCCCCCAAGTAAGAAAGTAGAAGATTCTAGCAGTAAAACAAAGTCTAATCAAATGGGGAAAGTGAATGAAGCATATTAGTTATCAGTAGGGTTTCTTATACATAATTAATTTCAACTGCAAATGAAGGGTATTATGTATATTTTAAAATTTACAAACATTGGTTGTTTGCATTCTTTTGCAGCCCTGTGCTGTGCTCTGTGTGTGTGTGTGTGTGTGTGTGTGTGTGTGTGTGTGTGTGTGTGTGTGTGTGTGTGTTTTATTTTTATTTTTTTATTTATTCTTTTATATTTACTTATTCTTTTATATCGAGGATAACAGAAATAAGCACTCATGTGCTTTTTTTCATCCGGTCCCCGTGTGTATGCAGTCCTGTAAATATTGTCATCTGTTCCCACCGGCACACGATGGCCTACTCTTACGAAAAGCGGAACAGGATTTAACGTGTGCACAAGCTGTTCTGCGTGCGTTCGCACACGGGGCCTCGGATTAGAGTCTCATCCGAAGGACTTCACAGACACACACAGACACACAGACACACATTTTATGTGTGTGTGTGTGTGTGCGTGTGTGTGTGTGTGTGTGTGTGTGTGTGTGTGTGTGTGTGTGTGTGTGTCTGTGTCTGTGTCTGTGTGTCTGTGTGTGTCTGTGAAGTCAAGTCAGGTCAAATCAAATTTTTATTTCCAGATGGTACATTAAATAAGCATTGATTTGCATGTGTGTGTGTGTGTGTGTGTGTGTGTGTGTGTGTGTGTGTGTGTGTGTGTGTGTGTGTGTGTGTGTGGAGTGTGTGTGTGTCTGTGTGAGGCTGATTGTGTGGGGGATGTGCTTATAGCTAATTATCCGCATTAAACACCAATAACAAAAAAAACCCATAAAACAAAAGTTTATAAAAGAAAGAAACTACTTAAACACTAACTTTACATTCTATATAACCGGTTAACACCTTCATGCTATTTTGTTAAAATTTTCATTCCTTCTTTTATATTGAGGATAATGGAATAAGCAGTCATGGTATCAAACTATGAAAATTGTTTTATATCATCATCCTTTAAAAAAGAAAGAAAGAGAGAGAGAGAGAGAGACAGAGAGAGAGAGAGAGAGAGAGAGAGAGAGAGAGAGAGAGAGAGAGAGAGAGAGAAGAGAGAGAGAGAGAGAGAGAGAGAGAGAGAGAGAGAGATCATCTCATGTTGAGCGTCATTGAAAAAAAGGTGACTTCATGCTGGGAAAATCGATCTACATTTACAGCTGAATTATCTGCTATTTTGGTGGCTTTATATCATCTTCTAGATTTTCCTAGAGACATATTTCAAACGCTTTTCTGTGTGGATTCCAAGTCAGTTTCACTTGCACTAAAAGAAATTTCAGTTCAAAAGTGAGACTAGATCTTGTAACTGAAATTGGACCTAGGACTCACTTTCTGGTGTTAAGAGGCACATTGCTAATTGTTGCTGGATTCCTTTGTATGGTTTTATGTATTTAATGAAAAAAGTTTGCAGAATCGCAAAACATTAAGCTAGGTCTACTAATGGGTCCTGCAGCATAAATGTCCCCTCATCCATTTATGAGGGCTACAGTATGTTACAAAATACATGTTGGAAACAGTTTAAAAAGAAATCACAAGATATCTGTTCTCCTTGGAATGATGATGTCACCCATTTATTATCTTTTGATAAGATCAAATGCTGTTACTCACATGGATACAGAAATGTCGTATCTCTTATCCACAGGTTTAGGCTCAACGCTTTAAGAACTAATTTTTCAGAAAAAGCAACATGTTTCTGTGGCAAAAAGATTACGATTGCTCAAATTCTGTTAGAATGCAGAGATCTGAAAAACGTTTTACCTGTTTTCATGGTTTGCTGCTTAGAGGAAATAGTAAGACTTTCCTTTAATAAAAGAGCGCATGTGTGTGTTGTGGTGTGTGTGTGTGTGTGTGTGTGTGTGTGTGTGTGTGTGTGTGTGTGTGTGTGTGTGTGTGTGTGTGTGTGTGTGTGTGCGTGTGTGTGTGTAAAAGTAACAGCAAATGAAAATGTGTGTGTGTGTGTGTGTGTGTGTGTGTGTGTGTGTGTGTGTGTGTGTGTGTGTGTGTGTAAAAGTAACAGCAAATGAAAATGTGTGTGTGTGTGTGTGTGTGTGTGTGTGTGTGTGTGTGTGTGTGTGTGTGTGTGTGTGCGCGCGTGCGTTTGTTAGTTCTTCAGTTTAACGTCCTTCTACAACAAGTGATATTAGACGTGTGTGTGTGTGTGTGTGTGTGTGTGTGTGTGTGTGTGTGTGTGTGTGTGTGTGTGTGTGTGTGTGTGTGTGTGTGTGTGAGAGAGAGAGAGAGAGAGAGAGAGAGAGAGTGTGTGTGTGTGTGTGTGTGTGTGTGTGTGTGTGTGTGTGTGTGTGTGTGTGTGAGTGTGTGTTTCTGCACATGCGCGCGCGCGCCCGCGCGTGCGTGCGTGCGTGCGTGCGTGCGTGTGTGCGTGCGTGCGTGCGTGCGTGCGTGCGTGCGTGCGTGCGTGTAAATTATCATTGTAACATAGATTGCATAACATAAGTAGTATAACATAAGTAGTATAGATAAGTAGAATAACGTAACAGTTTCTTCACATAGCAGCTAACATCTATCAAAGGTAGATACCAACCGAAAGGTTATTAAGATAAACAGCAATCTTGTGAAGGCGAGAATAATTATTCAAAATGTGCTCCTGAGTTAAGGGACAATTGGGAGGATGACAATCACCAAGCTTTTTTTTTTAAACTGACAGTCGTGTTAACGAGCAGTGCACAAGCAAGTGAATTCACTGTGATTTGTTAACCACAGAAGCATTGATTGTTTTTTGCAAAATTTCGTACGAAGAGCCTTTTGGCGAAAACGATACATCAAACTAATAATGTATATCGGACATAGACAAAAATCGCTGAACAATAGGGTGTTGGTATTGATTGCAGAAGCTCTTTTCATGCAGTTTTGGTACTACTGACACTCTGAGTTCCTAAAAATGTCTTAAAAACGATCGGAAGATATTTTTTCTATGTGCCTGTAACACTTTTGTAGATCTAGCGGAATACAGAGACTTTCTGTTATTGTGCCTGCTCTTCTGGCAGGCTTGATCCACTCTTTCATTGGGTATGATCCCACAGTGTGAAGGAACCAAGAAGAATGTTACTGACACATCTTTAAATGACAAAATATGTATAAGGTTTTTCATTTATGTTGTCATTTCTTTTCTTGTTTTTTGGTTAGTAGATTTAAGCGTATGTAACACTGATTTAGAATCTACACAAAATAATCAAGATGGGACAGGCATTCATGGCAGAGTGGAAATCTGATTTATAGCCATAAGTCAGCATTTCATATGAAACACCATCCAGACCACTGATGTTTTCTTGCGTGCAATACTGAAAAGACAGTCTTTATTTTCTCCTAGAGTAATAGGAGCATTAAGAGAATGGTGATCTATACAGTCTGAATCCCGATATGTCCTTTTTTTCTACAGCCTCTATATTTTTTGGTATTTCTCTGGCAATCCTTTATTACAACTATTGTTTGCAAACGAATCAGCAAATGTTTAAGCCTTTAAGAATTTGATGGTATGTGAAAGTGGTCTTACCTGATACAGCACTGTGGTAAATGTATTCCATTTTTTATTACTTTTAGTTTTTCCTAGACTTTTTGAAGATCTTTATAGCTAGTCACGTTCTTCATGCAGAATGAGGACCAGTATTGCGTTTTTCCTTTTGTATATACTCGTTAGCATTATTCTTGGGTACTTTCATCTTTTGTTTTGATTGTCAGCAGACTTTTCTTTCAAATACGCCTCAAGTTTGTTTGTTTGTTTGTTTTCTCATTTCTGGCCTCATCACATGCAGTATTCCACCAGATATTCCCAACATGCTTCTTTGACTTTACCAATTTATATTTAGGAATAGAATTATTAGCCCCTTGCAGAACTGTGTCTTTAAATAAAGAATATAAGCTATCAATATCCCAAGAGGCAAGATCGTTTAAGTGAAAAGTCGATAAAAGTGGAAAACTTGAATCAGTCTGCATTTTCATAATTGTATTTTGGGACCTTCTCTTCTGCCAGATCTTAAGAGAGATTTCTTCATTTAAAATGACTATAGAAAAATGATCACTGTTAAGTGTGTCATCCAAAGTGTTCCAGTCACAGATTGGCGCTAGGTCTGGAGACACTAAAGTAAGATCTATGGCAGAAGGTTTATGAACGGGTTATCGGGTACCCAGTGATTCTGCCGTCGCTGAGGAGGTAGAAGGAGAAGTCAACGATGTTCTCAATGAAACGATTACTTGTAGTAAAAATAGAATGGCAGTCTTTTTCCCAGAATGGTGAATGAGCATTAAAGTCTCCTGCTATAAGACATTTTTTACACAGTTCTATTGTTCGAAGCGTTTGAACCCATTCAGTATTGAGATCGTTAGGTCCCTGAGGAAAGTAAACAGATAATTATGACAGTTAGGTGAGGTGAATTCAGAGAAACTGTCACAGCACAAGAATATATGCCAGGAGTACCTGATGAAACAGGACTAAGACATGGAATGAAGTTAATACCTTCATGTATGTAAATAGCTGAACTGACTTTCCCGTTGGTATCTTCCTTTCGATAAATTCGTGGGTAATAATAATTAGTTATTTTCGGTAGTTTTTATCTTTTTACATTTAACGATTAAAGGGATAATAGTTCATATTCGTTATGAGCCAAATGTTGCACTAAATGCTCATAATTAGTAGCAATGGAACGACAGTTCCACTGAAAACTAGAAAATTATCCTTCACTTATCACTGACATCAATTAGATCTAGACAACAATCAAATATAGGCAGAGGAAAAACACACTCTGAAAAGAACATAAAAAATAATGAATATGAAACAAATTGATCAAGATAACTATAAAGACTAAAATACCTAGCCCAATGAATTATCTCAAAGAGATATTACTACAAGAACACTATAGCAGTTTGTCCAGTCACAAGAATATGGGGAAAAAACTCAATGGCAGAGGTAAAGCACAGCAGTCTGCAACGTTCTCAAGGAAACAACAATTCTTGTCACGTGATGACAAAAAGTAAGTGCAAATGATTAAAACATAGATCTAGGCCAGTCCCCCAGAACATGGAATCTGTTGATCCATGCATGACTGGGAGGGGGAGGGTAGCGCTGGTGGATGTAACCACTGGCAGGCCGGTGCGTCTTCCTCGGGGTCTTCCAGAGGTGTTGAACATGGCAACCCAGGTTTCCTGCCAGAAGACTGCTACCCCTCAAGTTTGGGTGGATGCCCTCCGGGGGTGAAAATACTTGACCTTTGAGTTTTCAGTAAACGAGATATTGTGTTCGTCATGTAGTTCCAAAGTAACTAGTGCGTTAATTAATTATCTTTTAACGTATGTCCTTTGGTCTCTTGTCGGAAGAACTTCACTGAAAACAAACTTTATGTTAGGGTGTTTCTTTCCTGTTTCTTTCAGCATAGATGCAAAGGACTTGCTGAGATCTGCGGGGTCCTTTGTTTTCAAGTCATTCACACCACAGTGAATAACTACTGCATCAGGCTTGGCTGCTGCTGCCAACTCTTCTTGTAGTCTTTTTCCGAGGACTCCGTTCATGGTAGAGTCGTGAAGTATCAGTACACTGGGACAATTTTGGTTTTTGTCTGGAATCTTCTTAGAATGGTCTGCGTAGTTTTTCTTCTGTCTGGCCTCATTTATTGTCCTTTTGTCAGTAGCACTGAAGTCATCAGTTTTGTTCTTATTCTAATGTTTTAAAATCGTAGCTTTCAGTTGTTCAATAATCCGCCTCTGATCAACCACGGATTTTTCTCAGGATTTTTCAGTGTGTGTGTGTGTGTGTGTGTGTGTGTGTGTGTGTGTGTGTGTGTGTGTGTGTGTGTGTGTGTGTGTGTGAAAGTGCGTGTGTGCGTGCAGCGTGCGTGCGTAAAAGTGTGTGTGTAAGTGTGTGTGTGTGTGTGTGTGTGTGTGTGTGTGTGTGTGTGTGTGTGTGTGTGTGTGTGTGTGTGTGTGTGTGTGTGTGTGTGTGTGTGTATGACCGTGTGTGTGCGTGCACGCGTGCGTGCGTGAAAGTGTGTGTGTGTGTGTGTGTGTGTGTGTGTGTGTGTGTGTGTGTGTGTGTGTGTGTGTGTGTGTGTGTGTGTGTGTGTGTGCGTGAAAGTGTGTGTATGGGTGTGGGTGTGAGTGAGACAGACAGACAGACAGATATTGAGAGAGAGAGAGAAAGAGAGAGAGAGAGAGAGAGAGAGAGAGAGAGAGAGAGAGAGAGAGAGAGAGAGAGAGAGAGAGAGAGAGAGAGAGAGAGAGAGAGAGAGAGAGAACTCACAATACACTTGCAGAACGAAGGTGTCAGTCAGCTGTTGTCCTTTGTGCTGTGTGAATCCATTGCTGGCCTGACATGTCACAGCTCTGTTGTCGTCTCCCCTGCCAACCGTGCCCAGCAGCAGAGGGTCCTTGGCATTTGACCTTTCACTGACCCATGTCCGTTCTGCCGTGGGATGTCCAAAGGAGATCAGTGAACAGGTCAAGGACACAGTGTCCCCTTCCAGAGCAGGGCGGGATTTTCCGTCTGTCCGTGTGATGTTAGGGGTGGAGGGGGGATCTGTCACAGTGAGTCACGTGCAGCTGTGGTAGTTATGATCATGAACGTATAATAAATACACCATGGATGATGATAACAAACAGCACCCAGATAGAGTCAATTTGTTAAGACTTAACCAAAGACATGGACGAATAATGTAACTATTGTTTGTTTTATTCAGTTAACCAATCAATCAACCAATCAGTCAATCAATCAATCAATCAACCAGTCAAAGAAACAATCAATCAGTCAT
>CM060346.1:17226781-17241781 GCA_030674155.1 Stramonita haemastoma
TCCATATCAGAAAACACTCATAAAACGTTTACCACTGACATTGATATACAAACATTACCACCACCACCACCACCACGGAACTAAAAAATAAAACGGTAAAGGTGTCCCATAACCTTTGAGCACGCAACTAGCCACTTAATCTATAAGAACAATAATCCATCATCAACAGAAGCAAGATTATTTTCAAAGAAGAATGCTATTAGTTTTAATAGATAATGACTAAAAAAATAAATCATATCGTGCATTACTGTTCTATTTTTACACTGAACCAGACTACAAAACAAAATAAAAAGATACATGATTTACGTTTATAAGTGAAATATACGAGAACATTTTTTTTCTTTTGAATTCATACAGACTACAGTTTTGTTCACGAATGTATTTTATTATAATCACATGGTTGGCTTGCATTTATAAATGTTATAATGAAAGTGAACAAAATGAAAATCAAGAACAGGGTCATTTTTTGTAAATAAAATATATTTCTAGTCGTATGTGCCAAAAAATATCACATTCTGTGTCAATGTTGAAGTGACATGCGTTGGTCAGTTTCTTTAATTTTTGCAAAAATACAATCCCAAAAGAATTAATCATAGTTTTGTGATTAGATTCATAAAAAGCTGAATGACATTGACTCGCCTATGTAAAACCCATTGCATTCCACTAAAACTACATTTCTCTCACTACTCTTTTAAAACATACCGATCGTTGATCGAATACGTCTTAGAAACACTGCAACAGTTTGTGTCAGAGATAGCTAAACAATAAGCAACTGCTCCTTTTCATACTTACCTTTTTTTTTCCTTTATGCGTATATTGCAGGGGGTTCAGATATTACAAATGTTCTACTGTCCTACAAAATATAGAAAAATTGCCAAATTCACTTTTTTTTAAGAGGTTGTTTTATTTTAAGTTCCCACTTTCTGAATGGTCTCCAAGATGTCTAATCGACCACTGGCGACATGTCTACTCTTCTTGATTGTTTAGGGTTTTTTAGACTGACAGTAAACTTTCACAATGTCACAATTTCTGCCTCTTTATCTTTTATTTTCCCAGTATCTTTATAAACTAGTATTGGTTTTCTTTGTTCTGTTTTACCTTTTTATGCCTTCTTTCACTCTGTTTATTTCTCTCATTTTCATCTTCAATCTTCCCTTCTATCCCTCTTCAGTTTCATCTTACCTGCTTTAAAGAATCACTTTCTCTGTATTTTGTTTTAATTGTTCAATCACAGCCTGTTTTGTAACTTAAAAAAATTCGGGTATAAAATGAAAAGACTGATTGACACTACACTGCTCTGCAAGTCAGTATATGTATTATTTATAAGACTGTGTGTATTTTTACTCAATACTAGTATAAGTATAAACTAATATATTTTCTACCTATGAACACAACTTTTCAGCGTGGACGTTTCTGGATAAGGTATAAGTGATATTTATATTTTTTTTAATAAAATGAATAAGCATTGATAAGATTAGTCACAGTTTAGAAATATAATTCTAATGTTGAACACTAGCCAAACTGTTTTAATAAGTCTCTTATCAGTCACTTTCGTTCTATTTGACATGACCAGTGGTGAGAAAGAGTTAAGTACAGTACCTTGTCTCCAAATTCTTCAGTTCTAGAATTGTCATTTCTCTTATCCCAACAATCAAGAATCGGATCTTTTAAGTTTAGAAAATACTGTCTCGACAAAACAGCATTCTCTACATTATCTACTTTATCTCCGCTGGAGTGCATTACTGACCAGGCCATATATGTTAAAAGCTCTGACCATAACACTAGCGAATGCCTTCTTAATGTGTTGTCTGGATTTTTGTAATTCGGTTAGCATCTGATAATGCTACAACAGTCTGTCAAACTGAGAATGGTGCCGCAGACTCGACTACTTGGTACATAGCAAACAGACACATGATCTTCAGTGACTGTCCTAAATTTGCTGTAGGTTATCTGCTGTTTCCTTAGGTTACCGTCATGCTCGATTTCTCACACTGCATCTATCAAACAATCTCTCTTTCTAGTAGGCAACGCGTTCTCTAATGATCTGAAATAATGAATTTCTGAGAGTCCCATAGAGAAATAATTTACATTATAGCTGTACCAGCTATTTAAAACCGTCTGAAACTATCTACTGTTTCAAAGTAACTCCCAGGTGAGGTGAGTGAGTCACAGTACATACTATGTACAGTGACTACCCAATATCATAAGAAATCTGCCGACTAAAAACCAGTATAAATTCTTGTAAAAACCAGACCCGTTTTGCCAAGTTCATGCAAATGCCTTGCTGCTCTAAGCTATAAAACTCCACCCTTTCCATCAAGTGGGAACACATGCATATGCTATTTACGGCTGTCTAGAGCCAAGCCAAGTTCTTAACGCAACAACCTGCACACTCCTTTAAGAGAGAACTCTCTGAGATCGAAGTACGGCTAACTACGTGGTATTTGGAAAGAGTCACACACGCAAACTTCTCATCGAGTGTGTGCCCTTCCTATTTCACTGTGACTCGAAGTAGGGATTAGTGAGTCAGAGTACGTATTCCGGATGACATCCCAGAGAGTTAAACTGGTGAACTCACAACGAAAACAAAAACATCAACAGCAAGAGATGATGATGATGATGATGATGATGATGATGATGATGATGATGATGATGACGACGACGATGACGATGACGACGACGACGATGACGATGACAACGACGACGACGACGATGATCATGATGATGATGATGTTGATGCTGCTGCTGCTGCTGCTGCTGCTGCTGCTGCTGCTGCTGCTGCTGATGATGATGATGATTTCGATAAACAAGACATCAACGATAGAGGGGATATTTTCCCTCCTCAAAACTTCTTGGGATGAGACTTTAAACCGAGGCACCGTGTGCAAACGCACGCAAAACATCTTGTGAGCACTTAGATCCTGTTCCGTTTTTCGTAAGAGTAGGTCAATGTGTGCCGGTGGGAACAGATGACAAGATTTACAAAACTGCATACACACAGGGACTGGATGTAAAAAAAAAAGCACATGAGTGCTTATTCCATTATCCTGGATATAAAATAAATTTAAAAAATATAACAGATCTTTTTTTTATGTGGATGACAATGACATTAACAACAAGAGAAAACGACAGCAATGAGAAGGAGAATCTACTCACAGTAAACGGTCATAGTCCTGGAGTCTGTCAGAGTGTAGTAACTTTCTCTGACCCACTGACCACGACACACACAGGTCAGGTTGTGGTCAGAACAATTCAGACGAGAGATCACCAAACTGCTGGACTGACCAGGGGTTGGATTCTGTACGTGCTGACCAGGACAGGTCAAGGTCGTAGAGTTCACCACAGGGTCACCTCCATTTACGGTACAGGTGAAGTTCAGACTGTCTCCTTCATAGAGAACCTGACCCTTGACGTAGCCACTGATGTGAGGAGCTGACAGGGGTGGGTCTGCACAGACATCACAGTGTGTGGTTAGGACACAATGGACCAGCAAAAGGACACAATGGACCAGCAGTTAGGACACAATGGACCAGCAGTTAGGACACAATGGACCAGCAGTTAGGACACAATGGACCAGCAGTGTACACAGTGTGTGGTCAGGACACAATGGACCAGCAGTTAGGATACAATGGACCAGCAGTGTACACAGTGTGTGGTTAGGACACAATGGACCAGCAGTTAGGACACAATGGACCAGCAGTGTACACAGTGTGTGGTTAGGACACAATGGACCAGCAGAGTACACAGTGTGTGGTTAGGATACAAAGGACCAGCAGTGTACACAATGTGTGTTTATGACACAATGGACCAGCAGTCTATACAGTGTGTGGTTAGGACACAATGGACCAGCAGTCTACACAGTGTGTGGTTAGGACTTAATGGACCAGCAGTTAGGACACAAAAGACCAGCAGTGTACACAGTGTGTGGTTAGGACACAATGGACCAGCAGTCTACACAGTGTGTGGTTAGGACACAATGGACCAGCAGTGTACACAATGTGTGGTTAGGACACAATGGACCAGCAGTGTACACAGTGTGTGGTTAGGACACAATGGACCAGCAGTGTACACAGTGTGTGGTTAGGACACAATGGACCAGCAGTTAGGACACAATGGAACAGCAGTGTACACAGTGTGTGGTTAGGACACGTTGGGCCAGTAGTCTATAGAATGATTAAAACCTTTTTCCACTTTCATTTTCATATTTTCAAACCGTTTTAAGTCAAAGCAGATTTCTTGCATGAAATGTTGGCTTTCTCCCTGGGGAGAGCTCGTCACTACAAGAGCTGCACCAGCTATTATTTCTTTTTTCCTGTCTGCAACTCTTTTTCTTCTTAGCACAGCGGCTTTTTTCCACATAATTTTTGCCAGGAACAACTCTCTTACTGCTGCGGGTTCTTTTACGTACGCTAAATAACTCGACTCATTGGTTTATTGTCTCATCAGAAAGACTAGTTCCCAGACCACCACTCATGGTCTAATGCATGGGGAAAGTTGCGGGCCCAAATAGGGATTAAACCACTGCACACTTCCAACCTGGACTTTTCATTTTCAAGAATGGTGCATTACTGTAGACCAATGATCCATGGACCATTAGATAACACATTATGAGGCTACCAAACAAAAATCTGGCAGTCAATTCAATGACTAAAACTTAATAAACCAGCAGACAACATAGTAGAAGACTATAACAACACGTATCTGCTTTAGCCTTTGTGCGTGCATGCGTGCGCACGTGCGCCAATTTGCGCGCGCGTGTGCGTGCGTGCGTGCGTGTGTGCGTGCGTGTGTGCGTGTGTGTGTGTGTGTGTGTGTGTGTGTGTGTGTGTGTGTGTGTGTGTGTGTGTGTGTGTGTGTGTGTGTGTGTGTGTGTAAGCCTGGTAAATATGTTTATAAAAACAGTACACTGCGACTGAGCTAATACTGTCATTAGTACGGCGCTCAGTAGGTGGTGTCCTGCGTATGTTAACTCAGAATAGACACCACTGATCACAACCAAAGTGACCCAGAAGCAGTGCAGTGCCCTTCTGGTGGGTGGCCTCAAAGTGACATGATATTGATGGGTTTCTTCTGGACTTCCGACCCTGGGGATGAGATATAATGAATCTCAGTAGGGCTGTGGCAAGGGGGGGGGGGGGGGTGTTGAAATGAGCGGCTTAGGAACAGGAAGATGTCACAGAAGATGAGACAGAAAAATTCAAATCAAATTTGCAAAAGAAACCCACTGCTTTGGCCTTTACTATTCTGTGTTAGAAGTCTGGACACTTAAAAAGTTGGTAAAAGAGACAGAACAAACGCAATCAAAATGTGATTCTACAGGCTACTTCTAAGAGTCAATTGGTTAAACAGAAGAACAAATCAAACCATTCTTGATGAATTTTCCGAACAAAGACAAATGTTAGAAGTGCAGAGTGTGCTTTGTTGGTCATGCAAACAAAAGGAAACAAACACATTTGATGACGACAGTTCTCCAAGGTAAGGTTGAGGGCAGAAGGAAAAGAGGCAGACCACCAACATCTTACATCACCACATCCCTGAGATCAATGGTCTGGGTGAGCTACATGAGATCGTAGAACTCAACAGAGACAGTGAGATGGCAACTCATGTGGCTTTATGTCGAGTTCCTACTGCTATAAGCAGCAATGGAGACAGTAGACAGATGAGATCTAATTGTGTTTGAACTCCAAGTAAATTAAAAATGATCACAAAATAAATGATTGAATAAAACACTGAAAATCAAGCAACTAAAAAGACAAAGGTAAATAGATACATGTACAAATGAATGAATAAACCAGTACTTGCCATTGTGCTTTTGTGTACACACACACACACACACACACACACACACACACACACACACACACACACACACACACACACACACACACACACACACACACTGACAGTCTGGATGGAAAAATGTTGAAACTTTCTGGTCCAAATATAGTTGAAACTCTGACATATCTGTATAATTTGTGCATAGAGAAAAACAGGGACGCTGGCTTTCCCCAAGCCAGGTTAAGCAGCGTGGAGCGTGGTTGCCAATCGGATGGGTGACCATTTGCACGCCTTGGCTTCAGTACAGTTCCCCCAGCTCACCCATATGCAAATGGGTACCTGCCCTCATTAGGGTCAGGGAAGGTAAAGCAGCGAGGGAGAGGAGATGGGCGCCGCCCTCAGCATGCTGGCCCCTAGAGAAGCTGAGGTCTCTGACGCCTCGCTCCCCTACGACTATACAGGTTACGGGACACCTTTACCTTTACCCTTACCCTTTTTATGGAAAAAACACAACTTTAACACATGCCTTGCTGAATTTCGACTTCAAACACATGTAACTGGCGCAATTATATGTTAATCAGCAAGTTGACTCACACAAAATTCAGGGTGTAATTATTGACAAAAATCTTATTTGGACTGACCATGTGGTGGCACTAGGAAAACGTCTTACTAACAAGGTAGGGTACTTCACAGTGCGCAAATTCACAGTGATCTATGGACCAAGCTTCGAAAACGTTTGAAATGTGTCCCCAAAAAATCAGGTCAAGAATCAGTTGAAAAATCACTGAATGCGCTGATGTAAAAATGTTTAAAAACTAATCATGAATCCGATCAACCACATTTAGATTAAATTTTATATCGGTACTCTCTGCTCCCCCTAAAAATATTTCAGGTGTGATTTCTTGTGACAGGAAAATCTACACTTTGCTTGCTATATGTTAATTGGAAGGGGGGGAGAGGAGGAGAAAGTTTTCATTTTTATGTACATGAAAGGGTATACGTGATGTATGTAAACACGTGTGCAATTTCCAAATTTAAAAATTAAATACAATAGAAAAGAAAACCAAATGACTGATCTGATGGCTAGATTGGTAACATTTTTTCCATGCATATTTTCTTACCCAGTTCAATAGCTTTTAGCATGAACGGTTTTTAAAATTTATTTTATTTCCTTTATTAATGGGACTATTAGCACTTTCAAATTTATATTGTTTTGGTTAGTAGTTAAAGCCTTTCTTTTTTCTCTTTTTTGTTAACATGTGTAGGAGTTTTTATTATTGAATATAATCATATTAATGCATTATTACAATTTTTCTGTTTGCTGTTTGTGTTTTCCCCCCTCCTCCTTGATACCCCTCCCATCCGTTCCACGCCCCCCCCCCCCTCCCCCTCCCCATTTAATTTTTTTTTTTTTGGGGGGGGGGGTTGTTTTTCTTGTTTATATTCTAGGGTTTTTTTTGGTTTGTTTGAATGTTTGTTGGTGTTATGTTATTTTCTGTCAGTGGTGATAGGTATCATATTGTATTGTTCTGTTTGTGGTTTTTCCCGTTTCTTTTTTCTTCTTTGACTTTTGATATTTTCCTTCCTTTTTATATATAAAGTATGAACTGAAATATAGAGATAGTGCAACCTGACATAAGTTGCTTGATTGACATTTCATGGAGTTTTTTAAAGACTTAAATAGTGGTAATGGTGGTATTGTTACTAAAATATGTTGTTTGTTTGAAACATTATGATTTTTTAATGTAAATGTGTGCATGGGCAATACGTGAATACGTGCATACGTGTGGGCGAGCGCGCGCACGTGCATATATATATATATATATATATATATATATATATATATATATATATATATCTATATATATATATATATATCTATATCTATATATATATATATATATATATATATATCTATATATATATATATATCTGTGTGTGTGTGTGTGTGTGTGTGTGTGTGTGTGTGTGTGTGTGTGTGTGTGTGTAACTTTTGGGTGTTTTTTTGTTTGATTTTGTTGTTGTTGTTGTTGTTGTTGTTGTTGTTGATGATGTTGTTGCGTGTATTATCTATAGGCGTAGTTTACTTTTCAGGCTGTTGAAATCATGCTAGTTAATTAATGTTGGTGAAATGTGTTTTAAGTTTGGTTGTTTGTTTTTGTTTTTATGTTTTGTTGTATTTTCCTTAGATAAATAGCTTGATGAGATAAAAGCAATGCTTATTCAATGTTCCATCTGGAAATAAAAATTTGACCTTCACACACACACACACACACACACACACACACACACACACACACACACACACACACACACACTATACTCACATTTTATATCTAAAGTCACACTGTGTTGTTGTCTCTTGTTGTTATTCTTGGTGTTGGTGACAGTGCAGGTGATCACCTTGTTGTCGTCACCACTGGGTCCAGGGCGTGGCCTAAAGGTGCACGTGCTTTGCTGTCTGTCATCACACAGGACGTCCCAGTTGTAGGTCAGGGTAGAAGAAGGGTTGACCCCACCTGCCTGACAGGTCAAGGTCATCCTCTGTGACCCCGTGGTGTCAGTGTAGAAAGGTGTGTTTCCCTGAATACTGACAGTGTCAGGTCCATCTGCACAGGTGTTTTTGGACATTAGTGACAGGTGACATCAGACAAATATGCTGACAGAATGACAGACAGGTAAACAAAATTGAAAGAGACAAAGTAAAGCATATCTACAGTTCGTTTCAGCCCTGTCATTGTTTTCCTATTTTGTCTTCATTAAACACTGACATCAGAAATATTGCTTCATAAATCCATAACAGTTTCACAAAACATTCAAATACAAACTAAGCTGTGGACTCAGGGAATGGAACAGCCATGTGACTAAAGCATGGAACTGGTGATCTGATAGCAAACGAGGGCAGGACTGAAATCTGTCTGCACTGAAGTGTATCTGAAGTGACTTTTCCCTTTAAAGTAAACATCATTTGATTTCCAGCAAGTCTTATTGATAAAGCTGAAAACTGTGGTCATGCGTGCAATTGCACACGTATTATTTTGAGCTTAGGTTAAAAGCCAACCATCTTAGATAAAAGAGTAGGTAGGCTATGGGTGAAGGCATGCCTGATACAACCCCCCCCCCCCCCCACTCCCCCACCCCCATGCATGCAGTCTTTGGCCTGGAGACTGGCAGGCCCAACATGTTCAACTAATCAAGTACACACTGCTTGGAAATGCAATGCAGTGTTTCAATGATTCCTTGGGGAGTTTAGTGAGAAGAACTGAATCAAGAATAAAACAGCCATAAAACCATCTAGTGACTGCTGAAACGGTTTTTTTCGTTTCAATTTCTGGTTTGGGGGGTGATAAAGAATCAGTTTTGATATATCATAACTTGTAACGCCATCATGAATGGGGGTATGACTGTAAATGTTCCTCTGAAATCGGAGTATGGCTGCCTACATGGCGAGATACTTGAAAACATTCATACACGCAAACTTCTCATTCAGTGGGCAATTTCAATCTCACAGTGATTTCCAGGTGGGATGAGTGAGTCAGAGTGCAACTTCTGGGTGACCCCCAGAGTGTTAAGCTGGGGAATACACAACAACAACAACAACAACAACAACAATAACAGCAACAACAGCAAATGTATTAATGCAGCTTTTTACCACCTTCTCATAAAAAACTACTTCTGCTGATGTGATTTTTTTCTTTTCTTAGCTTTTACGTATTTATCCATTCTTTGATATCCCGTCTATGACATCGACCCATTTGATAGGCTACAGGGAAGGAAGAAGAAAATGAGAGAAAAGACCATGATTTCTTAAGCAGTTCACTTTAGTCATATGCATGGAGACTGCTAAAAACAATGTCATAATTCTCAATAAAATTTGAACACTTTCCCAGGGTAAAACTGACAGTAGACCCATAGCACAGAAATTATGCCATGAGAACGTCATGCTTTTTGCAAGTCTTTTATTTTAGGTTTTTGCTGTTCATGTACTTAGTGCAGTTCTTAGTATAACAGCATTCCCTTTATTTCTTAAAAGTATAACAAAATGTCCTTACCCTATTCACCGAGATATGTTTCCCAATGATCATATGTACAACGAAACCTTTGCCTGCATTATTTTATGTAATCATAATACATGACGCTTTCATCGCACACAATACCTTTTTATTCGAGTACAAAAGGGTACTAAGCCTAGCAGTTACAGCGTTGAGCTCATGATCTGGTGCCCTTGGTAAAGGTACAGAATGTAATTGTGATCCTTCACCACGAAATGAGTCGCTTAGCACCTGACCCACTTTTCTGCTAGGAGCCATTAAAGGTAGGTGGGGTCAAGTTGGCAATTTTGAGATTTTGATTGATTATAAAAATGTAGCCATTATTCAGCCTTGTTATGAATATCAAATCATAATTTGGTCCCCTTTTACCTTAAAACGTTTTTGTTTTTTTTTCAAAATGCCCAGGTCCTCATTCTGACCACCTATTACGATGCTAAACTTGTCAGTTTCTCATTTTGTCATTTCCTTTAGTCTATCATTTCAACTTATAGTAGCTTTTCATAGAATTGTCTGATTTTCAATATGTTTTTTGTATTGTATATCTACTTAATTGCAGCTTGATAACATGTCAGTAACTAAAAATTGACCTCAGTGCAATGTGACTCATTATGTGGTGGAGCGTCACAATTACTCGTAGCCACCAACAAGACACCTGTTCAAGGATAATTATTTTCCCCTGGAGCTAACATTATTATCGACTCCGTTCCCCTGAGAGTCCTTTGGATAAGACTTATAAACCAAGACCCCGTGGGTAAACGCACACAGGACATCTTGCGCATACGTTAAAAAAATGTTCTTTCATTAATGAATGTTTTTTGGTTTTTTGTGTGTTTTTTTAATCTACTCCAAGCTATGGACTGGGAAGACAGGTGAAAAGCTTTTCAGATCTCAGCATTGTAAAATAATGAAAGCGTTCGTAATTGTCATTAAGTCGTAGCCTACGCTTTTCTTCAAATTTCTATAGTATAATGTTTACTACTTATATCAATTGCTAAGTTAGCGATCAAGTAATTATTTCTTTCTTTTCTAAATTCTTGTTATTTTTTCATGATAGTTGTATATTGCAGGCCATCGTGTGCCGGTAGGAGCGGATGACAAAATTATTAAAACCCAGCATGCACACAGGTGTCGTGTGTACACACCATCCCCGAAAATAAATTAGGGAGTTGGAGTCGCAGGGCGGCTCGGGGCTGTATATGGCAACGTTCTGGTGGCTCCTGCGACGGTACTGGAACCATCCGTATCGGTCATTGCCTTTCCAATGGGTCATTCCAGTGGCGTGGAGAGGGGGGGGGGGGTCTGCTGCATGGATAACAGCTTGCCCTCCATACTTACTTACCCAGGTTTTGCGCTGTATAGACTAGAGCGCAACTCCATAGTCTTCCGAGACTGATATATTGCTGATGGTTATTACCGTGTACACCCACCAACCCCGAACCCCACCTTTCCCGTCTGGTATCACTGTCAAGTGACAGTCGTTAAACTGAAGAATTGATTTTAAACTTGTTCCGCCTTTGGGAAGAGTGGGTCGACACGTAGGCCTATTGGTAGGAACGGGTGACTTTTTTTTTTAGTGTGTGCACACTGGTGTCCCAGTTAGACATCATTCTTGAAGTCGGAATGCTGCTACTTTAAACAGTGGCAAAACCTGCTGCATACGCAAACAAATCCCAGTTGCTGAACCTCGGAATCCTAACCAAGTTATAAAAAAAAAAGAACCCACCACTATCAACAACAAAAACAACAACAAAAACAACAATAACAACACTAAATACATTTAAAAAAATCCCCTTCCCCTTGTTCATCTCGTCTCAGGAACAAAACTAAATCCCACTCCTCCGCTAAGAAAAAAGAAACATGTTCAGGTTTAAAGACAGCTCCTCCCTCTTGAATAGTTTGTCCGTTGGTATTCTTTTTCTTCGTCGAATACTTAGATGGCAAATAATGCTATCTGGTTACTTTGGCAAAAATGCGCCGTTACGCACCTGACATGTTGGGCCCAGCGTATCCAACATCGGCATGGGGGAGATTTTTTTTTGTTTATCTTTTAAATCTTTCTGGATGAAGAACAGACCAAGAAGGCAAGCAATAGTCAAGAAGAGGGTTGACAAGCAGAAAAGGAACAAGTCAGAAACAAGGAGAGGGATTGAAAAGAGGGAATTCTTAGCTCACATTTTCCAGGAAGTGGGGATGCTACTCTACTGACAGGCCCACGGCATCTCCATAGGGTTTTTTCTTGGTATGGGCACTGAATGTAATTAATTGAAAAGGAGGGTGGTGGGATGGTTAAGGCGTTCACCTGCCAACAAATTAACCATAAGTTTCTGGGTTTGACTACCAGCCTCGCCCTTTCTTCCCAGATTGATGACAAAAATTGAATTTAAAATCAAAGTGTGGATGAGACTATAAACTGAAGCACTGTGTGCGTATGCACGCAGAACATCTTGCGCACACGTTCCACCTTTTGAAGAGTAGGCCATTGTGTGCCGGTAGGAACGGATAACATGAGAGACAAAAAGCACATGCACATAGGTGTCATGTTTACACGCCATCCCCGAAGTCGGAATCCGAATACCTAAGGGGAGGGGGGGGGGGGGGGGGGGGGGGGGGGGGGGGAGTCCCATGCGCAAAAATCTCACTCTTTGTGAACCTCGGAGCTCTAGAGGAGGAACAAAACAGTAAAAGGACGTAATTTACCTTTCTCCTTGTTGAAATATATATCACTGTTATTACGTTTTTATTACGTCAAAGTAATCGAGTAAAAAGAACAGTTGATTCTGATCAAATCTTTGTACCAAGAGTCACTAATTGGAGACTCAGGAGCACTTGGTATAATCAGGGTAGGGTCATTCACAGTCTTTCTTGTGTTCAGCCATGCAGAAGAGCCTATTTGCACGAGAGGTACATTGAGCAGTATTGAAGTCAAACACCTACACAGCTCACTTTATGTTCGGATGTATGCCTAATGTAGCATATAACTACGTACTACTTCTTCCTCGTCGAACGCTCAGACAGCAACTACTGTTGTCTGTCACATGAGCAAAACTGTACTGCGCTGCCGTTAAGTACCTCATAAATCATGCCCAGTGCATCCGACTTTAAAGTGGGAGTAAATCGTTATTTTATATGTCTTTCTGGGGGAGGGGGGGGGGGGAGGGGGGGGGGGAGGGGGGGGGGGAGGCAGGAAAATGGACCAAAGAGGCAAAAAATAGTCAAGAAGGAGGTAACAAGACGAAAAGGAACAAGGCAGAAACAAAGAGACTGATAGAAAAGAGGGAATTCTTAGCACAGAATGTCCAGAAGATGGAGATGCTTTTAAACGGAAAGACCCCAGGCATCCCCACGTGGATATATTTGTACTATTCTATTAATTCTGACATATCACTGAAATCCTGAAACTAACAATAAAAATCCTTCAAATTGTAAGCATGATAACAAAACCACTGTATTTATTAAAACATTGAATACATGGATAAAACGTGGAATATACCACACAGGATACATGCATCACACCAGCCTATTCTCAGATGTTTCATCAACAGCATGATCCAATTGGAAAATGAAGCTTTCGTTGTATGCTAAATATTATGTACTCAACTAAAATTAGTTAAATCCACTGCTCTGAACTAGTCTACTTTTCCACACAAAACAGAAGAGATCTTAAGTCAGTACAAAATGTCATCTTCATTCCTACAGGTAGCACCAGTTACGAACGTTTTTTTCCTGTGAATTTTCATTTTAGTAATAAAATTGGTCAAACGAAATTCTCGTTACAAGAGCAAAATGAATCGACTCGCTATTGATATCTTCAATATTGGAAGAAAATAATCAACAACAGCAAAAGGTACATGTTTATAGTAAAACAGCTCCTTAACATAATGCTTTTTTTAAAACATATATATGATTTTTTTTAAATGCCATTTTAAACTGGCAAATCTTAGGCATACACACTGTATTAGAACTAAAAGATGAATTTGAGCGCGCGCGTATGTGTGTGTAATAAGCACTCGTATGCTTTTTTTACATCCAGTCCGCATGTGTATGCGGTTTTGTATATTTTGTTATCTGTTCCAACCGGCACACAGTGTGGGTGTGTGGGTGTGGTGTGGTGCATGTGGTGTGGTGTGGTGTGGTGTGTGTGTGTGTGTGTGTGTGTGTGTGTGTGTGTGTGTGTGGTCTTTTCTAATCTTACCTTTTATTTCGAGGATAATAGAATAAGCATGAGCATGCGTGTGCTTTTTTACTTCCAGCCTTATGTGTATGCAGTTTTGTAAATTTTGTCACCCAATGACCTATTCCGCCGAAAGGCGAAGTAAGTTTTTAACGTATGAGCAAGATGTTTTATATACATTAGCGCACATGACAACAGTTCATAGTCTCATCCGATGGACTTTCGAGGGAGTGGAATGAGCAATGACAAATCAGTCGGCAATGATGTTAACTCTAGAGGACTAATCTCCTTGAACGAGTATCTCGATGGTAGCTCGAGTCTGGGCACGAACACTAAACGTAAAATAGCAAGGCAACACTCTAACCACCAGACTGTATCTTTCTCTGTGAGTGTGTGTGTGTGTGTGAGTGTGTGTGTGTGTGTGTGTGTGTGTGTGTGTGTGTGTGTGTGTGTGCGTGTGTGTGTGTGTGTGTGTGTGTGAGTGTGTGTGTGTGTGTGTGTGTGTGTGTGTGTGTGTGTGTGTGTGTGTGTGTGTGTGTGATGAATGCGTGTGAGTGGATGTATATGTGGATCAGTGGTCAGACGGTAACACATGTGTAGAAAGCAAGAGGTTGTAGGCTCGATTCTTCCTGACAGATGGTCTTGGCCCCTTTCACCAGTTCATGAGGGGTTGTCTTGTGGCTAGTCTTCCAGATAAGATCATCAACCTAACACCTGGGTGCAATATTTATTCAGGATATCTAACAGCAATCATGGCAATAAGACACTTGTCCCATTTTAAAGAACTTAGAACAAAACACACTTGTATCAGAAAAAAAAGTAATCTTAGCAAATGTAGGTAGCAAAACATAAGTGGCAACCTAATTTCATTCAAGAAACTTATTCTAATTTCACATAGTGAAAATATGCCCTGAATCTCAGTCACACACACACACACACACACACACACACACACACACACACACACACACACACACACACACACACACATACACACAT
>CM060346.1:17246781-17279281 GCA_030674155.1 Stramonita haemastoma
CAGTGGAACAAATGATGAGTACAGGCACAGTTTGTCTAGATATGTTTTTCATTCTATCAATAAAAGAAAGAAAATGCTAATTCAGGATGTATTTTGAAAACTTTTATGATTCGTTACGTAATTGATATGCATGATTTCCACAATTTTCCCTAGAAATTATGTTTCTGTGATTTGGTTTTGTTTCATGTTAGATTCATAATCATGATTTAGAATAATGTGTGTTTTTCTTCTTTTGATCAGCATGAATCTATACCTTTTGTGCATTTGCCTTGCCTATGATACGAATGAACCCTTTGTTCCATCCCAAGCCCAAGAAATGTATTGTGGTCCATGGCCAATGTACATTAAATCAGTTCAGTGTTCAGTGTTCTCTCTCTCTCTCTCTCTCTCTCTCTCTCTCTCTCTCTGGGCCAAGCCTATAATCATTCCTATTCACAAAATATGTGACAGAACTAAAACTTGCAGTTATTCTGTGTGTCATTGGAAATAATTGTTTTGATCTCATAACATAGAAGACACTGTAACTGTGTGCGTGTGTGTTGCATTGTATTCAGTTGCTTGAATATTTGTATTTACTTCTGTATATAATTGTTACATGTGTCGTTTTCGTAAAACCCTTCAATTGGGACCAAGGCCTCTCTTGATTAAATATCGCTTTTGTTCTCGTTATTATTCTCTCTCTCTCTCTCTCTCTCTCTCTCTCTCTCTCTCTCTCTCTCTCTCTCTCTCTCTCTCTATTTTATTTTATTCTATTCACTTATTTAATTTATTTTATTTATTTTCCTTGGGGGGGGATAGTTTGTTTGTATTGGAAGAGAGGTTGTTGATTCTGTCTTGAAATTTGTGGGTTGTGTATGTGTTGTGTGTGTGTGTGTGTGTGTGTGTGTGTGTGTGTGTGTGTGTGTGTGTGTGTGTGTGTGTGTGTGTGTGTGTCTGTGTGTCTGTGTGTGTGTGCACGCCTGCGTGCATGTGTGTGTGTGTGTCTGTGTGTATGTGTGCGCGTGTGTGTGTGTGTGTGTGTGTGTGTGTGTGTGTGTGTGTGTGTGTGTGTGTGTGTGTGTGTGTGTTTAGTGGTTGCTTGTGTATGTGTGTTGTTGTTGTTGTTATTATTATTGGTTGATTTTGTTTTGTGTGTGTGTTCATTATTATTATTATTATTATTATTATTATTATTATTATTATTATTATTATTATTATTATTATTTAGCCTTTATTGTTGTTATTGCTTGCCTGTTTGCTTATTTGCTCATTTGCTGTTCCCTATTACAAGTCGCTGTGGAAGTGTGGAAATATCACCTCATTTTTTTCTACTTAATCTAACCCTTTATTTCATTATAAGTTATATAACATATTTGGGGTGTACTTCTGTGTACTGTGTACTTGGTAAAAAAAAAAACCCTCTTTTATTACATTATACTGTTCTAGTTTTGTGGTTTCATTTGCTTATTCTGTCATTCACTGAACTTGTACTGCGAAAAGTGCCCATAGTCAGAGACATTGAATGCTGTATAGCAGAAGAACCCACACCAGGATTTTCCCCTCTTCCTACCTGTGTAAACACCTGACCAACACTACCGATCTCGTCATTATTGTGACAAAAGTGCTGATAGTGAAGTGTGTGACGACTGTTTCCTGAATCGCCTAACTGCTGACGTCATCAGACACGCCTCAGTAATTATTGTAGGCAGTTGCAATACTGCCTCTCTTTGGACACCTGCCAGCCTTCAAGTGGCCTTTAGAAGCACATCGCTAAGAGACTCTAAAAGTGACGCGACTGTGTTGAAACTTCTATTTCTACTGAGGAGTGTGTTTGACTTTGAAACAGCTGTTGTGATTCATACCAGCTCAGACTTCTGAGTCTGTATTATTTCTCAGTTTTGCTTATTTTTAATCAATTTCCCCATTATTCTTTTCTGGTGTCTTCCAATTTGTTTGCTTCGTTTTGTTTTCTTTTTACTCATTGAAGTGTGTTGATACTTCCAATTTTATTGTCAAATTTGTTTGACTTGAAGTAGCTGTTGCCATCCATATCAGCTCAGACTTGATTTCTGTATTGTCAATTTTGAGTAGTTGAATCACTTTACCTATCTATATTTGGGGGGGTTATTTCCAGTTGTTGTTTTGATTGTTTCTTCTTACTTATTATCTCCCCCCCCTCTCTCTCTAATACACACATTTACAGCTAAAACCAACACACATTGATGCATTCAAGACACAACATGTGGCCCTCTAAGGAAGGTCTACGAATTTGCCACTTAAACATAAATCATGCAGTTAATAAAATTGACGACATATCAACACTTATTAGAAACCATGGCAAACCATTTCACAGACTAGGCTTATCGGAATCAAGACTTTCGAAGCACATAGTTGACACTGATTTATATATCCCTGGATATAAATTCATACAAAAGGATCCACAAAAGCAAAAAGAAACAGGAATCCTCATATACATCACTGAATCTATAACATTCAAGCGTCTCATCCATCTAGAACATTATGATGTAGAATCTGTCTGGTTTGAAGTGTCAATAAAAGGTTCACCACCTATTGCAATGGGATTCTGCTATAGGAATCCAGCAGAAAGAAAAAAATGGATTGACAAGTTTGATGCAATGATGAACGTAGTCTTATTAGAATCCAGGGAAGTAATACTACTAGGTGATTTTAATATTGATCTAACAAAAGTAAATAATGCATGGACGCAAATTACTAATTCATTCAATCTTCACGAACTAGTTAGTTTACCCACGAGAGTCACACAAAACTCAAGCACAATAATTGATCACATCTACGTATCAAATCCTAAAAACATCATAGAAACATGTGTCCCTGTCTATAACTGCAGTGATCACTACCCTGTATGTACTACATGGTCAAAAAAAGGAACAAAAATTCCCAAACCTGGCCATAAAAACATAACATATCGTTCCTTTGCAAAATTTAATGAAAAGCTTTTCCTTCTTGAACTAAGTAACTCAATGCTCTCAGAAACATTCAACATTACTGATCCAGACTCGGCCATCGAGTTTTGGATAAAAACTTTCACTGAAATTTACAATAAACATGCTCCACTTAAAACCATAAGGGTCAAACATGTCCCCAAACTGCCTTGGCTCACAAAAGAACTGGAAGAAGCATGCTATCTTAGAGATTTCTTAAAAAAACATAAATACCATGAAGAGTCAAAAAGATTACGAAACGCCATAAACTCACAGAAACGTCGAGAAAAAAAATATATTTCCAAGATTTACTATCTTCCAAACAAAACTCAAAAATCATTTGGAGGGCCATTAATCAAATAACAAACAAACAATCATCTTCCAAATCAAATGTAATCAAAGATGTTACTGCTGAACAACTCAACAATCACTTCATAAACGTTTCTACTAATGTTGTTAGCAATGACAATTCAAAATCCAATAACCTAAACACATTAAAACAATACTGCCAAGAAAAGCATATTCCCTCAAAACTCCACATACCATTTATTTCTACTTTTGAGGTCCATAATTACATGATTCACCTCAAACAGTCAAGGACACGAGGTCTTGATGGAATAGACAGCAGAATTCTAAAACTTTCAGCTCCAGTTATCACAGACACTCTCACATATATATATAACCAATGTCTTGAAAAGAACTATTTTCCCAATGCCTTCAAAACTGCTAAAGTGATCCCATCTACAAATCTGGTGACACTTCAGATCCCTCAAATTATAGGCCAATCTCTATTATATCCCTTTTTTCAAAACCCCTGGAAAAACATATAAATAAACACTTAGTCAGTCATATAGAAACTAACAACCTACTCCACCCTAATCAGTCAGGATTCAGACAAAATCACTCGTGTCATACTGCACTGACTAGTCTCATAGACAATTGGCTAACAAACATTAATGAAAATAAATTTTGTGGAGTATTATTTGTAGATTTCAAAAAAGCATTTGATACAATTGACCACACACTTCTCATCAGAAAGCTAGACCTGTACAATATATCGTCAAATAGTCTAGAACTACTTGCTTCTTATCTCAAGAACAGACAACAGTGTGTTTCAACAACTACATCCACATCCAATCTAAAACCCATTCATTATGGAGTACCACAGGGATCTATACTAGGACCAATTCTCTTTTCTTTATACATAAATGACCTTCCTCTACATATTGCATCCAAATGTGAACTATTTGCTGATGACACAACCATACATACAAGCCATAATGACATTGACTCTCTTGCAACCATATTACAACAAAGCTGTAATGATCTTGTCAAATGGACAGATCTGAACCACATGTCTATTCACCCCCAAAAAACAAAATGCATGCTTATCACCACCAGACAAAAGCGACAAAATTTACCTCATAATCAGTTTCCAATACATATAAAAAAGGAAGCAATCGAACAAACCTCTCATCACAAAGTTCTAGGAGTGACAATTGATGAAAATCTCAGCTGGATCTACCACATATCTCACCTATGCAAATACTTGTCCCAAAGAGTATACCAGTTGACTAAAATTAAACACTTCCTTGACTACCATTCAAAGAAATTATTCTTTCAAGCTTATATACAATCCTCAATAGACTATGCCTCAACCCTATGGGATTCTGCCAGTGCAAACACTATGAAACCCTTATCAAGTCTGTATAAACGTGCTCTCAAACTTATCCTCCTGAAGAAAACAACATTACTTGACGTGGATTATACTCAGTTAAGTATTCTCCCCCTACAACAAAGACTAAAATATAACAAGGGCATCCTGATGTTTAAGATAATGGCAGGAGCTGTCCCCACATCCTTAAGAGATAAGTTCCCAATGAATCGTTCCAGAAATACTGAAAAGCCAAGTATCCCAATCCCAAGAATAGACTTGTTCAAGTCCAGTTTACTATACTCAGGCCCTGTACTGTGGAACTCCCTTCCCGATTCAATTAAACCACACCAATCATTGTCGACCTTCAAAAATCACCTAATGCACTTGATGCATCAAAACTAATGAACCAGTACTCATCCTGTTGGCTATATATAATTCTCCCCCTTTCTCTCTCTTCTTCTGTGTGTGTGTGTGTGTGTGTGTGTGTGTGTGTGTGTGTGTGTGTGTGTGTGTGTGTGTGTGTGTGTGTGTGTTTAAATGTATCTTATATGTATCTTATCTTTGTGCACTTGTAACTGATTTCAAAGAGTAAATTTTTAATATTTTATTTTCATGTCACATTTATCATATAGTATATTTTTTATATACGCATAAGTAAAAGATAGGGAGTGTTAAGTGATGATATTATTGGTCAGTTGAAAATTGTGCGCAACACTACCTGGCTAAAAATGTACTGTGTACTCTCTCTCTCTCTCTCTCTCTCTCTCTCTCTCTCTCTCTCTCTCTCTCTCTCTCTCTCTCTCTCTCTCTCTCTCTCTCTCTCTCTCTCTCTCTCTCTCGTTGCCTAAACATGTTATCATTCATATTGAGAAATACTTTATTCACTTTTTGTACTATTTAATAATTACGTGTTGAATGCAGTTGATTTTGTATAATTTTTTAATTCTCAAGTAAGCTGAACAATTATGTTGATTATGATTACAAAATGGTTATGAACGTGATTTCTATGACCATAAATACATAATCATAAGATTCAGGTATTAGAATATGTATGTTTTAATATATATGCCTTACAGCGGATGGATTCTTTTTGTGTTCCGTTACATGACTTGATTAAAATTAGGCATATATTTCTTTTAAAATGAAGTTTATTGATGACATGAGCGCGAACTTTGTGTGTGTGTGTGTGTGTGTGTGTGTGTTGTGTGTGTGTGTGTGTGTGTGTGTGTGTGTGTGTGTGTGTGTGTGTGTGTGGTGAGTGTGTTTGGGTGTTGTGTGTGTGTGTGGGGGGGGGGGGGGGGGGGGGTGGATAATTGTTTTTATTTGTCGTCTCCCCTTGTATTAAAATATTATGATTTGCATGACTTTTTGTTGTTGTTGTTGATGGGTCCTACCTCAAGTTTTTGATGTTTTGTTTTTTTGTTTTTTTTTCTGTTTTAACTTTGCTGCTTGCTTTTGTTTCTTCTTTTTTATATGAAGTATGAATGTAAAAAAAGGATAATATTGTCACCTGATATGATTGCTTGACTTGTATCATTCTTCTTTTTTCTATGACTAAATTTTTTATTTATTTTTTATTTTTTTAAGAACATGTGCGCCTGCGGATATGTGCTTATAAATATAAGTGTGAGTAAGTGTGTGTGTGTGTGTGTGTGTGTGTGTGTGTGTGTGTGTGTGTGTGTGTGTGTGTGTGTGTGTGTGCTTTGTGTGTGTGTTGTGTGTGTGTGTGTGTGATTTGTTGTGCATTTGCTGCGATGGTACATGCGTGGTGGATGTGTATATATGTGATGTTGTATGTATGTATGTATGTATGTATGTATGTATGTATGTATGTATGTATGTATGTATGTATGTATGTATGTATGTATGTATGTATGTATGTATGTATGTATGTATGTATGTATGTATGTATGTATGTATGTTGTATGTTGTTGTGTGTGTGTGTGTGTGTGTGTGTGTGTGTGTGTGTGTTGTGTGTTGTGTGTGTGTGTGTGTGTGTGTGTGTGTGTGTGTGTGTGTGTGTTGTGTGTGTGTGTGTGTGTGTGTGTGTGTGTGTGTGTGTGTGTGTGTGTGTGTTGTGTGTGTGTGTGTGTGACCTACGTGTAGGAGTGAGTTTTACGTGTATTATTATCATACTATTATCACTATTGTTGATATTATTCTTATTGTCATCATTATAATCATTGTATTATCTTTAGTTCCTTCTGAGTTCATTTTGTTGTTATGAGTTGTAACAATGTTGTAGCTAAGTATTTTTGGGTGGACTTTTCTTGGTTGCTAAGTTGTTTATTTCATTATGTTTCTTTGGTTGCTCTTTATCTATTAACGCTTCTCTTTTCTTTTATAATCAAAATCATTTTATTGTGGCTTCTGATTTTCGTCTTCTGAAAGTGTGCATTTTTATTATCTTATTATGTATAATGTCCTTATTCCTTTATGTTGTTTGGTACTGCATATAGTTTTACTGTTTAGTATCTTTTTATCTTGATGTTTTCCCTGAAAAGGGCGGGGACTGGATGTAAAAAAGCACATGAGTGCTTATCTATTATCCTCGAATAAAAGAATTTTGCCTTGTCTTAAGATAATCATAACTTTGATATCCCAAGCCTTGCCTTGTCTCTCTCTCTCTCTCTCTCTCTCTCTCTCTCTCTCTCTCTCTCTCTCTCTCTCTCTCTCTCTCTCTCTCTCTCTCTCTCTCTCTCTCTCTCTCTCTTCTCTGTACTGTGTTTGCGACTGGATCTCGTTTACTGTTTGTTTATGCAAGTTATTAACATTTACCAAGTTATTCCTTTATGCAAGTTATGACAAACTGGCGATTAGAACAAATACAACTGATTTCATTCTTTACTCCAAAAGTTAAAAAAAAATTCTCAGAAGAAGAAGAAAAAAAGTTGTTCCTCAGAGAATAGCATTGAAAAACTTTGTTCAGGAGTACAGTACAGTGAAAGAAATGGTTGCTACTGACTCAGAAGAAAACAAAGTAAATAACTTTAAGGAAGACAACGGTTGTCTTGCTGAACGCATTGAACACCTAAAAATAAACATGGATGGCATGGAGCAAAATATAAAGGCTTGGGATATCAAGGTTATGATTATCTTAAGTGTTTACTTTTATTCAACTGGTATAATCTTTCGACACCTATTTTATTTTTCATGAGATATAACTGTGGTAGGTCCAGCTGAGACTTCAATCGATTACTACTCCTGGAACTTTGTGGCAAAATGTCTGTTTGGTTACTTCTTTTTTGGACTGGAGACACTTTATGAGATAAATAATAACGTTTAATAATGACTGACCAAAACTACCAATTGTACTGTCTTTGAACTTCTAGAACAAAAGTCATCATCATCAAAAACCTTCTTGATTTGGCCTGGAATGTAGTTAATGAAGCACAGAGAGAGAGGGCGGGGGGGGGGGGGAGAGAGAGAGAGAGAGAGAGAGAGAGAGAGAGAGAGAGAGAGAGAGAGAGAGAGAGAGAGAGAGAGAGAGAGAGAGAGAGAGAGACTGAGACAGAGACAGAGACAGAGAGACAGAAAGAGATAGAAAGAGAGACAGACAGAGAGACAGAGACAAATATATTCAGACGTACAAAAAGACAGGGCACAGAGACAGAGAGGCTGTCGGGTTGGGGGAGGATGAAGGAAGAGGATAAACCAATGCATAATTAATGAAGAGCTTCACTAATTCCATTTCAAGAAATTTCTGTGCAAAAACCTCAATAAGCAGGCACAAAAAAATTATGTCAAGGATGAAAAAAATCAGTTATCATGACTTCCAAGACAGAAAAAACATGAAGCTAAAGCAGGAAGGCTCAAAGGTTTGGATTTAGTGGTAAGAGGGGAGGGGGTGGGAAACTAAACCCTAAAAGTAGCAAGAGCTGGAAGTTTACAGAATGTATACGAGGAACGAAGAGTAAAAACAAAACTAAACAACAAAAAAAACCCCAACCCCCCCAAAAAAAAAAAACAACAACAAACCAACCCAAACAAGAGTGATGATAGCACAGATGATAAGAAAAAGACAGAAATAAAGAGAAACAGCGATAGAAGCAGTGAGGCAGGCTGATAGACGAACAGAGACAGAAACAGTAAGATAAACGAACAGATAGACAGAGAACAGATGACTTACTGATGGTGATGTTGCCACATGAGGCCTGTGTGTTTCCAGGGGTGACAGTGACACTACAGGGGTAGGTGCCAGAGGTGTCAGGTAAGGACGTGGTGACGTCACACCTTCCTGTTCTGTCAGCAGTGTTGCTGGTGTCAGCAGCAGGAGGGCTGAGGTCAGGTAGTGTGGTCTGTCTGGATGGACCCAGCTGACACAACAAGATTGATACATGAACTACACTGTCTACTTAACGTCTCCATATAAAAACAGATACTGAAAATAAAAGAATGAAAAGAAAAGTAGGAGATAAACACAAAATAGTCAAATCAATTCAAGTCAATTCAAGTCAAGTCAAATCAAAATATTTTAAAACCCTCAAGTGCCATTTTATTTTTTTTTTATTTTTATATTCTTTTTATATCGAAGATAATGGAATAAGCACTCCTGTGCTTTTTTACATCCTGTCCCCGTGACTATGCAGTTTTATTAATGTCAGGTTTTAACGTGTGCGCAAGATGTTCTGCGTACGTTCACACACGGGACCTCGGTTTACAGTCTCATCCGAAGGACTTTGGGGGGAGAGTGGAGTCAGCACTGATGTAAACTCCAGGAGAAAAATATCGTACGAGAATCGAATCCGGGTCGTCAAATTACGAGCTATTCGTGCCAAATATGGCACATTAATTTTGACTGACATTGCTGCTTATTTTAAAAACATATCTGAGCGGGGAGCATAAAGACCGCTACTTTTCTCTCTCTCTTGACCTAATGGGTTCTGTTCCTTGCAGTTCCAATCTATCTTTTGCATTAATTAAGCACTTTCTTTCCTACTTCGTGTTTAACTTCGAGCTTACACACTGCTACACTCACTGTGCTGACTGTCTGTTTACACAGGAAGGTGAGATGGCAGCAACTTATCTTACTCCCGGTTGCTGGATGCTTACGTCTTAAGAGTGTTGTGGCATGTTGCTATGTGTAAGCTGAGAAGAAAAGTTAAGTTTATCTGTGTAATTTGTTCATATGCCTGATATAGAACATACTAAATTATGACCTGTGAATCAAGGGATATAATTATGTTTATTTGTGCCAGATATGGCACGCTGGACAGTTTAAAAAAACAACATCAGAATACATACTTTTTGTTAATGAGTTGTTTCAACATAGAAATAACTATTATGTGTTTCTGCACCAAACTAGTTACGAACTATATGATAAGTGAATGTATGTACAATGTAACTTAAAGTTACTTTATTTTTCTCTTTCAGGATGTCAACTTCAGTTCCTGTGAGAAACATTTCTCAATTTGTCAATCCTGACACAAGCCACTTTTGACCTTCAGGTAGCTGTGGAGATGAACAGCTGCCTGGAAAACGAGTTCAGGTGATGATAATGAAAATGAACTGTACCAACAGAAATGCAAGATAGAAATGAGGAACTGAGAGCTCCGAAGGATAAAGGTAATCTTTTCATGGGCATTTTTTGTTCCATTTGCGTCAAAGGACTGAAGCTGAAACCTGCCAAAATATCTAAGACAAGAGGAGTGGTTGTTGACGTGGAAAATGGCAGTATGTTGGTCTGATGAAAAAATGGCCGATTTCTTCCATTGTATCTTGGCCTGCAGCTGACAGACAATACTAAGACCTATGACCAAAAAAAAAAAGAAGAGAATTACTACTCCATTTCCATAGATCATCTAGAAGTACAACATCATAAACAAGTACCTGACGAAATCAATAAGTTGGTACTTCTACATCTTCTTCCACAGCATCTCTCTCCAGATAGCTCTTCTGCAAACGACACTGTTGACTGCTGAGTACTAAGCAGATGAAACTATCGGTATTTCAAGATGATGTGGCAGCTTCCCTCACTGAAACCAGGTGTTAGGGGTGACTTCTTCTAGACTGTCCCTGCTATATCCTCCAGCCAAAGTGGCGAAGCCACGAAGCGACGTGTTCCAGATGTCTGGTCAGGATGAATTTGGCTGACAATCTCCTGAGTGGGTATAGTTGAACAGAAGCATGGCCAGGGACTGCACAACCTAATACTTTATTCCCTGCATCACATGCACAGTTATGCTGTGCCACAACGAGGACAGGAACTGTTTTCAGGCCTTACAGGAGGAGAATTACATATTGTTAAATCAATGAATGTTTGCTCCAAATATGGCATATTTCTCGTCAATGCTTCAATAGCCCTTTGTGCTAAATATTACCCATTAGGTAACTTCTGTAATACCCACTGTATCGATTTTTTTTTTTTTACTTTGTTCTAGTACATATTATAGTATTACAGTAAATGATTCCCAATTGCTGTGTCATTAAGTTCTGTGTTGAGCTCTAGAGAGTTTTACTTATCCCATGAAGGTCAACTACAACACTAGCAGGCACATAACTGACAAGAGCCATACTCATGAAGAGAAACAAGAAAGCAATGATTCATATTTTCTTTAAGCATTCCATGATAACTTCAGAAAAAAAAATCACACACACACACACACACACACACACACACACACACACACACACACACACACACACACACACACACACACACAGATAGCAGGTAGTTAGAGTGATGTGCATTGCCCTGGTGATCTGCTGACCCAGTTCGAATATCGTTCAAGAGGAATTTTCCTCTGGAATTAACATCAATGCTGACTCCACTCTGAAGTGGGTATGGGAACGTACTTTGCACACACATTAAAACTCCTGTCAAATTTAGGAAGAGTTGGCCATTTTGTGCCGGTGGGAGGATGACAAAAATCACAAAACTGCAAACACTGGGTTTGATGTAAAAAGAAAATCAGAAGCCTTTATTCCATTATCATCGATTTTTTTTTAAACACACAAACAATCATGTTAAGGTACGCATATACTGTAGCAAGCACCACTGGGTAGAAAAAAGATCTATAAACTTACTGTGTGTGTGTATATGTGTGTGTAACCCCCCTCACAAAAACGTATTTTTGCCTTTGGTGTTACTAAGCCTAAGTTCAGTAACACCCTTGTAGAGTTCTCTTGTTTTTGTGAGTGATCTCCCCTTAAAGACATGCCTATTGGGATCTTCCTGTCAACTCTCACTTCCTGCCTGGGGCTAGTGAGGGAAAGGAGTATGACTTGGACTCTCTGAGTCTGGATGTTCCCCATTAAGGTTTGGTTTCATTTTGTTAACTTTGTTTTGGTCAAACTATCTGTTTCAGCCAATTTCAGCTTAATTCAGAATAGTTTTGGGAAGTTCAGGAAACCTATATGTTTAGTTTAATTTCACAGGCTTTTAGCCTGTGAACTAACAGTGAGACCTAAGTGGTTGTTTTGAACAAAGAAAGCATGAGGCAAATTTGAGCAGTCATGATCTTTGTTGTAAGTTTAATTTTTGGTAGGATATTGTTCAGCTATTAAAATGCTGGAAATATTCTAGTGTGGCTTTACACTACAAATATATGGGTGTGAAGGCCTACTTGATTTTTGTAATGATTTTATCACTAAGAATTCTGACTTATTTGTGATAGATCATTTAGTAATTCTTAACAGGTGCAATGACATTCAAATGTCATTGGGGACATTTATTTAAAATAAGTTAGTCTTTTTTTTTTTTATTAATGTCTGCACAGTTTCATAGGATGGACCATCATCTGTTCTAAAGTAAATGAAACATGTGTAAGACTAACTACTAAAATTATGTAATAATTTTAGGGGTTATGTTATATTGTTTTGAGAATGATTTATTCTCATGAGAATTGCAAACTGGGTAGGGTGAGAGTGTATTTTGGTAATTGAGCTTAGTATTGTAAACCAGCTCAGTGATTGATGGTTGATGTGTGAGCATTTGAAATATGCTGTAGGATTGATTTTCTAGTGATGTTTTTTTACATTGTATGTTCTTTTTATTACAGGAACATCGTTTTTTGGCACATAGCCTTCTCTTCACATCATCGTTTTATCTCCACCTATATCATTATTTCAATAGTCTTTGTGTTCTGAACTGAGATTGAATTTTGGTCAAATTTGTGTTTTGAGGACTGGACAGATTATCTTTTGTTTTTTCAATTGTACTTGCAGAACAATTGGTGATTTGTATTGTTTATGTTGTAGTGTTGTAGGTTGTGTTGTGAAATATATGTGTAAACCCTACTTACTCGGTCTGGAGTCGCATTGAATTAATGTTGTTGTTCGTCACATTCTAGTGTATTCAGTGTGGCTGCTGAGTGAGTTGAGGGAGGTAATTAATTTCACTTTACCTACTTTACTCCTCTTCTATATTTCTTTTTTCCCTATATTTTTACTATCCTCTTTCTATCCCCCCTTTATCACTCCCCAGCCCATAAGTAGCTGAGCCCTACTCTTCTTTAGGGTTACTAAAGAAACTAGAAATTAGTCTAGGACTCTAAATTTCTGGTACCGAATTAGGCGGAACGGGAGTTAGAGTGGCGACTTAGATAATTCCCGTGTAGGACCCTCTACATGTGAATAAGAAAACTACAATTACAACAATCTTTTTTTTTTTAACCGAAATTTTCATCATTTATCTGCCGTCTTAGCGGAAAACTGACTGCATAGTAACCGCCAGCAGTGCCATGGTAACAGATAAACATTTGAAACATAGTACAGAGACGTCATAAGTTATTGTCTAAAGGCCTTGAAGTCATATTCAAAAAGACGGCCAAAAACAAACTCAACAGGATCAAATTGTTTAGACATAAGTGTGCTGCATAATTAGCTGTGTTTTTTTTTTCTATGCACCGATCACAACCTTTTATTTTGGTGAGTCTAATTATGTTTTCACTACTTTATTTCATTATTTTTGTCATAACATGGAAAGCAAGAATGATATCATCAACATCAGAAACGAAGAAACAGACTAAGAGAATAGAAATGTATCATTAAAGAAAACAAGGAACCTTCCAACAACTACACACACACAAACACATGCACGCACGCACGCACGCAGACAGACAGACAGACAGACAGACACACACACACACACACACACACACACACACACACACACACACACACACACACACACACACACACACACACACACACACACCAAACTGTAATTTCAGAACAATCTATGAAGTGTACAGCTTTTGTTACATAAAGTACGCATGAGCATTTTAAAAACCTAGACAAACAAATAGACAAAAATATATGTAACTAACTAGATCTAAAACACAAAAAGAAGTTATTATAATCAATTACAATTTGAAAGGCATCCCTTACTTCTCATTTAGTTATTAAAAAAAGAACAACAAATGTTGTTATTCCAGATATCTGCAGATGTCGATTTGTTAACAATACATTTTTATTTTCACTATTGCGTAGCTATGAAGAAAAAGAAACAGGATTAGGATTAGCCAATCGGTGTTCTAGAGGTAACATTCCTGTCTAGACGGTGAAAAGTCCAGGTTTGAATAGGATATACACAAAATCTATTCAGCATTTTTTTTTCTCTTTCACGTTCGGCTCTCTATCACATGATTAACAATCCTCAATAATGAACAGTGAAATAAAAACAGGCAGCTGAGACCTACATGTCTCATAATTTGTTCCAAAAGACTACAACAGGAGACCTATATATCATTATCTGCTGAGAACACCCTCACACCAACATACATGTCTAAATCCATGTAATTGCATACATATTCGTACTTACATTGATGCTTGCATTTACATAAAACATACAAAGTAAGATGTTCATGGGAGATCCATACATTACTGCTGTTGACAACTTTTAGTTTATAGTTGTTGCATACACTTCGCCTTCAGAGCGAGATGTAAAATTCATGAAGTCTCTTTACAGAGGCCACATCCTGTCTGATTGTGCTGTGTACCCAGGGTTTGTACAGAGATGGGACATCAAGTATGTCCACTCAATTATAGGTCGTAGTAGAGGTGGGGTGAAATACCCTGTGGAATAGTCACTGGTGGATGGCAATCGTCAGGGGCAACTGACTTCGAGCATCAAATATGCTGGTCAGGTAACGTACCTCGGGATCCGGTATAAGTTAGCTAGGGGTGGATGTGATGGGGCAGTAAGTAAATCATCTCCCATGTGATTGGAGCGCGGCAATGGCAGCGCCGTGTTTCTATTTTGGAACACACCTGTGAATTGTACGATGCTCTGTTTCCTTGGGTGAAGGTCCAAACGTTTGGCTTCATGCAGTACACCTTCACGAGAGTTTAATTGATTGATTGATTGATTGATTTGTTTATTTATTTATATAGTATTTATTCTAGTATCCCAAGGATAAGGGAATGGGCACTCGTGTGCTCATTCACAAGACCCGGTGAGTATGAAGTTTTGTAAATCTTGTCATCTGTTCCCACCGGCACACAATGGCCTACTATAACGAAAAGCAGGTCAGGATTTAACGTGTCGGAAGAATACTCTGCGTGCGTTCGCACACAAGCCTCCGTTTATAGTCTCATTCGAAGGTCTTTTGGGGGAACTGGAGTCAACACTGATGTTAACTCCAGGGGAAAATCCCCTCGAACAGGAATCGAACCCGGTCGTCAAATTGCAAGCACAATGTTCTGACCACCCACTTGAGACACAAGAGAGAGAGAGAGAGAGAGAGAGAGAGAGAGAGAGAGAGAGAGAGAGAGAGTTGATTTGATTTTGATTTTGATTTGATTTGATTTATACTTTTATATCGAGAATAATGGAATAAGCACTCTTGTGCTTTTTTACATTCAGTCCCCGTGTGTATGCAGTTTTGGAAATGTCATCTGTTCCCACCGGCACACGATGGCCTACTCTTACCAAAAGCGGAACAGGTTTTAACGGGGTTTCGCAAGATGTTCTGCGTGCGTTTGCACACGGGACCTCGGTTTAAAGTCTCATCCGAAAGACTTTTGGGGAGAGTGGAGTCAGCACTGATGTTAACTTCAGGAGAAAAATCTCCTCGACCGGACTCGAACCCGGGTCGTCAAATTGCCAGCGCAATGTTCTGACCACTAGGCTATCCGTCCCCCGAGAGAGAGAGAGAGAGAGAGAGAGAGAGAGAGAGAGAGAGAGAGAGAGAGAGAGAGAGAGAGAGAGAGAGAGACAGACAGACAGACAGACAGACAGACAGACAGACAGACAGAGGCAGGCAGACAGACAGACAGACAGACAGACAGACAGACAGACAGAGAGTGTGTGTGTGTGTGTGTGTGTGTGTGTGTGTGTGTGTGTGTGTGTGTGTGTGTGTGTGTGTTTATTCTTTCTTTTATTCTTTTATATCAAGGATAATGGAATACGCACTCATGCGCTTTTTTACATCCAGTCCCTGAGTGTATGCAGTTTTGTAAGTCTTGTCATCTGTTCCCACCGGCACACATTGGCCTACTCTTACGAAAAGCGGAACAGGATTTAACGTGTGTGTGTGTGTGTGTGTGTGTGTGTGTGTGTGTGTGTGTGTGTGTGTGTGTGTGTGTGTGTGTGTGTGTCTGTGTGTGTGTGTGTGTGTGTGTGTGTGTGTGTGTGTGTGTGTGTGAAAGTACCAGTGTTTGTGTATTTTAAGCATACACACTCGTAGATGGATGTCATTGACGTATGAATATTTATGTGCTTTTTGACTGATGGGTGTTTGTTGGGATTTGTTTTGGTTGTTTTTTGCTGTGCTTGTGGCTCATGTACTTTTTTCTTGGTTTTGAGATGATGGAGTCTTTGTATTGTATTGGAGGGATACAAAACTGAGATGGACAAGGTATGAGACATGTGAAACATAGGAAAGGCTACTTGTTTTTCTCTTGATTATCTTAAACTAATCAATAGGTCCCTTTTGCATCTTTACAGCTCCACATACATTTTCATCAAGTTTCTGACATCAGTTCCAAATCCAAATTGTGACATAACACATTGACGTTCTCACAACTCTTTAGCACCTAACAACTTGCATTTATAAAACTGTTCAGAATAAAACAGCCTGCTGATTGCAATTGCAATGTATATCAGTTGATATGTGAAAACATATATCAAAAACACACAAGGGCAAATGATACTATAGAACAGACACCCTGTGCCCACCCCAGCGTTTACAATATCACAACCTAGTCGCTAAAACAAAAACAGTACAAAATGCTGGAAGCTTTGCCAATGAAAAAAGCAGCAGAGTTGACTGGGAATGCAAAACATAGACAAAAAGAAGAGAGTATAGAAAGGAAAGGAAAGAAAAAGAAAGAAAGAGAGCGACAGAAATGGGGAAATGCTATTCATACTGCAAGGGCCCTTGACACGGCCATGTGGGAAAATAAATAAAAAATGAAGAGCTTATCAACAAAATGAAAGGTATGTAAAACTTGTAATGTCAGCAAAACTTCTGCCTACATTTTAGTAATATCACCTTACAGCTTAGCACGCTTTTACAACTCTCACCTGTCCCACACACTAAGTGCCTTTGTGCCTGTACTTCTATCTCCCTAACGCTGCCTTCTGCACATTACTGTTCTCACCTGTCACACACAGTACAGTTCTCACTTGTCACACAGTACAGTTTTCACCTGTCACACACAGTCACAGTACAGTTCCTACCTGTGACACAGTACAGTTCTCACCTGACACACACAGTAGAGTTTTCACCTGTCACACACAGTCACAGTACAGTTCTTACCTGTGAGACAGTACAGTTCTCACCTGCCACACAGTATAATTCTAACCTATCAGACAGTTCTTACCTGTCACACAGTATAGTTCTCACCTGTCACCTCAGTACAGTTCCCACATGTCACAATGTACAGTTCTTACCTGTCACAATGTACAGTTCTCACCTGTCACACACAGTACAGTTCTCACCTGTCACACAGTATAGTTCCCACCTGTCACACACAGTACAGTTCTCAAAAGTCACATAGTACATTTTTTTCCTGTCACACACAGAACAGTTCTCACCTGTCACACAGTACAATTCTTGCCTGTCACACAGAGTAAACTTCTCACCTGTGAGACAGTATAGTTCTCACCTGTCACACAGTACAATTCTCAACTGTCAGACACTGTACAGTTCTCACCTGTCACACAAAGTACAGTTCTCACCTGTCACACAGTACAGTTCTCACCTGTCACACAGTACAGTTCTCACCTGTCACACAGTACAGTTCTTACCTGTCACACAGAACAGTTCTCACCTGTCACACACATTACAGTTCTCACCTGTCGCACACAGTACAGTTCTCACCTGTCACACACAGTAAAGTTCTCACCTGTCGCACATAGTACAGTTCTCACCTGTCACACATTACATTTCTTTCCTTTCACACTGTACAGTTGTTTTTTTCCTGTCACACACAGTGCACTTCTCTTCTATCACACACAGTACAGTTCCCAACTGTCACACACAGTACAATTCCCAACTGTCACACACAGTACAGTTCTCACCTGTCACACAGTACAGTTCTCACCTGTCACACATAGTACAGTTCTCACCTGTCACACAGTACAGTTTTCCCCTGTCACACAGTACAGTTCTCACCTGTCACACAGTACAGTTCTCACCTGTCACACACAGTACAGTTCTCACCTGTCACACAGTACAGTTCTCACCTGTCACACAGTACAGTTCTCACCTGTCACACAGTACAGTTCTCACCTGTCACACAGTACAGTTCTCACCTGTCACACAGTACAGTTCTCACCTGTCACACACAGTACAGATCTCACCTGTCATACACAGTACATTTCTCACCTGTCACACAGTGCAGTTCTCATCTGTCAGACAGTACAGCTCTCACCTGTCATATATTATATAATAGCTCTATTCTCACCTGCCCAAGACAAGAGTACAGCCCCCTGGAGGAGTAGACCCGTGTGACGTTAACAGAAGCAGACAGGGTGTATCCACTGTCCTGTCTGTTGATGACTGGGGATGTGGGCTGTGACACCACTGCTGGTACTGTGGTACACACACACACACACGCACGCACGCACGCACGCACGCACGCACGCACGCACGCACGCACGCACGCACGCCGCACGCACACACACACACACACACGCAAACACTGTAAGTGTCTATATCTCTGGCCCGGTTAACACAAGGATATACTACTACTACTACTACTACTACTACTACTACTACTACTACTACTACTACTACTACTACTACTATTGCTACTACTACTACTACTACTACTACTACTACTACTACTACTACTACTACTACTTCTACTACTACTACTACTACTACTACTACTACTAGAAGGCACCCACAAGACTCGGAAGACTATGGAGTTGCGCACTAGTCTTTAGAGCGCAAAGCCTGGGTAAGTAAGTATGGAGGGCAAACTGTTGCCAATGCAGCATGCAGACCCTCCCCCCCTCTCCATGCCACTGGAATGATCCATTGGAAAGGCAATGACCGATACGAATGGTTCCAGTACCATTGCAGGAGCCACCAGAACATTGCCATATACAGCCCCAAGCCGTCCTGGGACTCGAACTCCACAAGTTTTCCTCAGGGGTGGTGCCTAAACACAACACCTGTGTGCATGCTGGGCTTTTAAAGAATAATTTTGTCATCCGCTCCTACCGGCACACGATGGCCTGCTCTTCCGAAAGGTGGAACCGGGTTTTAACGTGTGCGCAAGATGTTCTGCGTGCGTTCGCACACGGGGCCTCGGTTTCTAGTCTCATCCGAATGACTTTGACATTCAGTTCGATTTTTTCGTCAAACTGGAAAGAAAGGGCGAGGCTGGGTACGAAACCAGAAACTCACGGTTTACATACTGGCAGGCAAACGTCTTAACCATCCTGCCACCTTCCTTCTACTACTACTACTGATGATGAGGTGGATGAGGAGGAGGAGGAGGAGGAAGAGGACGACGACGACGACGACGACGATAATACCGTAAAATCCCTAGCATAAGCCCACCATCTAGCAAACGCCCACCCCCCACTTTGGGCCAAAAGTTGTGCACAGCGGAAACTACCTAGCAAACGCCCACCCTGCTTTTTTCAAAGAGACCATGCTCACTTTCACTGGGATTTGTGCAGACTGTTCTAAAAATTCTTATTCTTTGTTCCCTCTCCTCACTCCCCGCGACAGTATTACACTGTATCTTTCAAATTGGAAGCCCTCCAGTATGTGGATAACGAAGCAGGTGGGAATGTTTCAGAGTGTGCCCGTGAATTTTCTGTGGATAGGAAGAGGATCAGGGAATGGAGTGAAAACAGAGATAGACTTGAACAGCAGTATGGAAAAGACAAACAGAAACAGAAACTGTCAAAAGCACCAGCAGTTAGATCTTAACATGTCGATCAAGGTGTGCTGCATTATCTGGAAGATGAAAGATCTGAAGGCAGGGTATTGCGAAACAAGGACCTACAACCCTACAACCGAAAGCTATGGAACTCGTTGGCCTTCTTTGCCTCAAAATCCCTTTTTATCTATTTTCCTTCACTTCTACTCACACGACCTAACTTACATGCTTTCGGGGTTTGTATTCACTCAATTACACGGTTGAGCACAAAAATTTTGTGCAAAGGGGTCTATCCCTAGCAAACGCTCATCCCCCAATTTTGCCCTAAATCAGTGCACAGGGGGGTGGGCGTATGCTAGGGATTTTACAATAATAATAATAATAATAATAATAATAATAATAATAATAATAATAATAATAATAATAATAATAATGCATTTACACACATACCTATGTGATCATTTTTCCATTTACCTAACAGTTTTACGTGGTCAAATGAATTCCTGAACCATAAGTGTGTGTGTGTGTGTGTTTTTGTGTGTGTGTGTGTGTGTGTGTGTGTGTGTGTGTGTGTGTGTGTGTGTGTGTGTTTGTGTGTGTGTGTGTTTTACCCTCACCCCGCTCCCCAATGTTGTGCCATTTCACACAACAGGACTTGACCAACTGATACCCTTTTAGCCTAAAACAATTCTGTCTCTGTCTATACCTTTGAATAAACTTGTCTTATCTTCTCCTATAATGCCCCCCCCCCTCTCTCTCTCCCTCTCTCTCTCTCTCTCTCTCTCTCTCTCTCTCTCTCTCTCTCTCTCTCTCTCTCTCTCTCTCTCTCTCTCTGTCATCCTACAATAACAAAGAATGAGTTGGGCTCTGAAGGTTCATCTACAGTTCCTGGTAATACACCAGATGATGACAATTTTCTGTACTCTGTTCCAATATCCAACTCCTTTTCAACTCTTCCTGAAAATGAAAAAAAAACAACAGAAACTATCCCAAAACCTAGGTCCCTCAAGAAAGTTAGCATCCTTGACTGCCATAAAGAAAACATCAGGTTTGACCATAGAGCAAAGCCACTAGACACGTTGCTACAGATGACAATTCCTTGTATTACAATAGTACTGCTCATTGGTGACTCCACATCCAAGGCGTCTTGCACCAAGACACGACAGGGTTTTCGAAGTGTGTGTGCCTGGCATGACTGTTGACCATCTCCACACATGGTTTCTTTCTCTGTGTCTGCCCCCAAACCTGAAAGATATCATCATCCATGTTGGTGTTAACTCTTGTCCAGCTGGTCTCATATCTGCTGAAACTTGGTCTGACCTTGTTGCTGTATGTTCAATACTTTTCCCAGATACTCGTATGTGTTTTAGTTCGATCCTTCCTGCAAAGGGAAAACACTCCTTTAATAATTCAATCCTGCCATCAAATCACAATCTAAAACTAGTTTGTGAAAAGTACAGGATCACTCTCCTTGACCATTTTCAAACATTCGCTTCGGATCAAAGCCTATACAGCAGTGCCATCCTTCCCAATGCCAGGCTTGCGGAGAGTATGAAATCTCTGTGGAGTAATGGTCATCATGCTGAGGATATCTCCATGACATGGCCATCCGGTTTCCATCACAGAGTACATATGTAAAGCACTTTACCCCAAGGGAAAAATTAACAAAAAATCCCAAACCACCCCTTTAAGTGTTCCAAGGACACTCATTAAGAAATATACCATCCCATAGTTTCCCTCCTATTTCCCCACCTGAGCATTACCCACCATTACCCCCAAGATTAAGAGCTAATGTTGGCTATGGTAGTTTCCCTCCCATGAGAAACCACCCTGTTTTTTCTACCCTTCCACCACCTGTAAGTCAAACCATTTTGTCAACCCCCGAGAAACCTCTAATGACCTTTTTTTTTTACCTCCACCCAACACCAAGAGGTAAATGGCATTCATCCATTTTCTGAGCACATACTTCAGATGGCGTCCCACTTGCTGTTAGCAAATCAGAATGGTTTTTAATTAAATCAAATCTAATGACTGAAATAGTTTTTCAGATACTATTTGTACCAGAGCATTTCTGGTATTTTCATTCTATTTCTGACTGATAATGTATGTTTTTATTGATAAGCTATGTGAATGCAAAGCCCGTTTTTTCCCTGCATATATATTTAAAACAAACAGGCACATGTAGGATCGATGGTATCAATGGTAATACTTTAAAAATAGCAGCTCCAGTTATCTCAGAAACATTGACCTATGTATCCAATCTATTTATGGCAAAAAATCATTTTCCAAAAGCTTTCAAAGTTACCAAAGTTTTGCCTCTCTACAAAGCTGGAGATTGTACTAATCCTGCAAATTATAGACCTATTTCTATATTATCTAACTTACCTAAACCTATAGAAAACCTTTAGAAAATCACATTAGGCAGCACATTCTTAACCACTTCAATAAGCATGACCTATTTCATCCAAATCAATCTGGATTTTAAAAATAAACATTCGTGTCACACTGCACTAACGAACTGAGTCGACAAATGGCTAACCAACATGAATAACAATTTAATTACTGGTGTCCTGTTTAATGATTTTTCAAAAGCATTTCATTTGATTGATCACAATCTTCTTCTGAGAAAAGTCAAACTGTATGGTCTTACAGGTAATACAATAGAATTTATTTCATCATTTTTAGACAAACGTAAACAACTTGTGTTAATTGAGGAATCTAAATCTTCTATTTTGCCCATTTTGTTTAGTGTTCCTCAGGGTTCTATCTTGGGACCCATACTCTTCTCAATATATATATATATATATATATATATATATATATATATATATATATATATATATGTGTGTGTGTGTGTGTGTGTGTGTGTGTGTGTGTGTGTGTGTGTGTGTGTGTGTGTGTGTGTGTGGATTTACCCCTCTGTTTAAAAGCTAACTATGAACGGTTTGCAGATAACACAACATTACAAACAAGCCGCACGAAATTAGTTGACGTAAATTTAGCCTCACAAACTAATATAGAAAAACTGATAAAATGGTCTGATTCAAATCATATGAACATTCACCCTAATAAGAGTAAACACATGATCATAACTACCAGACAAAAATGGCAGAACCTTTCTAAAATCCGTAGTTCATTGGACATCAGTGGTAATGTAGTTCAAGAAATTGATTTTCATAAAGTTCTAGGAATAGTTATTGACAACAATCTGTCATAGTCTGAACATGTAAGAATGGTGAGTAAAATCACATAAAAAAATATTTATAAGCTCATGAAGATAAAACATTTCCTCAATTCACAACTCTCCTAAACTGTTTTATCATGCTTTTATTGAGTCACACATAAATTATCTATCAACAGTTTGAGATTCGGAAAGCAAAAACACTTTAAAACATTTGGCAAGTATGTACAGACCTGCTCTTAAAGTACTTCAACTAAAATCATTATCATTGTCATGTAATGATTACATCTTGCTTGATATTCTCACTCTGAAATGGAAGTTTAGATACAAATAGACAGTTTTCATATTCAAAATTATGTCTGGCTCTGCTCCACCTTCATTGATAAACAAGTTTAAGATAAACGAGTGTCACTATTTTCACAAAATAATGCTACCACTGCTCAGAATTGATCTGTTCAAATCTAACCTTGCTTACTCTGATGGTTTATTGTGGAATGATGTTTCATCTTCAGTTAATGTCAATACTAGTCTTAATACTTTTAAACATAACTATCATTTGATTCTACTGAATGAATATACAGGCACATTCACATGATATCTTCTCTTGTCTGGCATTGCATCTTCAATCTTTTTTTTTAATCAAATTCTTTCTCTTTCTCCATACCCAATACCAATTGTGTACGTGTTATATATATATATATATATATATATATATATATATATATATATATATATATATATATATATATATATATATATATATATATTTATATATTTATACATGTACGTTTGTTTGTTTTTTCTCCTTGAATTTTTCTCTCTGATCTTTTTTGGTCCTATGTGCTCTTTTCCTCCAATTTTGTTTTTTTAAACAAGATCTCCATATAGACATGCACTTTTATGATGTTACAACCGTTGTTTATGTTATTTGTGTGTGTGTTTGTTTTCATAAATTTGCTGTTAATTTGTTTTCATTCTTAGTGTTTTCTATGACTGAGGGCTGGGTGTAAAAAAGGCCATTTTGTGTGCTTATTCTTTTCCCTTTACAAAAGTTTCAAGTTTAAGCTTCAAAGTTTAACTCTCTCTCTCTCTCTCTCTCTCTCTCTCTCTCTCTCTCTCTCTCTCTCTCTCTCTCTCTCTCTCTCTCTCTTTTCTCTCTCTCTCTCTGAAAGCCTAGTGGTCAGAACATTGTGCTGGCAATTTGATGACCCAGGTTGAGTCCGGTGGAGGAGATTTTTCTCCTGGAGTTAACACCAGTGCTGACTCCCACTCTCCCCAAAAGTCCTACAGATGAGACTTTAAACCGAGGCCCCGTGTGCGAATGCACACAGAACATCTTGCGCAAACGTTAAATCCTGTTCCACTTTTCGTAAGAGTAGGCCATCGTGTGCCGATGGGAACAGATGACATTTACAAAACCGCATACACATGGGGACTGGATGAAAAAAAGCACAAGAGTGCTAATTCGATTATCCTGGATATAAAAGAATAAATCTCTCTCTCTCTCTCTCTCTCTCTCTCTCTCTCTCTCTCTCTCTCTCTCTCTCTCTCTCTCTCTCTCTCTCTCTCCTCTCTCTCTCTCTCTCTTGTTGGTGATGGGTTGTTGGCAAGAAGCAGACGTGCGCACGATGCTCTCCCCCAATACAAAATTTTCATGTCTAGAAGGCAGGCATCGTTGTCAATTTTGGTGTGGACATTGCCTATGGTTATTTGTTCCTGTTAGTGCCAAAATTTTGTCTGGACTATAAACTGGTAGTTTGATCCAAGTGACTGTTCAATTGGTAAGGATATTGAAGAGTATTGTCTTATCTGCATTAAACAGAAGTATAGTAAAATTACAGATCGAGACAGGTACGACAGCTATAGAAGCTTCAAAACAAAATTTGCAAAAGAACAATATAGTTTACAGTTACATACATTTTGCTTTAGAGTAGCTGTGTCACAGGTGAGATGTAGTATTCTGCCACTGAACAACAATGTACACTGATATAGTGAACAAAATCAAAAGAAACAATGTCCATTTTGTAAAACCTAAAGTTGAAGATGAAAAGCATTTTCTTTATCAAAGTTTCATGTATAATGATTTAAGAATAACATTTTAAAGTGATTGTGTTAATAGACCATTACAGGATCTGCTTAAAGGCGAAAACAGGTACAAAAATTACTGTCTGTCTAGATATATCTTTCACCAATCAATAACAGGAAAAATTATGTTGCATTAGAATGTTAGCACAAACGAAGACAAGGGTTATTGTTATGATATAATTTTCAGTAGTCATAGGCCTAAGCATATGACTTTTTAGACATAAGGAAGGTACACTTGTGAATTTTATTTGAATCTCTTGTCTCAGTGTGTATTTGTGCATTGTCTTCATTATTCCTTGCATATGAGCTGAGAATTTTTGCCCACACTGTGGTATTGTCAATCTCTCCTACGCCAACCATGTATTATGGCCAAGAGCCAAAGTACATTAAATTTCAGAGTTCAGAGTTCTCTCTCTCTCTCTCTCTCTCTCCCCGACCGTGGTAGTGTCAAGACGCATTCAAGAGGAGCTCTAGTGCACAGCCAAGCGGAACATTTCACCTACCCCTTCAGTTGTGCTGTTTATTTCAGTGTTGCAGTTTATAGGCCCTCAGGCTTCAGTTGTGCTGTTTAATTCAGTGTTGCAGTTTATTTCAGTTTATTTCCTAGTCTTCAGTGTTGCCATATATTTCACATCAGTTTTGTGCTTTTATTTGTGGCTTTAATATCTTCACATTTTCACATTGTGTTTTCTTCTGTACTGTTCCTGAGGTGTTGGACATGTTATTTATCTTGAACAAGTAAGTTTTTTACCTAAAAATAGGATACACATTGAGATATAGGCCTACCCAATATATTTATAAATATGTAAGAAAAAATCAACAACAAAAACAAAACAGAATGAATACAGTAGGCCTGGCAAATAGCTTCAAAGTAAAATGAATGTACATCACTAGGCCCTAGGTTAATGAGCGCTTATTAGCGGGCAACCCCAAACGAGGCTCGCTAGGCGTGGCTTTAGTTGTTGGGAGTGATACATGCGTTGTCTGCTACACTGAAAAATTGAGTGAAAGGGCCTGGTTTGAGTGAGAAAATCGTTCGTAATTGTCATCTACGACCAAAATGCCGAGATACTGCGCCATTTTTGGGTGCAATAATGAATGTGGGTTTGTTTACCCACTAACATTTCAACCAACACCTCGACAAATACGCTTTCCACTCCATCTCTTCTGTGATGTGTGTGTGTGTGTGTGTGTGTGTGTTGGGGATCTTAAAATTGTTTTCTTCATTTCAACTTGTATTCACAACAGTGTGGTGGTGGACAGTGTGTGTGTGTGTGCATGTGTGTGTATGTGTGCGTACTTCAGTTTAACGTCTGTTCACTCGAAGTGATATTAGACACATGTGTGTGTGCGTGCATGCGTGCACATGTGTGTGTGTGTTCGTGCGTGCGCGCGCATGTGTGTGTGCGTGTGTGTGTGTGTGTGTGTGTGTGTGTGTGTGTGTGTGTGTGTGAAACTCTGTGTGTGTCAAACTCTGTGTGTGTGTCAAACTCTGTGTGTGTGTGTGTGTGTGTGTGTGTGTGTGTGTGTGTGTGTGTGTGTGTGTTGTCCGTCTTCATTTCAACCTATATTATATATTAACCACAATGTTGTGTTAGTCTGTGTGTGTGTGCACACGTGCAAATGCGTGTGTCTGTATGTGTGTGCTCGCACGCGCATGCACGTATGTGTGTGTGTGTGCGTACATGCGCGCGCGCGCGCGTTTGTGTGTGTGTGTGTGAATGTGTGTGTGTGGGGGGGGGGGGAGGGGGGTGCTGAAAGTCAAAGTGTATGAGTGTGTGTGTTTATTTATTTATTATTTTATATTGAGGATAATGGAATAAGCAATCATATGCTTTTTTACATCCAGTCCCCTTGTGTATGCATTTTTTTCATGCCATATGTTCCGACCGGCACACGATGGCCTACTCTTACGAAAAGCGGAATAGGATTTAATGTGTGCGCAAGATGTTCTGCGTGCATTCGCACACTGGGCCTCGTTTTTAGTCTCATCCGAAAGACTTTGGGGGGGAATAATAGAGTCAGCACTAATGTTAATTCAAGAGGAAAAATCCCCTCGACCGGGAATCGAACACGGGTGGTCAAATTGCAAGCCCGATGTTCTGACCACTAGGCTATCCCGTCCCCCTGTGTGTGTGTGTGTGTGTGTGTGTGGAAGAAGAGGGTATATGTCTATCTGTCTGTGTGTAGGAGTGGTCATGTCCTCTGACGTGGGTTGTCCCCACCAGGCCTATATCAATATTTATTTTATTACTCTGTGAGTGTGTTTATTTATGTATTCTTTTACATAAGTGTTGATTTATACACGCCATTGTAGATGCAAACAACGCAATTTTGAAGACAATAATCAAGCGCAGAGTCGGAGTTCCTTCTATCACGGTGCACAAAATCTTTGTAAATGGCAGCATAAACAATTCCGTTGTCACCCTAGCACTTGCCCGCCACCTATCTCAGTTACTCCCCCTGCCTCACAATAAGCGCTCATTCATTAGGTTAGGCCAGGCCCACGGCTACCATGCCCCATCAGGGGCTAGGCTTTGGCCGGAGGGGAACCATGGTGTTACTTGTATATCTGTAAAAAAAAAAACAATGCAGCACTAGGGACACATAGGGACTTCATCATGATGCCGACTACACGATCAATGACAAGGGACAATATTTTTAACACACATAGACTGGAAGGAATTCAGAAAACATTAGACTCTATCCAGAAAAAAAAATTGAATGTATACACACCTGCATGCCTCATTGGCCATACACATTATTTCATAGATATGTAGGTAAATATGCCCCCCACCCAATTTTTAATTCAACATGGACAGAATACATAGCAAAGCACGAAATCTATGATACCGAAGATGACATTGACTTTACATCCCCCACCCCATCAGATCTCTTTCAATCAACCCTAGAGATACGCACAGACCAAGGCAAGCAGTTATTAATACATATCTATTACACCACCAACTTAATTTTAGTGCAGGGTAAGGGATGTCATGACTGGATAGACAATGAGTTTAAAAAACTTCGCTCCATAGTAGACTATTTAGCATCTAGTGAAGACAGTACAAACATAGCATGCATTAGTGAAGCAGAACAAGCAAGTGATAGGATTAGAAATAGGCTGTGCATCATGGACCAACAGGAAGACAGTGCAGGTGATGAGGACCACTCCTCTGTTGACACCTTTTCAATTACAGCTGAAGAGGAAGTGTTAGCTAACACACCAGACGTCTGTCAGCCATCATAGGCCTACCACAACAGCTACACCTGGCCTCCTTGAAGAAAAGGGGGGACACTTCTCTTACCTCACTCTCCCCCACCAGTCCAGCCCTCCATCCCTTGTCTTCGCCCTCTTCCTAGTCGGGGGAATTTACGGTCATTGAACCGTAAACTGATTGCTTTAAAGCTAAAATGTACTGTTTTGGGTAGCTTGATGATTTACTTTTCACATGATATAAAGTTGACCAAAATTGGGTGGGGCAAATTTTTATTTTTTGCTCTCGAAAATGGAAACCGTACTGAATTATTACAAAAATGCAAATTTACCATTTCTTCACACAGAGAGAAAATTTCTGGACAAAATTCAATAAATTTGTAAATGATGGTAAACATGTATGGAAAGGCAACACATAAATATGGAAGAGAGCATATAGGCTGTTATATGTGAGCCATTTGGCAAAGTGAAAGCGACCCTGGCCAGTTATTTTGAGCATATCATCCTCTGTCATGAGCAGTTGGGTTACTTAAACAATGAAATTCTAAATGTTTATATGTTTTTGGGGTGCTGGGCAACCCTACTTTTCAGAAAATCCTGATACTCCTAGTACTGTAGTAAGTTGTGTGCCTCTGATGACCTGCATTCCAACCCTACCCCCTTTTTTGAAAGCAGAGTCTTTTGGAAACAAAATGTGATAAGGAGAGAGCGTTTCTGTACAGAATCAAATTATATTCTGCATGGAAGTCCACATATAAAAAGGCAAGATATGCATGTGCTAGCAGACCCACAAGCTGTTATAGTTAACCTCTTATGACAAGCTTGAAGAGGCTGCAACCTGTCATTTCGAGCACACTGTGCTCCGTCATTAGTAGTTTTGGAGACTCATCTTGAAACCAAAGACAAATATGGGTTTGAGGGCAGCTGGGCAACCCTTGTATTTCAAAGACCCTGATACTGTACTTGATGTTTAGTTTTCAATCTATAATGACCTGCTTTCTAACCCTACCCCCATTGTCATAAGCAGTATTTAGCACAAAGAAACGTATAGGGTTCAAAAGAAGAAATACAATGGTGGCTTGCAGCGAACTGAAACAACAACTTTGAAAATCGACTTTTGACAAACATTGGTGTCTCCAAATGTTAGGCTTACAAACAAACACAAGTATCAGGATAAACAGACATTTTTGACGTCTTGATAATGCAATGGAATTTTGTAAATGACAAGCCTCCAACCCTCTTTTCACTTCTTTTTTTTATCCCTATAATTAAAGGGGCAAGCTTTGTCACACACAGTCACTCAAAACTCACACACACACACACACAGAGACACACACACAGACACACACCATTTGATGTACCTAAATTGATGTTTTTATGCACACACACACACGCACGCACGCACGCACACACACACACACACACACACACACACACACACACACACACACACACACACACACTCTCTCTCTCTCTCTCTCTCTCTCTCTCTCTCTCTCTCTCTCTCTCTCTCTCGTATGCATGCCCGTGCACACACACATACTGACACACACACACACACACACACACACACACACACACACACACACACACATTCACACACGCGCGCGCGCACACACACACACACACACACACACACACACACACACACACACACTCACGCGCACACAACACACACACACACACACACACACACACACACACACACACACACACACACACACACAATTCATACGCATTATAAGTGACAAAACACAAACTTTTAGTCACACACAAGTATCTGCTTTTCTTCTTTTTTCCCTGTCTCCCTTCGTCTAATATCACTAATAGTGAAAAGACGTAAAATCTAAAGAACAAACGAACACACACACACACACACACACACACACACACACACACACACACACACACACTTTTTGGAACACACACAGCTTGTCAAATATAGCAATTCTTTTATTTAAAATAACTGACCTCTAACGTTCTGTTTCATGGCTGTGTACAAAACAGAAAGACTGACTTCCTGCTACATAAGAAGTTGAACTTGTGGTCAAATAAATTTGCCACATAACCAGTGACTAGGACATATTTCATATAAAATCAAAAAAGTAGTATTATTACATTATACACCTAACAGGGTATACATTCTCCAAACCAAGGTGACTCTCAAGAGCAGGAAGTAGTACTAGTAACCAGTGACTAGGAAATAATTCATATAAAATCAAAAATTAAGTAGTGTTATTACATTATACACCTAACATGGTATTCATTCTCCAAAACAAGGTGGCTGTCAAGAGCAGGAAGTAGTACTTGTACAAATTATAGTTGCACTGTTGTGTACAGTTTCTGATAATGATAAAGATCTAAAATCTGCAGTCTAATCCCTCCAAGCAGGAGTCTAAGGAGTGGTTCTGAAGGACATGGAGTAGAAGCTGTGTTACAGATAAAACTCTGATGTCTAATATCTGCGCCTGTAGTCACATCTCTCAGTAAGCTGAAAACTAAGGAATGGCTCTAAAGAACATGAGGTAGATGCTGTGTTTCATGTACAGACTCTGATGTTAATGTCATTAAAGGTGATAACTGTACACTAAAAAAGATCCAATCCCAGCAGTCAGATCTCTCAGTCAGTCAATGTACCAAAGCAGGAGACTAAGGTAGTCCAGGAGGACATGAAGAACAACTTGTAATAAACAGACTCACAGATGTTATTACTAGTGTCACCAAAGTGTTCGGTCAGTTTTTGCTTCATGTAGGGCTTAGAGTATGCAGTATTTTCAGGCCCTAACAGATTCTGTTGCATTATGACCAGGTCTGGGATTGTGACCTGATCATAGTCCATGTTTTGTAGGTAAGATGCAATTGCTAGAAATGATGCTGTGCATTGCTTGTTTTCTGGCCTCCCTGGAGCTTGGCAGTGTTTCTTTTGTGCTGGCTCATCAGATGAAAAATTTGCAGGGATTTTCTTGCCTGTACAGTTTGTCCTACACTTATTGTACATCCATGGCCCTACAGTCTTGAAGATATTGGAGTTTTGCTTGTACTTCAAGTGACCATGAATCGGACTGAATGCTGCATCATTCCTCAATGGTCACCTGGAACTGAGTTTAAGTGCTGACCAATTAATTTCCCAACCGAGACTTTGGTTTTTTGAGTTCGTTTCTCCTCTTAGCAACACAAAAAGGCACTGCCTCATAGGGTCAAACGCACTTCCCTCAGATCTTAATCTTTTCTTCAGGCGTTTTTTTTTTTTTTTTTAAGAAATCTTGGCCTTCTTCTTCTTACAGTAAGAGATGATGTTCCTGGCATGTGTGTAGTCTGCACGGTACTTCTGGTGCACAAAATCTCCAGGTTTTGGCATGATGTTATCGCCAAGTAGATTGCTGGCTTTTTGTATCCCTGCACAGCCTTTCTTACCCAGCCTCACTTTGTCTTTACCGGAATCAGACTCTTCTCTGAAGACGCAGCATTTTTCAGTGTTGTCGTGAAAACAGAAAGGCAGATTAAATCGCAGACCATAAAGTATATGGAGAAAAGGAACATTATTCAAGCAAAAATATTAATAGCAAACACAATGTGTAGGCACTATGCTGAGCACTTCCACATAAGCAATCAAGCTGGCCCAAATGCTACAGACTGAAATCAAGTCAAGTTCATTTATTTGTCCATGCTCATGCACATAAAAAGACTGGTTTAGCATTGAAATGCATATTGAGTGCTAAAAGAAGTGCCACATACAAAAATGTCACCCACTTCATATCATTTTTGTGATAATATTTGTCCTCATGAATGGAGAAAAACCTGCAGTTTTGACTTGTTTGGTTTTCCATAGCTCTTTCTAGAATCACTGTGTGAAGCATGATGATGCTCAGTCATCACACACACACACACACACACACACACACACAAATAGTAACTGGTCATGCTGTGTATTTCCAACCTGTTATAATCAACATATCCCACAGTAAAGAATAACTTGATTCCAACCTCCCACCTCCAATACAGCTACACACTTTGAACACATTAACCCAGAGGCATCACACGTGTGTGCTAAAAAAAATAGTTCAGGAACCATACCTATTATTTCTGTAATTATGGTTTAAAAGTTGAAAAATCTTTTCACACTTGAAAAA
>CM060346.1:17284281-17319281 GCA_030674155.1 Stramonita haemastoma
TCCCCCTCCCTTTTTTTTTTTATCCAAATGTATGATTTATATCACATGTATAACTTTTGACAGATGGTGGTGGATTGATGTTTTCAGTTGTTTATTTCATCTTGTTCTCTTGTTTGCTCTTTACCTATTCTTTTCTATTCTTCCATAATCAAAATCTTTTTATTGTGACTTCTGATTTTTGTCTTCTGATCGAGTGCATTTTTATTACCTTATCTTATATAGTATCCTTATGCTTGTGTGATGTTTGGTACTGCGTAAAGTTTTATTGTTTAGTATCTTTTCAACTTGATGTACCCCTGAAAAGGGCGGGGACTAGATGTAAAAAAGCACACGAGTGCTCATCTATTATCCTCGAATAAAAGACTTTGCCTTACCTTGCCTTGCCTTGCCTTGTAACCCCTGAGACAAACTCATCCTCCCCCACTCCTTGTGGACCCACGATGGCTCAGTGCCAACTGGGGAGGACAAACAATACCTCCCCCCTCCACCCAGCTGGCCACAACCAACAGTTAGGCCTAGCCACAAGTGACAAAACCACAATGACAGACATAGACAGTGATCCTCACTCCACATGCTGTCATGACAACTGTGTTTCCAGGGCAGACTTTGAAGCTGTAACACATTCTCTACGAGCCGAGATCACAGCACTTAGATCTGCATTTCTGGAAGACAGACAGTCTTTTAAAATATAAATTGACCACTTAACTACCCTGTCCCAAAAACATAACCCTTCAAGTAATATATCCTCACCCAAACTCTCCCCAAATAAATCAAACCCCAAATTGAAAAAAGTCATCCAAAGCCTAACTGTCCCTCAGATCAGAAAGCAACCTCTCCCTCCCTCTCCTTGGCCACTGATCCTTCTGCTTCCACGAGACTCTCTCCCTACTAATAAAGATCCCCCATCTTCTCCTACCAAAGACCCTGCCTATCCACTCAAAAAAGCTATAGGCCTAATAAATCTCAATGCCTCGAAAAACCTTTTAGGTGTCTCAACAATTCAGGGAGTAGACATCCCCCCCTCCCCACACCCCCCCCCCCCCCCTTTTCCCCTCAGGCAACTTCTCACAGAAAGTGTGTGTCCCGATTTAACGATTAAGGAACTAACAAAGTGGCTCAGTCAGCAACCACCTGCCACTAATGTGAGGAATACCACCATTCATGTTGGGGTGACTGACTGCAGGCTGCCAGCAACGTCCGAAGATGGTGGCATTGGCACTGAGACATGGAGAAACCTTCTCTCCCAATGCCGCCACACCTTCCCCAAAGCCACACTCCATGCCTCCATCATAACACCAGCCAGAGGCCGTCACATCTCACATCCTATATAGCGGTCATTGCCCCTAACAACAGAAAACTACAGTGGGCATGTGACAGCATGGGGGTGAAGTACGTCGACCATTCAATGGTCTTCACCACAACCAGTGGAGCACCTAGGTGACGCAACCCACCTCTCAAGGAAAGGCACGGCAAAACTGGCTCTCAATCTGTTTCCACCTAGGCGAAACTTCAGGCAGAGGTGCAGGGCAACTGAAAAGCCAGCTGGACAGTGGGAAAACATCTCTACCTCCCCCTCCTCCCCTTCCACATCTATCCCTCCCCCTACCCACCCAACTTTGTCCTAACAACACCCCCCCCCCCCCCCCCCCCCCCCCATTATCCCACATTCCATCCTCCTCTCACATCCTACCACGAGGTTGCAACCAGTACTAATGGCCAGAACTCATTGACTCGACCACATACCTCCTCTCCCTCCCCACAAAGTTGCTCTACCCCTCTCCCCTCACTCCCTCATAGTCACTCCTCCTCTCTTGTTGCCCAGGGCTCTGGACCTAATCAGGATCAATATGATGATAGTTTTCCTCCCTTACCAGGCTCTAGGAATTTATCCAAATCATCATACTTACCTTTAGTCCAGTACCAGAACGATTTTGTCAAGGACAAATTGCAACAATTAGTTGTTGTTTTTTATTGCATTGGATTCTAAAAATTGTCAGTAATAACGTATTCAAAGTTTCCCAAAATTGGCCCCCGGCAAAGTGCACTAAAATTAAATAAAAGATAAATAATTTTCCATGATACAACTTTAGCGCAGTCCATTAGCCATAGAAGAGAGGAGTTGAGTAACACCTACTTAGAAACCAGCTGCTGAGAAGTGGGCTAAGCCTAAACCTGGCATATCAGTGTGCTGGGAGAACACACACAATGACTAATGAAATGTCATCTGCTACAGATGTTTCTGGAAAGATTTTAAACATAGTATCCATGTTTAGAATTAGGATTTCTGCACAGCATTTTAGCAACATTTTGTCTAATCAATTCAACTCAAATACCCCCTCAATGTTGAAAATGATACAGATTCCACATGATTGAAACATTAATAACCAGAGTCAATTTCAGTGGTGTACTTATCAGTTAAAAAAGTTATGGTAAACCCTGTTCATCAAAAACCGATTGTAAGAACATGCTTTACTCTGTGTGTGTGTGTGCGTGCGTGCATGCGTGCGTGCGTGTGCGCGCGAGCACACGTGTGTGTGTGTGTGTGTGTGTGTGTGTGTGTGTGCGTGCGCACACGCGTGCGTGTGTGCGCAAGCGTGCATATGCAAACATTTATTTCTTACGCATTGTAACCCATGCAATACATGATTTTTAAAGACTAAAATTAACGTGCAAATATGTTTTCAAGGATGACAAACAACTAGACATAGGAAGAATTTTTAGATTTTGTCACAGTTTGGATTAATGAATTAAAACACATTCACACTGGGACCCTTTTATCATTTAGGCCTATAACAGGGATTTGTTTACAAGCAATAGAATTATGGCATTTTTATATATGGATGCCCAGGCCAGCAAACTGATTCATCTGTAATAGCACCAGTCAGAATAGTTATAATGTGTTTCCACTGTATATGACGACTTCTAAGGTCACAAAAATGTTTTTCTTAAAAACTCTCTCATTCAGATGAGGAGCAATGCTGCATTTTATGTGGAAAGCTGCTACACAATGGATATAACACTGTATAGTATATCCTGACTGAAAAGGGGTTCAAGGACTTAAGAAGGCATTTTCCAAGAGAGAGGATAGTCACACAAATCGGACAAGAAATTTACCAAAAGTGCCAGATAGATTACATAAATCAGAACTCAGTAAAACGTCACCTGAAGCAAGAACGTCATGCAGGAGAAAAATAAAACACTTGTTCACCTGCCAAACAGTGCAGAACTGCTGACAAACCATTTGATTTTCAAATGGAATGCTTCCTGTGTGGGCAACCAGCAAAATATGACAGACAAAGAAGTGATTATCCAGACATACTTTTTATTAGTTCTTTAAATTGTGAAAAAAAAGTTTCATCTATAAATGTCTTGAGAGATGTGACAAGTGGGCACAAACTGTGCAAAGCCGGATGGAATCTGTGAATGATTTGCATGCTGCTGACACTGTATATCAACAGCAATGTAGAATCACATTTAGAGGCAATAAAAACATCCCCAGCAACTTCACAAGTGGCAAATCCAACCAAGCATCAAAAAAGGGAAAACTAGCTGATGAAGACCAGGCAGCAGCCTTCTTGAAGGTAGTGCAGATTTTAGAAGAAAATGACGATGAACAAATTACTCTTTCAGATCTCAGACAAAAAGTGCAAGACATTCTTCAAGACACTGGAACTCAAACAGAACCTTTCACTGAAAAGCATCTAAGGCAAAAGTTAGAAGATCAATTTGGAGAAGCCATTATTGTCACATGTATTAGACGGAAAACAAATGTAGTAACTTTTAGGTCAACTGCAGAGAAAATTCTCCATGACTTTTACATAGAAGAAGAGAAAAATAATAAAAAAGAAAAACTTCGAATCATCAGAACAGCTGCCCTTCTCCTCTTGTCAAACATCAGGACCATGGATTCCACAAAAGACGATTACCCTTCTAGTTCTTACATTGTTAACCTGGACAAAAATATTGACTTTCTTCCACCATCTGTGACACTGTTCCTTAGCACACTGCTTTGTGGTAAACAAAAAAAAAAGAAATAACAAACTGAAATATGCTTTCATTGGGCAGAGTCTTGTCCAAGCAGTGAGACCAAAAGTTTTAATATCAACACTGCAGTTGGGTCTTGCAATGGAAATTAACCACCTTACTGGTTCCAGATATATTGTCAACCATTTGAGCAAACTGGGGTCTTCTTTATCCTATGCTGAAGTAAAGAGATGTGAACAGTCTGCAGCCCTAACACAAGGCATTGGCATACAAGGCTTGACTCCAGCCAGCTGCGTTCAGTTTGTTGCAGATAACGTAGATCACAACACTCAAACAGTAGATGGTATTGGTACATTTCATGACACAGGGATGACTGCTGCTGACACTCCTGCCATTAGAACACACAGGTCCATTAGATGTGACGTTACTGCAACAGCTGAGCAGGTGTAAGCCATTGGAAGGATTTCTATTAAAATATTCAGTTCATCCACTTCTCAGCTCAAATTAAACTACAGCCCTCTTCAAACAAACCACAGCGCTGTCAACACCTTTCTTGACTTTCTGTGGAATGTATCATGGCCACTACGCTCCCCCACAACCAGGATGGTCAGGAACTCTGCAGGCACTGTGTGATGGTCATCAACCAGGACAGAGCTGTTTCACCTTTCTACGCATGATCAATATGGACCCCACAGATATGAGTTACTGTTTACAACTCTGTGCTCTTGTCAGCATTGGCAAGCCAGAACCATGTGATTCCAATCATTACTTTTAATCAACCTCTTTGGTGGAAGGCTAAGAGCATTGTTGCCAGTGAACCAGATGACAGTCCTCTCCTTCCCTAGTCCTGCAACTAGGGGACTTCTGTACTGAGAAGAGCTTTCTGGATTCCATAGGACAACGATGCAGGATCTGGTCTTCAGCAGTTGTGGGAAGTGCCATTTTCCCCTAATGTCATTACTCACATGTTGACAGGAAAGTTACCAGACAGATCTGTTCAAAGGCATTTCCTGGTTGATGCTGTTTTGAATGCAGTTTGATGACCCAGGTTTAATTCCCATTTGAGGATTTTCCCCCTGGAGTTAAAATCAGTGCTGACTCCACTCTTCCCAAAGGTCCTTCGAATTAGACTATAAACCAAGGCCCGGGTGCGAACGCACACAGAACATATTGCGCACAGTTAAATCTTGTTCCGCTTTTTGTAAGAGTAGGCTATTGTGTGTTGGACGGAACAGATTACAATATTTACAAAACTGCACACACACGGGGACTGGATGTAAAAAAGCACATGAATGCTTATTCCTTTATCCTTGATATTAAAGAATAAATAAATAAATAAATGAATAAATAAATGAATAAATAAATAAATAAATGAATAAATAAATGAATGAAAAATTTGTAAAAATGAAATGCCATCATAATAACATTGTGCATTCTAAGAAGTGAACATTTAACAGGTTTTGGTGCAGTGCTAAGGTGGAAACAATAACCACTGAATTGACTTGTTTTGTACTTGAAGCTATAAAAATAGGTATTTTATTGAATATATGCCTATTTTCACATTCAAGATGCCATGTGATGTTCTTTTCAGGTGAATTGGGAGAACAGCTCTCTAACGAATGGTTACACGGCTGTATTTGGGGTGACAGTAGTGTAGTTCTAAAAATAAAACCGCCAGGACATCATTTTTTTCAAAATTACAAACAAAGGCGTGGCTATATCAAAGGCAACTTTTGACACTTTGTTTATCACTATAAACTCTAACAATTTACAGAAAAAAGTAACAGTTGCAATTAGTTCCTATCTTCCGTTTTTTAAATCATACCAGTACTGGACTACTTGTAATCCAGATACCCCTCCCACCCCTCCTTCTAATCAACTTTCCTTCTCCAATCATCCATTGCGTAACAAATCAGAAGACCCTTTTTTCAAGAACCAACATTTCAAATGTGGTACCAAAATTTCTCTTCCAAAAGACCCCCTTATCCATGGTATTCAATGGTGTACCCTCCCCCTCCACCTTGGCCTTTCTTTATGCCTCCCCTCACTCCCCCCAAATACATGTGACCTCCACCACATAATAAGTCGGAGTGCACCAGATGTCAATTTTTAGTTATTGACATGTTATTAATGTGCAATAAATTGGCTATCAAATACAAAAAAACAGATTGAAAATCGGACAGTTGTGTGCAAAGTTATTACAGATTGAAATGATCGACTGCAGGATGTGACAAATGAGAAACGGGCAAGATTATTTTCGTAACAGGCTATTAGAATGAGGGCTTGGGATATTTCAAAACATTTAAAAGCAAAAGAAATAAAAAGTATGCCTTGATATTTCACCACAAGGTAGAATAATGGATATAGTTCAATAATCAATCAAAATCTCAAAATTGACAGCTTAACCCCCACCTGCTTTTAATGGCTCCTAGTGCAAAATTGGGTAATGTGCTAAGCGACTCATTTTGTGGTGGAACGTCACATATGCAGTCCCAGCCTTATGACTTTCTGGACAAGAAAGACATGCCACACACATAAGCTACTACTTTATGTTTGTTTATGGTTTTGTTTGCCTTAAACTTACTTTATAATGATTCTTTATGTGTGTGTATGTACATATAAGCCTCTGTTATTGAAGACAAAGAAGGAAATCTTTTAACGGAAAACAATGCCATCCTCCAACGCTGGACAGAATATTGTGAGGGATTGTATAACTACCCACTACGCCCAGATACCAACATTGTTTCTGACAAACCCCCTGAACACCAAGATAAAGACCCACCGATACTAAGGTGTGAAGTAGATGCAGCTATTAAACAATTGAAGAAGGGGAAGTCCCCTGGAATCGATAACATCCCAGCTGAACTCATAAAAAATGGAGGGAATGAAACAGCAAGGCAATTCACAGAACTTTGTCAGAAGATCCACGACACCAAAGAATGGCCAAAAGAATGGACACAGTCTCTTGTAATACCCCTGCCAAAGAAAGGAAACCTCAAGCAATGCCAGAACTACAGAACCATCAGTCTCATAAGTCATCCTAGCAAGATCATGCTGCAGGTAGTCCTCAACAGACTGAAAAACCAAGCGGAAAAACTCCTGGCAGAAGAACAAGCGGGCTTTAGACCAAAACGCAGCACAATGGAACAAATTTTCAATCTGAGAATTCTGATAGAGAAGCATCTCCAACACCAAAAAGACTTGTACCACAATTTCATAGATTTCAAAAAGGCCTTTGACAGGGTATGGCATGACAGTCTCTGGCAAGTACTCAGGCACTTCAACATTGACAGCTGCCTAATTGAAGTCATCAAGGCTCTGTACAAGAACGCAAAAAGTGCAGTTTTCATAAACAATCACGTGGGCGAGTTCTTAAAGACCACGGTTGGGGTTCGCCAGGGCTGCCTTCTCTCACTGGTACTCTTCAACCTCTTCCTCGAAAACATCATGACAGAGACACTGCAAAACCACCACACTTCCATCTCCATTGGTGGAAGACCCCTTTGCAACCTCAGATTTGCAGATGACATTGACCTCATGGGCAGCAGCAAACAAAAACTGCAAATCCTCACAGACAATTTAACAGATCGAGCGAGCGCATACGGCAAGGAGGTCAGTACAGAGAAATCAAAGATCATGGTCAACAGCGCGAGTAATGACATCACAGAAATAAAGATGAATGGAGAAATACTAGAAGAGGTGAGCCAATTCAAATACTTAGGCTCCATCCTAACAAAAGATGGCACATCAAACAATGAAGTGAAAGCTCGCATTGCAACAGCAACATCTGCTCTAGTCAGACTCCAGAGGATCATCAGAAGCAACAACATCAGCTTCTGCACCAAATACCACCTTTACAAATCCCTCGTGATATCTATCCTCCTATATGGCTGTGAATCATGGACTCTGACAGCAGAGCTAGAGAGGAGAATCCAAGCATTCGAGAACAAGTGCCACAGAAGACTCCTCAGAATATCATACAAAGAACACAAGACCAATAACTATGTGAAAGAAGAAATCAAAAAGCGTGTGGGCCCCCAAGAGCCTTTGCTCTCCACCATAAAGAGGAGAAAGCTGATGTGGTTTGGTCACACCACAAGACACAACACCCTAGCAAAAACCATCCTGCAAGGAACAGTCGAGGGCAAGAGAAGAAGAGGCCGCCAAAAGAAATCATGGGTTGACAACATCAAAGACTGGACCGCCCAACCCCTGCAACACCTCCTACTAGCCACACAGGATCGTGAAGCATGGAAAAAGATCTCTGTTGCGTCTTCTCTCATGTCCCCCCTACGTCTTTTGGGATATGGGACTGAGTGAGTGAGTGAGTGATGTACATATATATAGACCTCTGTGTGTGTGTGTGTGTGTGTGTGTGTGTGTGTGTGTAAGTGTGTGTTTGTACGTGTATGTGTGTGTGGTGTGTGTGAGTATGTGTATGTGTGTGAGTGCACACATACATGCGTGTGTGTGTGTGTGTGTGTGTGTGTGTGGTGTCTGTGTGTGTGTGTGTGTGTGTGTGTGTAAGCCCAGTGCGGCATGTATTTATATGTGTGTGGGGGCACACCAGCGCTCGCGCGCGCACGCGCGCGCGCGCGCGCGCGCGTGTGTGTGTGTGTGTGTTTGTGTGTGTGTGTGTGTGTGTGTGTGTGTGTAGTTGTTTGTGATGTATGGGTGTTGTGTTTATGCGTGCGTGTGTGGGGTGTGTGTATGTGTGTGTGTGTGGGGGGGGGGGGGGGGAATGTGTGTGTGTGTGTTTGTGTGTGTGTGTGTGTGTGTGTGTGTGTGTGTGTGTGTGTGTGTGTGTGTGTGTGTGTGCGCACGAGCGCTGGCGTGTATCAGTGTTTTTTTGTGTGTTTTGCGTTTAGGGTGATTATGTGTGTGTGTGCGTGCATGCATGTATGTGTTGAGTGTGTCTGTGTGTGTGTGAAGGGGGGGTGGGGTTATGTCTGTAGGTGTGCATAAAAACTACCTGTGGAAAATAGCCTTTTAACCTTGATGAAATCCTCTGTGGACCTGGTGCCGTCAAATGAAATATTAAGAACTGTCAGAAAACATTCAACATTACATCTACTGTGCTGAAAAACGCTGTGCTGAAATGACTTGTCTAACTAGTACTAAACAAGCACTTTTTCGGAACGATCTAGATTGTGAATGCGTTCAGTGGAAGTTTTGGATCGATTATGATTGTGAATGCATCTAGATTGTGAATGCATTTAGTGACATCTGTACTATAACTCCTGTGCTGTTCAGAGACAGTTTTGGAACGTCTAGACTGTGAATGGGTTTAGAGACTCCTGTGCTGTGTTTTGCAAACCTACAAACTGAAGGTTATCCAAGAAAGGGGATGTGTTTTGTGATTCCTGTGCTGTTTTGCAAACCTGCAAACTGAATTATTCTTAAGTTATTCACGACTGTGGATGTGTTTAGTGACTCCTGTGCTGTGTTGTGCTAACCTGCAAATTGGAGAGTCTATTTTTGAAATGGACAAAGACAGATGGAAGGAACACAACAGTGGATTGTGTGTGTGTGTGTGTGTGTGTGTGTGTGTGTGTGTGTGTGTGTGTGTGTGTGTGTGTGTGTGTGTATGCGTGTGTGTGTGTGGTTGCTTTCGATTTTCTTGGATATTGGAATACAGCATAAACATTTCTCTGCGTGTTGTGTTTCCTGTAGAAAGTGTTCCAGAAGACTGATTTAATTACTTAACAATATTCCTAGAATTGAGGATATAGTACATATCTGATAACTGCTTTGGGGATAAAATTTTTAAAAAATAAATCTCAACTGGTAACAGTTAAAGCAAGACTTTTATTGGTACTTATTTTGCTCCTCTTAATTTGTGCAGCAAATAATGATATAGTTTTATCATATGTATTAATATGTTTATATATATAGATATAGATATAGATAGATAGATAGATAGATAGATAGATAGATAGATAGATAGATAGATAGATAGATAGATAGATAGATAGATAGATAGATAGAGATATATAGATAAACAGATATATTGCTTTGTATTGCATATTCACTTATTACCCATTCCATTGTATTTACTTGATCTGTTTTAAATTGATAAATATTGTTCCCTACAAACTGTTTTAGAATCATTGGGGGGTTTTATGATTTTTTTTTTTTTACCTTTTCAGCAACATGGCTCCCTGTCTGAAAACCTGGCCACAAAAAGATGGACTATTTATTGGTCATTTAAACATTAACAGCGTTTTAAACAATTTATCTGAGGTACATATTATCCTACACAACTCAAATAAACCATTTCATTTATTTGGATTAACAGATCCCAGACTTTCCAGTTTGGTGTCTGATAATGAAATCCAAATACCTGGGTTTAGAGCAATCCGTAAAGACCCCTCTTCCTCCAAAACAACAGGAATAGTTGTGTATATAGATGAATCCATAAACTTTAAACATATTCACCATCTTGAAACCCAACAAGTAGAGTCTCTATGGCTAGAAATACAACTTAAACGAAGTAAGCCCATTGTGGTGGGATTTATATACAGAAATCCCTCTGAGAGAATTGATTGGGTTGATAGATTTTCCATAATGATGGATGCAGCATCTTTAGATGCTAAAGAACTTTTACTATTGGGAGATTTTAACATGAATCTACTTAAACCCCACCCTTTGTGGATAAACAAATTAAATTCCTATAATCTCTCGCAAACTATTGACACACCAATGCGCTTAACCTCCTCCAGTGCAACTCTCATTGACCATGTATATGTAACTAATAAACAAAATATCAAAGAAACATGTGTTCCTAACTGTGGCTGCAGTGACCACCTTCCTACCTGTTTCACATGGAACAAGAAAAGGTATAAAAATTCCCATAGCTGGTCACAAGGAAGTCAGGTATAGATCATTTGTTAAATTTGATGAAAATAAATTTCTTGCTGACTTGCTAAATACCTCAATTAATCATGTTTACAACTTTACAGACCTAGAAAAAGCAATATATTTTTGGCTAGAAACATTTACCTCAGTCTATGATAAACATGCTCCTTTCAAAACCCGAAGAGTGAAGCATGCAACACAACCTAAATGGATGACAACTGAGATTCTTAAAGAAACTTATTTGTATAAGACAAGGGGAGACTTACCTGGTAAGTTGAGTCTTGTCAGAATTAATTCTGACGAATGTCTCCCGATGAAACCGGAACAAAGTGCACTTGAGATAAACACCACTTGCCAGCCGTCAGTCATTGAGAGTGCAAGAATAAAAACTGACACAGTAAAGATACAACACACAGGTTATAGAGCTACTGGTCTATATGGGAGGGTAACAGAATTAAAGGGAGGGCAAGTGCACTCTGTTCAGGTTTCATCGGGAGAAATTCTTCCGAATTCTCAAATAGACTCAACTTACCAGGTGAGTCTCCCCTTGTCTTATACAATTCTAACTCATCTCCAGCTGAAACCTGCACTAAGAGTGCCCTTGAGATATTTTGAGCAACAGTGTTTATGAGTTGCAAAAAGAACAGATCACACTTCATCTTTGACAAGATAGTATTTCATAAAGACCTGTCCAAAGTGTGGTTTCCCACAGTTAATTATTTTGCGATAAAAGCAGGTGTAAATAGACTCCCTAGTCCAGCCAGAAGCTGTCATAACAATACTGATAGGCGCTTGCAGCCTGGGGCAGGAGCACTTACCACATTAGTAGGCTGGTGCTGTATAAACATCAGTATCTTAGCCTGCATCAGCTAGAGTGTATGGCTTCCAGTGAGCTATAATTAGAAAATTTTAAAACGTAGCACTATAAATTGGAATTTCTGCACTAAGTGCAACAGCTCACACATATGGGTATTTGCAATACTCTTTCTCTCACCGAGCCTTGTATGATACTACAAGGGAAAAGAAATCTTCAGGAGGGAACACCCCACGCGGGCAGGGGCTCGCGAGAGGCTGGCATACCCTAGGTTGGTGCCAGCATTCCACTGTCCGTCCTATAAAAGGGGGGTTCCCGTGGATATTTGGCGTTTTTGAAATTCGAACAAACTGAAAACATGCGACACTTAAGTGTGAGCTGTTGCACTTAGTGCAGAAATTCCAGTTTTATAGCGCTACGCTTTTAAATTTTCTAATTTCTGCACATAGTAAGTGCAACAGCTCACACATATGGATGACTGTTTAACAGTCGCATGGTTTAGTCTATTAGGACATCATTAATCAGATGAGAAGACAGAAGAAAAAGCAGACATAGTCATGCCATTAACTACCTCTGTACAGACAATGTACCGACATGCAGTACAAACCTGATGTCATCAGTACCTGATACCTCTGGTAGAAAACGGTCTGATCAGTCAGCAGCTGAGAGAACCGCATCCTGAATGGTTTTCTCTTCAATGCTGCACAGTGTTTCCTCTGGTAACACACGCAGGTAGTGGCTGAAGGGGAGTGTCCTTCCGAGTCCAGTCAGCCGAAGCCATAATCCGCTGCAGTGAAACACCATGTAGCATAGCACAAGTAGTCACTGTTGCACGGCTCTACCCGCTGACCTCTCTAACCCTGCTAGCTTCAACACAGATTCAATCCACCTGCGCACTGTAGCCAGCTGTACTGGGCGATACAGTCTGTAAGGAGATCTATATCAACAGCTGCATTTTCCTTTGTCTTAGATCTTCCGTTCTGGTCATGTAATCACGCACATAACTCACTGGACACAGGCGAACGTCTTTGCACTCTCTCAGCCTAATGGGTGGTGCTCTATGGGATGGTCTGTCCGTCTTTGACCCGAATCTAGTTTGTAATACGATACTTTTATCCCCAACATGACAGATAGATTTATCAACAGAAAACAGGACTAGATCACTGACACGTTTGGCTGTGCAAGTTGCCAGCAGAAACGCTACTTTATAAGTTAGTCTGGGTAAATCCAACTCTTCACATGGATGCCACTCTGCCAATTTACACAGCACAGTTCCCATGTCCCATGTGGGGGCTATACGAATCATAGGTGGTCTCTCATTAAACACTCCTTTGAGAAATCTGCACACCAGAGGATGCTGGCCCACTGGTACAGATTTGTGTAGTTTTAGAATGCTAGAAATAGCAGAGCGATGGACATTTAGGGTCCTCCATGCTTGAATAGAGGTATTGTAAATAATCTAACAATTTCACAACAGAAACGAAAGCTGCATCCAGAGACTGGTCACGACACCACTCTTGCCACGATGTCCATGCTGACTGGTATTGTTTATGGGTGCTCTTCCTCCAGCTGCCCTCTAAAATCATAAATGTGGCAGACTGGACCTTGACTCCTGTGGCCTTCCGCATAGCGGCCATACTGTTAACCGCAGGGCTTCCAGATTCCGTACTGGGTAACCTGTCTCTGTGTTGATCAACAGATCGGGTAACAGAGGTAGTCTGTGTGGAGTCTGAAACAACAGCTGTAGAAGCATTGGAAGCCATGGAGCATCGTCCCAACACAGGGCTATCAGCAACATCTTGGAATGTAGTCCCCTGAACTTGTTCACTACTGTTGGTACCAAAGTTGGAGGGGAAAGGCATACAGGAATTGGAAGTGCCAGGGTTGGCTCAGGGTGTCTATTGCATAAGCCTGACTGTCCTCTCTGTCCAGACACATGTATTTCTCCAGCTGTGACGTTGAGCGGGAGGCGAAGAGATCTATCTGTGGTGTCCCAAACAGAGAAACGATATTCTTCACCACACGTGGATTCAGTTGCCACTGAGAGGCCTTAGTGCATGACAGGGAGTCTGCTATAGTATTCCCGATGCCCTTCACGTAGACTGGGATAAGGGAGATGTGACGGCGCTGACACCACAGCAGTATCTGACAGGCTAGACAGGACAACTTCAGAGACTTTGTTCCCCCTTCTTTCATCAGATAAGCCGCAGTGGTCTTGTTGTCTATCTGTACACACACCACCTTCCCTTCAAGTCCATCCTGAAATGCCCTCAGTGCATTCCTGACCGCCTGCATTTCCAAGAAATTGATATGGTTGTACTTCTGTCTGGCTGTCTACTGACCCTTGGTCGTCTTGGCCTGTACTGTAGGCTTGCTCCCCATCCCTTCCCCGATGCGTCTGTTGCCATTATAAGATCGGAAGTCGGGCGCTTGAGCTGGCGTGGAGATCGGTCTAGCGTTTGCCAGAACTGGAGATTCTGCCTGGCTTCGTGATGTAATGCTGTCCGCTTCCACATGTCTTGTGGTCGTTGGTAAATTGACCGCAGCGCCTGCTGTAGCTCTCTGACATGTAGCCTGGCTAACGGTACGGCATAGGACGCGAATGTCACTTTCCCTAGAAATGTCATTAGCTTCCTGGCTGTCAGGAGAGGGGAACGTAGAATATTGCATGCAAGCTCCCTGATTGATACTCGTTTGTCTTCCGGAAGACTGACAGTCATGCTGAGAGAATCCCACAGAAGGCCAAGATACAGGAATCTCTGTGCTGGCACTATGCTGGATTTGTCCCAGTTTAGGCTGAAGCCCAGGTCTTCTAGCACTGTCACCACTGTCCTGGCATTGTTTTCTGCCTGCTGTTTGGTTCTGGAAAGGATTAAAATGTCGTCCAGGTAAAAGACAACCCTGATTGCTTTTGACCTGAGGCAGTGCACGATCGGTTTGGTTACCCTGGTGAACACTCTCGGGGAGGAGGCAAGGCCGAAGGGCAGGGCTGTGTAGCGATACATCTGTCCTCCTCTCCAGGTGAACTGCAGGAAACGTGCTGCTATATGGTTTCCTAACTGCCCTGCCGTTCTCTTCCCCTGCTGCTGTGTCCGTCTGACACAGTCATGCCGTCCTGTTGACCTGCGGCTTCTTGTGGAAAGGTAGCCTCCCCTTGGTTCTGTTCTGCTTCCTCCACTGATGTTGGGCAGAACCTGTTGGGTTGAACCCTCGAAAAAGCTGTGAAGGAGAGGAAGAAGAAGAGGGGCTCCTCTGGTGGCGGAAGGGCTGAGCTCCTCCTTCACCCTGCCTGCTTGTAGACGCCTGTTGGCGTAACTGCCTGTGGCAGTGGTGAAAAGACTGCTGCCCTGGTCTGTGTTGCTGGGGAGTCCTGCCTGCAAAAGAGCTCTCCACCTCCCTTCTGTTCTTCATGGCCTTGATGACAGAGGCCAGGTCCCCACTGAAGAGCTGTGTCTCTGATGGAGACAAGCTTTCGAGGGCTGCCCTGCCCTGAGTGTCTGCCACCGTGCTCAGGTATAGCTGTCGTCGTTCCTTGCACAGGGCTGAAGACTCAGCAGCAAGGATCCACAGAGCACGACCCAGGGCATTGGCCATGTCCTCGCTCAGCAGCTGGAGCACCTCTCCACTGCTCCCTGCAGGTCCGTCTGAAGTGGATGGGAGCAGGGGGGACAACCTCTCCAGGCACGTGCTCACAGTGGTCATGGCCAGACACCGCATGTGCAGCCGCTCCAATACGTGTCTGCTGGGCGCTGAGAGAATCATCCCTTCTGCAGGCATGGTCAGCAAGAGGAAAAATTGTTGGCCATGACTGTGCAGCAAAAGCCTCCGCCCTCTCATGGGCAGTATACATGGTGGTGACCCTGTTTGCCTTTACTGGCTGCCACGTGCGACCAGGGTTGTCGAGGTCACGTGCATGCAGCCAGAGGGAACGTGGCTGCTGTGAGAGAACCTTACCCCGGCGCCGCTTAATCAGTGCCACGCGAGTGCCAGACAGGTGGAAACCCTGTAACTCGGGAATGGCCTGAAAGGGGTCAGGAGTGCAGTCTTCCATGTCTGACCCATCGATGGCCCGCTGACATCCTCGTAATTAGATCCACTTCCAGACTGGGAGGGGGTGGGAGAATGGAAAGGAAAGGTGGAAGGGGGGGATGGAAATTATTTGCCACAAAGCCCCATGGCTGAGGAGCCACCTACTGGGGCTGGGGGGTGGAGTGGAGGGAAACAGGGGGGTTGAGGGCGGAATTATCCCACCCCAGGGTTGAGGAAGAGGTGAAGGTATGGGGGTGGGATGACCCCTTAGCAGGCATCGGGAAGGAAAAGGGAAAGGGGGATCCCAAGTGTTTACTTGCTGGCTGAGTGGGGTGGAGACAGGACCCTGATACTATCTGGTCCACTGGCCAGCGCTGGCTGCCTTGGGTGTAGGCTGGCAGAGAAAAACCGCCCCCGGTGCCACTAGCTGGGGTCGTCCAGTGCTGCTGGGGGGTATCACTTACCTCCAGGCGTGAACGCTGGAAATGACAGGATAAACAGACAGGGGTAAGCAACCAGACCTCCGACATGTGCCAATGTGCAGGATGTCGAGGCTGGGCATGTGCTGATAGTTGGCCGCCGATTTACGCTAAACGATATGGCTGTTTGTGCCGGGATCGTTAGCACCAGCACAGCACCCAGGGGGACACGCACAAAGCCGAGCCTGAGTGCTGCCTGCCAAAGCACAATATCACCCTGTCCCCCCAAAAATAGGGGGATTCCTTCCATCTTGATCACACAAACACAAACACTCAGAGATAAGAACACAACAACTCAATAACCTCTGCTTTCCTCTTCTCTGTGTGTTTTCTCTTCTTTCCTTTTCTAATTCTTTTAAATTTAATTTATTGTTTTAATTATTATTTTTCCTTTAAAATAACAGGCCTAACCTACATGATATGCACCTACACATATCCAATGAGGGCCGTATGCAATACATACCTAAAGACTGTGGTAACAATTATCACAATATTAGTGATTACCGTTATCACAACATTAGGATATAAAGAACAATGCCTATGGTATGCACGCATATTTGATCCAATTACTGTGAATACAGTTATCACAAAATTCAGACCAACACATGTGCGATGCACATATATGCACATATTTGTCTCAGTAACTGTGATTACAATCTCAACAAAACTGAAAGAAAAACAACGACAACAACACAAAGCAAAAACCAGTGCATGTGCTATGCACACACACACACACACAAACACACATTGTGAACACAATCATCATGAAATAGAAACCAATGCATATGATATGCACATGAACCGGAGTGGAACCAGAGTTTGAGAAACTGACCTTTTCTGGAGGTGACTGATGCATCTGTTTAGCCACCAGAATTGCCAGTTCCTGTATCTGGGAGGCAGACAAAGCAGCATGTCCTGTATCCAGCTGCCGATTGTCCACCTCCTCAATCACCTCCCATACAACACACTCCGATGAAGTAGGCACATGAACATTGGAAGTATCCATATTTCTATTTGATAACTCCGTGAGAATTGCAAAAAAGCACCAAATATCTGCAGGAACCCCCCTTTTATAGGACGGACAGTGGAATGCTGGCACTAGCCTAGGGTGTGCCAGCCTCTCGCGAGCCCCTGCCCGCGTGGGGTCTTCCCTCCTGAAGATTTCTTTTTCCTTGTAGTATCATACAAGCATCTGGTGAGAGAAAGAGTATTGCAAATACCCATATGTGTGAGCTGTTGCACTTACTATGTGCAGAAATAATAGTGTGTCTGTTAACACTATGTTGAGGGCCTGTAAGGCAATGATAAGTTTTATACGATTGTCTTTTCTCAGAGAAGCTGTTCTCAAGTATTAGTGTTGTTACAACACCTAGCTCTGCAATCATTGTGTTTAGTCAGTTCTGTAGGTTCCTGGTGATCCCATGTCAAGTATGCTTCAATATGCTATTTGGAAATAAAAAGTGCATTTTTTTGTCCATCGTTGACATGCCTGACAAGTCGAGAGCATTCGCGTTTTGTCAACATTGTCTAGAGAGGGAGTAAGAAGCATGGTAAGCATTTTTCCCTTTATATTAAAAATTCTTTCAGTGTCAGCATTTTAATATATCTAACTCCACATTGGCATCGCAGGTTTTAATCCTTTTCTTTGACTAGTCAGCACTGGATTAGCTTCAAAGCCCCATCCATGAATATTTCATCTAGGTATGTAACACCAGAAGAACATAAACACCATCAAAATTGTTAGGATAGCAGCAAACTGACTTTGCTGTACAGTACATGTACAGATAGTGAGGCTTTCTCTTCTGATTTGAGAAAGGCTAGAAAATTGATGCCTTTGACTGAAAGTGGTGAAACCTGGGGTTAAGCCAACCACTGTCAGTTGTTGATGTACATGTTGTATATTATACAGTGGATGCCTGCTAGGGAAGCATGATGGTGTCGGCAGCGTCTTGAGAATGGCTTTGTCAGATAATTGCTTATCAGTACCTTGAGTTCCTTCCTCACATGGTGTTTGTGGTTGGGTTCATGGATTGATACAGAAGTTATCTCTATTTGAGAAAAGCAGGGGTCTGTTTATCTCCCTTTTTTACACCAAGAGATAAAACATTTGGGTTTGTCTGCAGAGGCATAACAGCTATTCTTTCTGTTTTGTCTGGCATTCTTTGGTAGTACTCTTAGAAACAATGGAAAAAGAGATAAATCAAGCTGATGATGCAAGCATCAATTGCATAAGCATATAAGTCAGGTCAAAAGCCATATATCTAGAACAGGTAGTTGGTTTATGCATGCAGCAAAAGAGTCCCCTTCAGGGAAGAAAGCAAGTAATGCTACAGCCTCTTTAAGAAGGCTTAGTACAAACTACCATTCAACATGACCATGAAATGGACAATTTTCTGACTTACGATTTTCTGACCAGGCAGTTCAAGCATAACTGATTGTGATATCTTTGCTGATACATCATTTTCAGATTTCTTTGGTCAAATGTCACAGGTTTATGATTTGCTAGATCCCCTTTAGTTAATACAACTAATAGTTGTGCTATTGCCATATCTAATAGAATTATGACTATCAATAGCAGAGGACAGTGAAGCCTGTAAGGCCAGAAACATCTCTCAGTTTGAGATAACTTCAGAGTCTTGAGTTGTAGTATGAGCTTTGTTTAGATTTATATACACACCTCCCCATCCATGTGAGAGCTGTCAGTAACCAGCGTGGCATAGGTAAGTGTAACTTTAATTTTCCCTCTTTGCTGAGGTAAGTTTGTGATCTACCACTTAAGGTCATTTTTTTCCAGTACAAACAGTGTCATATATCTGTCCGAATTTCCAGCACAACTAACAGTTGTGCTATTGTCAGATCTACTAGAACTGACTATCAATAGCAGAGGACAGTAAAGCCTGTAAGGTCAGAAACATCTCTCAGTTTGAGATAACTTCAGAGTCTTTGGTGTCCAAATTTCCAACACACTTATTACGAGCAGTGTTTCTACTGCATTTCAGAGTGTGGCAAAGGAGTTTCCCATGGTGAACACCATCAGGCTAGCAACAGACTAGCAACCCTGGGCCTAACAAGAGGTTATTGTTAATTTGTTTAGCTTTTCTTTGCTTAAGTAGGTGACTGCAAGCACTGAAAGATTCAAGTTCTCTTTCTTTAGTAAGTCTGACATAGCTCCAGAGAGTTGATAACAAACCCTTTATGGGATGATTTTCTTGCATGGGTTTAATTATGATTTTTTAATCATTTTTGAGAACTCCAAAATATCAGTTTGATTTGATTATGTCAACAGCCCATTCCATGACTTCTGTCTCATGTTCTGTATCCTCTACTACCATGCTCAGAATTATGAGAATATGATCAAAACCCTTTGTTGTAGCTTAGAAACGGTATAACTTGCCCTTCTATTAAGAAGCGTGTGCAACACTCAAAAATGTGCCACTGAATAAACTGCATGATGCAGATCAATTTATGCAAATAAACGGCCTGTTGTGATAAAATCTACGGCCTTCTAATATGTTTTTATATCAACCTTTTTACATTCTGTATTTTGGTTGAAGGCTTTCAAACTGAGAATCATGTAATAGATTCCATTTCCTATGGAAATACAACAACTTTTACAGGCTCATTCTCTTACAAAACAAAGATTTTTCACAAAAGGATACATCGAATTATTGATTTCTGAATCAACAGCCTTATTTCCTACTGAGTTACTTAGAGTCTGTGGGGTATGACTCAAGGAATATTGTCATCCCTTAGACTGTGTCAACACTTATAATATATCAGAAGTGACTTAATTCCACTTCTCTCTTATTTGCCATGCAATAATGCAATGCAATAATGCAATAAAATAGCAAAAATGCAATAAAAGATTTTATCATAAAGTTATTATTCCAATGGGAATATCAATCATTATTTTATTCTAATATGTACTTATTTGGAAAAGGAAAGGATGGTTTCCTTACTGACAACTTATCATCACACCTTTCATCTCTCAGGAATTTCCCATTGCCCTCAGACTATCATTGGTTGTCTGGCTGGTAGCACTGCCCCAAAATAAAAAGAAATATGCCAACTGCTGTTGCTGCTGTGACCTCCATGACACTAGCCTTGACCCCAAGCTTTCCCCCCTACACTCCTTGAGTGAGATTCTCAGTTTCCAGTAACTTTGGCCTCTTTCAGAGCTCTGTGAAATTTGCCCTGTGGGGTAAAAGCCATTCACTGCTCACAGCTGTGTGCGTAGCACCAAGGCCTGCACTGTCTATGGAGTGGCATGTTATGTGTTTCTCTCTACTAGGTGAGAGGTCAAAGGTTGCATGCCTTGCAAGGACAAGGACGTCTGCCAGGGTGTCCTTGGCTGCACAGGTTTCCTTATAGCTATGCTGACCTGCACGTAAGTTCACAGCAGTGTACGTGCACCCTTGCTGAATAAGCGATGTTCCATTTCGTATATTCCACAGCCAGCTGTTATTGCCGTAGGCATTATAGCTGGCCTAACTCCTTGGTTTGTGCAGTAGCACAAAGTCGGGTGGAAAGCAGTACTTGGCCAGTATGGCCTTGAGCCTGGCATCCTCTAGTGTTGATATCTGGTTAATGTAAGTCACCCTCTTATCTGACAAGGGGATGGGGGGTGGGGTGGGGGGTCCCTACAGTGGCTTGCAGTGCAGCAGACAGTAGGGTGAGGAGGTCAGGAGATGCATATTCTCCCTCTTTTCCTGTGTTTTTTTCTTCTCATCTGAACTTTACTCCATTTCAATTTAAACAAGGGGCTGAGTGGGGGAATATAATTGTCTCTATTTCCTCCAATTCAGATAAAACATCAATCAGATATTAATGGTGTTGTTTTTGTTTATTCCCAAATTATTGATGTTATGGCCTGCATTTAGCCTCCAAGTTACTGAATCAAGGCACATACTGTGTATAAACTTGCTGAGGAAATATCTATTGAGTTGAGCAGAGAAAACTTCCTCCTCAAGTAAGGAAGAGAAAAGGGGGTGACTGTTATCACTAGAGTGGTTCTCACAGTTGAGTCAGACAAGTCTGTTTAAAATTGCCCAAATGGGTTAAAATCATGTATATATATACACATTTCCCCCCACAGCCTACACGACAGAAATTCCAAAGCCTAGAACACAAAAAGGAAGGCTGTACACATCCAACAGCAAAAAAGAAAAAAAAACACACACTCTAAAAGAAAGGCACAGAACAGAAAACAGAGAAGGAAGGCACTCTCCTGATGTGACTGGTCCGGGGGCTAGGCACAAACTGACGGCTGGCAAGTGGTGTTTATCTCAAGGGCACTCTTAGTGCAGGTTTCAGCGGGAGATGAGTTAAAATTAAGAGATGATCTGTTAAAAGCAGGAAAAATATGAGAATTTAAAGAACAAAGAAACAAAGTAACCTCATTTAAACGTAAAGCCATACAATTTTTTTTTCCAAAATCTTGCCTCATTGAAACATAATCCTAAAGCTGTTTGGTAGGGTATCAATCAATTAACCAATAAGTACCCAACTCAACCCATTGCTAATGAAATTTCCCCAGATGATCTCAACAATTATTTTACCACTATAGCTGGAACAGTTATAAAGCAAGATGAGACAGAATTAAACTCCTTAGAAGAGCTAAAAAAGCTTTTGCTCTTTAAAAAACATAAAATCAAAATTAAAAATCCCTTTCATAAGTGTTTCTGAAGTGTTCAGATATCTAAATAGCTTGAATTAAACTAGTAGTAGGGGACCAGATGGTATTGACAGTAAAATTCTCAAGTTAGCAGCCCCTATCATCTCTGACACACTAACTTATATTTATAACTTATGCATTGAAAAATGCTACTTTCCAACACAGTTTAAAATTGCTAAAGTAATTCCTCTCTTTAAAAGTGGAGACCATTCAAAGTCTAGTAATTACAGACCTATTTCTAATTTATCAATAATATCAAAATCATTGGAAAACCACATTCACAGTACACATTTATCAACATCTTGAGATTCACAATTTTCTAAACAAGAACCAATCGGGTTTCAGAAAAAAATCATTCTTGTCACACTGCTCTTACGAGCCTAGTTGAAAGTTGGCTACAAACTTTAATTAGTTTATGTGTGTGTGTCTTTAAGATGGGGTTTTCTGGGAGGGGGGGAGTGGTTCGTGTGCGTGTCTATTTCCTACTATGCCTTCTTTACTTGTTTTTCCCCTCACACACACACACACACACACAAACACGCACACACGCACGCACGCATGCACGCACGCACGCACGCACGCACGCATGCACACACACACACACACACACACACATGGAATGTATTAATTTTCATATGAATGTTTTGGCTTATAGATTTGATTGCCTTATGTTTCATCATCCTGAATATTTGCTATTTTATCATCTTCATTAGTACCGTAAAATCCCTAGCATAAGCCCACCATCTAGCAAACGCCCATCCCCCACTTTGGGCCAAAAGTTGTGCACAGGGGAAACTTCCTAGCAAACGCCCACCCTGCTTTTTTTCAAAGAGACTATGTTCACTTTCACTAGGATTTGTGCAGACTGTTCTAAAAGTAATCTTTTCCTCCTTCTTTACCTTTTCGTGTTTCTTTCCTTTTTTCTTATTTTTTGTCCCCTCTCCTCACTCCCACGACAGTATTACACTGTATCTTTCAAATTGGAAGCCCTCCAGTATCTGGATAACGAAGCAGGTGGGAGTGTTTCGGAGTGTGCCCGTGAATTTTCTGTGGATAGGAAAAGGATCAGGGAATGAAGTGAAAACAGAGACAGACTTAACAGCAGTAGGAAAAGACAAACAAAAACTGAAACTGTCAAAAGGACCAGCAGTTACATCTGAACATGTCCACTAAGGTGTGCTGCATTATCTGGAAGATGAAAGATCTGAAGGCAGGGTATTGCGAAACAAGGACCTACAACGGAAAGCTATGGAACTCGTTGGCCTTCATTGCCTCAAAGTCCCTTTTTTTCTATTTTCCTTCACTTCTACTCTCACGACCTAACTTGCATGCTTTCGGGGTTTGTATTCACTCAATTACATGGTTGAGCACAAAAATCATTTTGTGCAAAGGGGTCTATCCCTAGAAAATGCCCATCCCCCAATTTTGCCCTAAATCAGTGCACAGGGGGGTGGGCGTATGCTAGGGATTTTACGGTATATATATTATATTTTAATGTTTTGAGTTTGATTTTAAAACTGGTTTGAATTTGTAACCTTAAACGTTGTTTTGTTGTTTCGTAACCTTAAACGTTGTTTTGTGCGTGTGTTTGTGCGTGTGTGCGCGCGTGCGCGCATATGTGTGTATTGCTTTCCATGCATTTCTATGTCATTATGTATATTTTTCCTTTTATTGTTGCTGTTGGACTGTAATTTATTTATTTTCTTTTCTTTTCTTTCTTTCGAGGGCTGGATGTAAAAAAGCTTGTAATGCTTAATCTATTACCCTCTGAAAAATAAAATTTGTTCAAAAAAATAAATAAAAATTTGTTCTCTCTCTCTCTCTCTCTCTCTTCTCTCTCTCTCTCTCTCTCTCTCTCTCTCTCTCTCTCTCTCTCTCTCTCTCTCTCTCTCTCATAACATTACCTTAATATTGTATCTCTGTCGTATTCCTTACCTGTTGTTGTTGTTCTTTCCCCCCTTTATCAAAATCTTATGTTTTATGGGACTTATTATGATGATAGATGGTGGTGGATTGATGTTTTTAGTCATTTAACCTCATCATATTCTCATGTTTACTCTTTAATTATTGCGCCTTTTCTTTGTTTTGTTTTGTTTTTGTTTGTTCTTTGTTTTTCTTGCTTTTTTTATTCAACTCAAAATCATCATTGATTCTTACTTCTCATTTTCGTTTCTGAATCAGTGACTTTTATAACATTACCTTAATATTGTATTTCTGTGTTAATTCTTGCCTGTTGTTTGATGCTTGGTATGGTTTCTTACTTTTGGTATTTGGATCATTATAATTGTTCATTTTATTTATATTTTTATTGGCAGTATCTCTCCCTCCCTCCAATATTAGTTTAAAAAAAGTTTCCCCCCCGTTTATCCAAATGTATGATTTATATCACATGTATAACTTTTGATAGATGGTGGTGGATTGATGTTTTCAGTTGTTTATTTCATCTTGTTCTCTTGTTTGCTCTTTACCTATTAACACTTTTCTATTCTTCCATAATCAAAATCTTTTTATTGACTTCTGATTTTTGTCTTCTGATCGAGTGCATTTTTATTACCTTATCATATATAGTGTCCTTATTCTTGTGTGTTGCATGGTACTGCGTAAAATTTTATTGTTTAGTATCTTTTCATCTTGATGTATCCCTGAAAAGGGCGGGGACTGGATGTAAAAAAGCACACGAGTGCTTATCTATTATCCTCGAATAAAATACTTTGCCTTGCCTTGCCTTGCCTTGCCCTTCTCTCTCTCTCTCTCTCTCTCTCTCTCCTCTCTCTCTCTCTCTCTCTCTCTCTCTCTCTCTCTCTCTCTCCTCTCTCTCTCTCTCTCTCTCTCTCTCTCTCTCTCTCTCTCTCTCTCTTTCTCCTTTCCTTCCTTTCCCTTTCCTTTCTTTCCCAATTTCCACCTTCCCATATGCTATCCTAGACTTATTTTAGAGAGAAGTGTTTGGTTCTTATGTTGGATTGAAATTGTATTCTTACCATTTGAATATAGAGATGTGTTTTTGTGTAGCTTTGTGTGTTTAAAGGGTTTTTATGTTGTTTTTATGTGTGTGGTTTCCTTTCCCTTTTATGCCTACTTTGCTTGTTTTCCCGCTCACACGCACACACACACACACACGCACATGCACACACACACACACACACACACACACACACACACACACACACACACACACACACACACACACACACACACACACACACACACACACGTTTTAAATAATTGTAAGTGTATCCAGTTAAGGTGACGCGTTTAGTTGAATGTATCCCGTTTTCTTCTTTTAAAATATTGGTTAACTGTTGTTGCTGGTGATGTTGGTATGTAGGGGTAGGGAGGGGGTTTCTTAGCTTTATTCCCTGATCAGGGCAAGGGTCGGATGAAAAAAAGTATGTAATGCTTACTCTGTAACCCTTGAAAAATAAAGACAATTATTCATTCATTCATTCATTCATTCTCTCTCTCTCTCTCTCTGTCTCTCTCTGTCTCTCTCTGTCTGTCTGTCTGTCTGTCTGTCTGTCTTCTCTCTCTCTCTCTCTCTCTCCTCTCTCTCTCTCTCTCTCTCTCTCTCTCTCTTTTCTCTCTCTCTCTCTCTCTCTCTCCTCTCATAAGCCTAGTGGTCAGAACATAGTGCTGGCAATTTGACGACCCGGGTTCGAGTCTGGTCGAGGAGATTTTTCTCCTGGAGTTAACATCAGTGCTGACTCCACACTCCCCAAAAGTCGTGCGGATGAGACTTTAAACCGAGGCCCGTGTGCAAACGCACGCAGAACAGAACATCTTGTGCACACATTAAATCCTGTTTCGCTTTTCGTAAGAGTAGGCCATCGTGTGCCAGTGGGAACAGAAGACATTTACAAAACTGCAGACACACGGGGACTGGATGTAAAAAAGCACAAGAGTGCTTATTCCATTATCTTCGATATAAAAGAATCAAATCAAATCTCTCTCTCTCTCTCTCTCTCTCTCTCTCTCTCTCTCTCTCTCTCTCTCTCTCTCTCTCTCTCTCTCTCTCTCTCTCTCTCTCCGGGGCGGACGCGGACGTGTGCGGACGTGTGTTCTCATGCTCTCAAGAAAATGTTCATTTAAGAAGGAGCCTGGCTTCCAATAATATTCAATTTTACACCAGTGGTCTTCTTCTATCATGTGGATTGCACTTGTGCCATTGAGTGCCTTCTAAAAGTGTGTACTAGTGATGTATCAATGATATATCAATCAAAAGTAAGCCAGTTTTGTTTTTTGTTTCTTTTTCAAATTTTCTTATTGGGATGGACACATGACTTGAGATGCCGTAACCTAGTCGGCCACCGCCTTGTGTCTGTGTTGGTGTCGCCAGATGTGAAGTACCTCTCAAGCCCCCTTGTGTGAAGTACCTCTCAAGCTCCCTGCCTGATGGCCATCCACCCCATGCTGGCCATCCACCCGTTCCTGATTGTGTGTTTGTGTGTAGGCCTACATAGGCGAGCCAAGTACTAGGACTCCTTACCATGGAGACGGATCATCTTAGTATTGCCACTAGCCTACACCTAGTTTGTATTGAGGCCTAGGCCCTATTGACAGCCTTGCGCTGTGGTGAAAAGTGTTGAAGAGACTAGTGAAGTGGCTGTTTCCAGTATGTGAGTACTAACTGCTGTATAAGTCGGGTATGGTTATTCCCATATAGACCTGAACCATATGAGGGCCACATCTAACCTTCCCTCCCAATGTGGGCTGGTGGGTGGCTCTCCACTTTTCTTATGCTGTGACTTTTTTCTACTTTTTTTTTTCCGTGACTGTTCTTTTCCCAGATATTTCCTTTCTTATTATTTTTTTTTTCTGTTAATAGTTATGTGATTCAGTGCTACCTCCAACACACCTTCCAAAATGCGACCAACAACTAGATCAGAAAGTGCTAAGCACTCATTATCATTAGAAAACATTCAATTCACTAGAGATAGTCGTCAGGTAAAATTCGTGGCAGCTCCCAAACACCTACCTACATGGAGAACAGTGCTACACAATAGATACATAGACACACTCAAGTCAGACACTGCAACAACTACATGGCATGACTTAACAAAATCAAATGAAATCATACCAGATATGTATATATGTATATATGTACGTGTATGTGTGTGCATAGATTATTGTCAAGAGTCTTTATGTTCAGTTTATTTTTTTTCTTTTTATTTATTTTATCTTATTTTAATCATTTATTTATTTTATTTTATTTTTATTCTATTCACTTATTTAATTTATTTTATTCATTTTCTTTGGGGGGGGGGGGATAGTTTGTTTGTATTGGAAGAGAGGTTGTTGATTCTGTCTTGAATTTTGTGGGTTGTGTATGTGTGTGTGTGTGTGTGTGTATATGTGTGTGTGTGTGTGTGTGTGTGTGTGTGTGTGCATGCGTGCGTGCGTGCGTGCGTGTGTGTGTGTGTGTGTGTGTGTGTGTGTGTGTGTGTGTGTGTGTGTGTGTTTAGTGGTTGCTTGTGAATGTGTGTTGTTGTTGTTGTTATTATTATTGGTTGATTTTGTTTTGTGTGTGTGTTCATTATTATTATTATTATTATTATTATTATTATTATTATTATTATTATTATTATTATTATTATTATTTAGCCTTTATTGTTGTTATTGCTTGCCTGCTTGCTTGTTTGCTCATTTGCTGTTCCCTATTACAAGTGGCTGTGGAAGTGTGGAAATATCACTTCATTTTTTTCTACTTAATCTAACCCTTTATTTCATTATAAGTTATATAACATATTTGGGGTGTACTTCTGTGTACTGTGTACTTGGTTAAAAAAACAAACAAACCTCTTTTATTACATTATACTGTTCTAGTTTTGTGGTTTCATTTGCTTATTCTGTCATTCACTGAACTTGTACTGCCAAAAATGCCCATAGTCAGAGACATTGAATGCTGTATAGCAGAAGAACCCACACCAGGATTTCCCCTCTTCCTACCTGTGTAAACACCTGACCATCACTACAGATCTTGTCATTATTGTGACAAAAGCGCTGACAGTGAAGTGTGTGACCACTGAGTAGTGAGTGGACTCTTTCCTGAATTGCCTAACTTCTGACCATCAGACACGCCTCAGTAATTATTGTAGGCAGTTGCAATACTGCCTCTCTTTGGACACCTGCCAGCCTTCAAGTGGCCTTTAGAAACACATCGCTAAGAGACTCTAAAAGTGACGCGACTGTGTTGAAACTTCTAATTCTACTGAGGAGTGTGTTTGACTTTGAAGCAGCTGTTGTGATTTATACCAGCTCAGACTTCTGAGTCTGTATTGTTTCTCAGTTTTGCTTACTTTTAATCAATTTCCCTATTATTCTTTTCTGGTGTTTTCCAATTTGTTTGCTTGTTTTGTTTTCTTTTTACTCATTGAAGTGTGTTGATACTTCCAATTTTAATGTCGAATTTGTTTGACTTGAAGTAGCTGTTGCCATCCATACCAGCTCAGACCTGATTTCTGTATTGTCAATTTTGAGTAGTTGAATCACTTTACCTATCTATATTTGGGGGGGTTATTTCCAGTTGTTGTTTTGATTGTTTCTTCTTACTTATTCTCTCCCCCCCCTCTCTCTAACACACACATTTCCAGCTAAAACCAACACACATTGATGCATTCAAGACACAACATGTGGCCCTCTAAGGAAGGTCTACGAATTTGCCACTTAAACATAAATCACGCAGTTAATAAAATTGACGACATATCAACACTTATTAGAAACCATGGCAAACCATTTCACATACTAGGGTTATCGGAATCAAGACATTCGAAGCACATAGTTGACACTGATTTATATATCCCTGGATATAAATTCATACGAAAGGATCCACAAAAGCAAAAAGAAACAGGAATCATCATTTACATCAGTGAATCTATAGCATTCAAGCCTCTCATCCATCTAGAACATTATGATGTAGAATCTGTCTGGCTTGAAGTCTCCATGAAAGGTTCACCACCTATTGCAATGGGATTCTGCTATAGGAATCCAGCAGAAAGAAAAAATTGGATTGACAAGTTTGATGCAATGATGAATGTAGTCTTATTAGAATCCAGGGAAGTAATACTACTAGGTGATTTTAATATTGATCTAACAAAAGTAAATAATGCATGGACGCAAATTACTAATTCATTCAACCTTCACCAACTAGTTAGTTTACCCACAAGAGTCACACCAAACTCAAGCACAATAATTGATCACATCTACGTATCAAATCCTAAAAACATCATAGAAACATGTGTCCCTGTCTATAACTGCAGCGATCACTACCCTGTATGTACTACATGGTCAAAAAAAGGAACAGAAATTCCCAAACCTGGCCATAAAAACATAACATATCGTTCTTTTGCAAAATTTAATGAACAGCTTTTCCTTCTCAAACTAAGTAACTCGATGCTCTCAGAAACATTCAACATTACTGATCCAGACTCGGCCATCGAGTTTTGGATAAAAACTTTCACTGAAATTTACAATAAACATGCTCCACTTAAAACCATAAGGGTCAAACATGTTCCCAAACCGCCTTGGCTCACAAAAGAACTAGAAGAAGCATGCTATCTTAGAGATTTCTTAAAACAACATAAATATCATGAAGAGTCAAAAAGATTACGAAACGCCATAAACTCACAGAAACGTCGAGAAAAAAAGAAATATTTCCAAGATTTACTATCCTCCAAACAAAACTCAAAAATCATTTGGAGGGCCATTAATCAAATAACAAACAAACAATCATCTTCCAAATCAAATGTAATCAAAGTTGTTACTGCTCAACAACTCAACAATCACTTCATAAACGTTTCTACTAATGTTGTTAGCAGTGACAATTCAAAATCCAATAACCTAAACACATTAAAACAATACTGCCAAGAAAAGCATATTCCCTCAAAACTCCACATACCATTTATTTCTGTTTTTGAGGTCCTTAATTACATGATTCACCTCAAACAGTCAAGGACACAAGGTCTTGATGGAATAGACAGCAGAATTCTAAAACTTTCAGCTGCAGTTATCACAGACACTCTCACATATATATATATAACCAATGTCTTGAAAAGAACTATTTTCCCAATGCCTTCAAAACTGCTAAAGTGATCCCCATCTACAAATCTGGTGACACTTCAGATCCCTCAAATTATAGGCCAATCTCTATTATATCCCTTCTTTCAAAACCCCCGGAAAAACATATAAATAAACACTTAGTCAGTGATATAGAAACTAACAACCTACTCCACCCCAATCAGTCAGGATTCAGACAAAATCACTCGTGTCATACTGCACTGACTAGTCTCATTGACAATTGGCTAACAAACATTAATGAAAATAAATTTTGTGGAGTATTATTTGTAGATTTTAAAAAAGCATTTGATACAATTGACCACACACTTCTCATCAGAAAGCTAGACCTGTACAATATATCGTCAAATAGTCTAGAACTACCTGCTTCTTATCTCAAGAACAGACAACAGTGTGTTTCAACAACTACATCCACATCCAATCTAAAACCCATTCATTATGGAGTACCACAGGGATCTATACTAGGACCAATTCTCTTTTCTTTATACATAAATGACCTTCCTCTACATATTGCATCCAAATGTGAACTATTTGCTGATGACACAACCATACATACAAGCCATAATGACATTGACTCTCTTGCAACCATATTACAACAAAGCTGTAATGATCTTGTCAAATGGACAGATCTGAACCACATGTCTATTCACCCCCAAAAAACAAAATGCATGCTTATCACCACCAGACAAAAGCGACAAAATTTACCTCATAATCAGTTTCCAATACATATAAAAAAGGAAGCAATCGAACAAACCTCTCATCACAAAGTTCTAGGAGTGACAATTGATGAAAATCTCAGCTGGATCTACCACATATCTCACCTATGCAAATACTTGTCCCAAAGAGTATACCAGTTGACTAAAATTAAACACTTCCTTGACTACCATTCAAGGAAATTATTCTTTCAAGCTTACATACAATCCTCAATAGACTATGCCTCAACCCTATGGGATTCTGCCAGTGCAAACACTATGAAACCCTTATCAAGTCTGTATAAACGTGCTCTCAAACTTATCCTCCTGAAGAAAACAACATTACTTGACGTGGATTATACTCAGTTAAGTATTCTCCCCCTACAACAAAGACTAAAATATATCAAGGGCATCCTGATGTTTAAGATAATGGCAGGAGCTGTCCCCACATCCTTAAGAGATAAGTTCCCAATGAATCGTTCCAGAAATACTGAAAAGCCAAGTATCCCAATCCCAAGAATAGACTTGTTCAAGTCCAGTTTACTATACTCAGGCCCTATACTGTGGAACTCACTTCCCGATTCAATTAAACAGCACCAATCATTGTCGACCTTCAAAAATCACCTAATGCACTTGATGCATCAAAACTAATAAACCAGTACTCATCCTGTTGGATATATATAATTTTCCCCCTTTCTCTCTCTTCTTCTCTGTTGTGTGTGTGTGTGTGTGTGTGTGTGTGTGTGTGTGTGTGTGTGTGTGTGTGTGTGTGTTTAAATGTATCTTATATGTATCTTATCTTTGTGCACTTGTAACTGATTTCAAAGAGTAAATTTTTAATATTTTATTTTCATGTCACATTTATCATATGGTATATTCTTTATATATGCATAAGTAAAAGATAGGGAGTGTTAAGTGATGAATATATTGGTCAGTTGAAAATTGTGCGCAACACTACCTGGCTAAAAATATACTGTGTACTCTCTCTCTCTCTCTCTCTCTCTCTCTCTCTCTCTCTCTCTCTCTCTCTCTCTCTCTCTCTCTCTCTGGGGGGCTCCTCTCGGGTGAAGGAAAGGGAAGGGTGTGTGAATCCACGCTCTGTGTTGTTTACGAAAATTTTCGTGGAATGAAACCATGTACTTAAAAGTTTTTTGGCAAGGTGGTGTATGAGGTGTTAGTGTAAAGAAAGGTGAGAAGAAAGAACTAAAAAGGTCAGTGGTTGTGTCATAATGGACAATTTTATCAAGTATATGAAATAAATAACAATTTTGAATCTGCCATGAATGTTCCTTGAGCGCACATTCCACAACTTCTGTTTTTTATGACACCGAGAAATGTCAGTGACTTTCACGTGCAAGTTATCATCAGTACACCCTTGCTGATTTTTTTTTCCACAGCACATGAGCACTCCCAGTGAATGTAAACAATCCTGCTTTACCACAGGCACTTGAAAAATGTCTGAAAGTGCTCCATACCCACCTGAAGCCAATATATTTCAAATAATTGACTGGCGATTAGCTCAGATGCAGCAAGGCTTTGCTCTACATTCAACCGGGATAAAAACTGAAATGAACGAAAGATTCAGTTCCCTAGAGAGTAGTATAGGACGGTTTTGTTCTGAAGTAGTAAAAGTGAAGGAAATGGCTGTCTCCAACTTTGAAGAGATCAAAGAACTCCAAGAGGACAATGGCAATTTATTTGAAAGAATTGAGCAGTTAGAAAGAAAAGTTGAAACACTGGAGCAAGGCATGAAAGCATGTAATATCAAGTTCATGAATGTACAAGAGAGTGAGTGGGAAGATGAATACACAACGATGCAAACAATAGTTGATCTTTTGAATGATCACTCTCATTCTGCAAGTTGGCAACCCCAGGATATTGTCAGAGCCTTTCGCATTGGAAAGCTGCAACATTACAGCAGGGATCCTCGACCCATCCTGGTCCAACTACAGAGATGGATGGACAAAATGGCAGTTCTCGGTGATAAAGATCTCATGGACAGCTAACCACAAAGTAGAGTACGAGTGGCATCAGACCTTACCTCATGACAGAGAGAAATAGTAGACTTCTATAGAAACCAAGGCAAAATTGCATATATATATAATGAAAGCTGATGTGGTTTGGTCACACCACAAGACACAACACCCTAGCAAAAACCATCTTGCAAGGAACAGTCGAGGGCAAGAGAAGAAGAGGCCGCCAAAAGAAATCATGGGTTGACAACATCAAAGACTGGACTGCCCAACCCCTGCAACGCCTCCTACTAGCCACACAGGATCGTGAAGCATGGAAAAAGATCTCCGTTGCGTCTTCTCTCATGTCCCCCCTACGTCCTTTGGGACATGGGACTGAGTGAGTGAGTGAGTGATAATGGCAAATTACAAGTGAGAGAGAAACAGCAAGATGCTCTACCCATGGACAACAGGCAATGGCAGTACACTTCCCCAAGATTAAGAAGAAGTGACGGAAACTGGCCTCATCTGCCTCCAGCAAATACAAGCAGGAACAGCAAGACCACAGAAGGTTTTCGTACCAAAACACAAGTCTCTGGAAATGACTATAGTCAGGGAAACCAAAGCCAGCCAAGTGGACGAAACAGAACTTTTTCTACATGACAATACGGTAAACAAGCACAGACAAGTCCATGGAATACTTCGAGTGCACCACAGTATCCTTACGATCAAGCAGGACAAGATTCTGAAGACGAGGAAGAACTCTCTGGCTATCACTCTGATGCCAGCCAATTATGAGGCAGAGAGAACAGAAGTTATGGAAACCAGAGAAAATTCCATCACAGAGAAGGAGACAGACAAAACAGAGGCAGACATTCTTTTGTTCCAGTAGTTCCGGGTGCACACTCCTACAGTGAAGTCACGAAACAGCCAGCACCAACGAGATACAAAGCGTCAGCAGACAAGAGGCAGACAAGAGGATCAGCAGACAAGAGGATCGTCTGGATAAAGGGAAGCTCCAACAAAACAAACTCTGCAAAACATTCTATATCTGAAGGGACCACAAAGATCTCCAGTCTTGCCAGTGATAGGAAGGTGACTGAGAAGCAGCAAGTGCCATCCTATGGGGAAAATGATCTTGTTGATACAGATCAAAGTGATCAAGAGCTGAAACCCACCCAGACGAGGGAAACTGATCTACAGATGGACTCTGCAAAACAAGCTGGAAATGATGAAAATGAACTAGACCAAGGTGTGGTGACAGATAGCAAAGACAATTCCACCAGTTTAATACGAGAAAGTGACAGGACAAATGACAACATGATGACTGTTTCAGGTGACACAAATGAAATGAGATGGGAGAACAATGACTTTGATGATGAAAATCAAACGACTAGGGAGGAAATAAGTGAAACAGACAAATCTGATGAAACACATAAACATACAGAATTGTGCGAAACAATCTCAAGTAATGCAGAACAGAACAAGACTGATGACTCAGCGACAGAAGACATGACAGGACAGAATGTGACAAACATAAGACAATCAGACAAGCAGAACAGCAGAAAGACTGGAGGCAAGACAGGACAAACAGTGACTGGACAAAAACGGAACAGGTGCACAACAAGAGACCTGCGCCCAAGAAGTACTGCCCCTTGTACAAGACGTGGTAGCCTGACTGGTGGTAGACAGCCCCAGAGATCCCACAGTCAGAGTAGTATCGTAGATTCTTTCAACAAAGCTATGCCAGGGGAGCAAAACAAAGTCACTAATAAATGCATGTGTCCAAAATCTCATGGTGATGTGCAGACATGTACACACAGATAGGAATTCGGCCAGGCCACAGTACCAAAACAAACACATGGAACATATAAGGAGATTAACGTAACATGCACTAATGGTCAGTCAGTGACATCCATGTCATTAAATCATGTAAAACAGGTTGTACATAGTGTAAATAGGTCACAAATAAAATTTCTTAATTATAATGTTAATGGATTGTTACAAAAATTGGATAATGCACATTTTGTTGAATATCTTCTTTCCCATGATTTTCTTTGTTTGACAGAAACTTTTGTTAGAGATTTTGATTCACCTTTGTTTTCAGACTACATCACATTCACAGCAAAGGCAAAGAAACTCTCATGGCAGGGAAGATTCTCTGGAGGGGTCATAGTAATGGTTAAAAAATCATTTGCAGATTCTGTGCAGCGAATTCCATTGGATATTGAAAATACAGTAGTTTTGAAAATGAATAAAGATTTATTATGTACAGACAAAGATATTATGTTTATTAGTTCTTATGTACCCCCCAGTGACTCTCCTTACTGGAAATCACTGGAGGGTGCTTATGGCATTGAAAGGATAGAACAATGTCTAATGGATCTGAATGAAATGTATGATGATTTTTATATTTTGTTGAATGGTGATATGAAAGCAAGAACTGCTTCT
>CM060346.1:17324281-17351781 GCA_030674155.1 Stramonita haemastoma
AGTGTGAGTAAGTGTGTGTGTGTGTGTGTGTGTGTGTGTGTGTGTGTGTGTGTGTGTGTGTGTGTGTGTGTGTGTGTGTGTGTGTGTGTGTGTGCATTTGTGTGTGTGTGTGTGTGTGTGTGTGTGTGTGTGTGTGTATGTGCATTTGCCTGCGAGCGTGCATGCGTGCGTGAGTTGCGTATATGTATGTATGTATGTATGTATGTATGTATGTATGTATGTATGTATGTATGTATGTATGTATGTATGTATGTATGTATGTATGTATGTATGTATGTATGTATGTGTGTGTGTGTGTGTGTGTGTGTGTGTGTGTGTGTGTGTGTGTGTGTGTGTGTGTGTGTGTAACCTACGTGTAGGAGTGAGTTTTACGTGTATTATTATCATACTATTATCACTATTGTTGATATTATTCTTATTGTCATCATTATAATCATTGTATTATCTTTAGTTCCTTCTGATTTCATTTTGTTGTTATGAGTTGTAACAATGTTGTAGCTAAGTATTTTTGGGTGGACTTTTCTTGGTTGCTAAGTTGTTTATTTCATTATGTTTCTTTGGTTACCCTTTATCTATTAACGCTTCTCTTTTTCTTTTATAATCAAAATCATTTTATTGTGGCTTCTGATTTTCGTCTTCTGAAAGTGTGCATTTTTATTATCTTATTATGTATAATGTTCTTATTCCTTTATGTTGTTTAGTACTGCATATAGTTTTACTGTTTAGTATCTTTTTATCTTGATGTTTTCCCTGAAAAGGGCGGGGACTGGATGTAAAAAAGCACATGAGTGCTTATCTATTATCCTCGAATAAAAGAATTTTGCCTTGCCTTGTCTCTCTCTCTCTCTCTCTCTCTCTCTCTCTCTCTCTCTCTCTCTCTCTCTCTCTCTCTCTCTCTCTCTCTTCTCTCTCTCTCTCTTGAGAAATGTTATTGGTGTCATGCTGCAGTGTAGGCTACTTTACTAAGTTTACACAGCAAAGTCGTTTTGCTCTGTTTCTGTTCATCTAGCAGAAACTTAATCATCATCTCTTGATCTACAGAGATTTGTGGGCGATAACAGCTAAAAGTTGTGATTGTGTATACGTTTGCTTTGTTTACAACTTTTTTGTTACAGAACTGTATAATGATAGCCTATTCGTGTATCCTAGTTTTAGTTGTGATTTTACTTCTTTCAGGCTCACGTGTTTGTTGTTTGAGATTTTAGTTATTGCCTGCTCATTTTGTTTCCCCCTTTTTTGTTTTGGGTATTTGTTTTTGTTTCTTTTTGTTGTTTTTTTCTTTCTTCTTCTTCCTTGTGTGAGAACTCACAGACACCCAATGATCCAACACAGCATTACTATCTGCACTCATCCTTAGATGTCATGCCTCTTACCTCAGACAAGTTGCCATTAAAACACGGTCTCTGATTAGGCTACCTTAACATGAACAATGCAACGAACAAAACAGATTATATTGCTAGCATACTATTTAATGATGGAAATGAGTTTCATTTGTTTGGCTTTGCTGAATCGTCTTTCCTCTAATCGTCTCTCCTCTAGGAGAGCATGTTTCATATATAGAAATCCGTGAGAACCCACTGACTGCATTAATAGATTCAATTTTATAATGGATAAAGTTACACTTTTAAACTATGAGACTGTCATTCTTGTTGATTTTAAAATAGATTTACTCAAGCCTAAGCATAAATGGAATCACAACTATACTATGTTTGGCCTAGACCAACTAGTTGATAAACCCACATGTATAACAGATAACTCAGTAACTTTAATTGATCACATATAATGTAAAACAACACATAAATGAAGTATTTACTCCGTCATGTGGATGTAGTGATCACAATTCTGTCTGATTTCCTTTGTTTAAACATCGTTTAAAAATTCATAAAGGTGGGTATAAATCCATACATTACAGAAGATTCAAACACTTCAGTTGAGAACATTTTCTTTCAGACCTGATGAATTAACCGTTACATGATATTCATCAAATTAGAGACCCAAATGAAGCTGCTGATTTTTGGGTTAACACATTCATTCCAGTGTGTGACAAAAACATGCTCTCTTCGAAAGAAAAAATTAAAGAAAAAAATGAAACCTCCTTGGATAACAAAGGACATAGATTCCGAGGCAAAAATAAGAAACTATCTGAAAACGCAAGGTACAAAAGAAGAGTTCAGAAAATAAAGAAATAAAGTGAATTCTCTGAAACGCAGATCAAAGGGTAATTACTTCCAACAGTTGTTAACAACCACAATTGACTCTCGCCAAATTTGGACAGCCATTATAACATTATGTAATAAAGACACTTCAGAAAGCTAACAGTCAATTAAAGATATATCAGCTAATGAACCAAACAACCATTTGTCAAATGTAGCGAATAATGTTAGAACATGTGAAAAGTGAACTTAAAATGATCTGAATTACCTAGAACAAAATGTTAATTCCAAACACATTAAACTTACATTTAATCTCCTACCAATGACAATCTTTGACGTATTGAAAAGTCTTAATTTACAAGCAAATTCTAGGACATGTGATCTAAATTAAATTTTGGATGGATGGATAATAAAACTATCAAGTCCAGTCATTGCTGAAACATTGATCTGCCACTAAAACTTGTGTGTTGAAAAAAAGGTGCTTTCCTGTCATGTTTAAACAAGTAAAAGTTATACCAGTCCATAAATCAGGAGAATACACTTCTCCTTCGAATAACAGGCCAATTTCAATTATCTCAATGTCATCTAAACAAATCGAAAAACACAAACATCTCTTAATTCTTACTTTATCAACAAGCCTAATAAATGAAGATTAATTGGGGTTTCGTAAAAACAATTCCTGCCACACTGCTCTAACTCAGTTTACTGACAGTCTCTTACAGAGCATAAATAACAATAAGTTTACTGTACTCCTTTTTGTTGACTTTGAAAAAAGCATTTGATGTGATTGTTCATTCTCTATTATTACGCAAATTGAAATTGTACACACTGACACCTGAAATTATTAAGCTACTAGAAAACTTTCTGTCAAATAGGCAACAGCTCGTAACTTTTGATAATCAAACATCAGCACTACTACCTATAAGTTATGGGGAACCACAAGGCTAAGTATTTGATCCGCTCATGTTTTCAGTCTATGTATATAATTTACCCTCTTTTACTAAATGTAATTGTGAAATGTTTGCTGACGATACCACTCTTTTTATAGTGATTCAGTCCCCTGCAGCTTTTCTCGCCTTCTTCAATTCAGCATTCACAAATCGATTATTTGGACTCAAATGAACCCTATGTTCTTAAATGCACAAAAAGTGCATGTGTGTGTGTGTGTGTGTGTGTGTGTGTGTGTGTGTGTGTGTGTACGTGCGTGCGCACGCGCGCACGCAAGCGTGTTTGTGTGTGTGTGCTCGCGCATGCGTGCGATAGTATTTCTTTTATATACATATGACATGTTTGGGGGATTACTTTATTATTGTTATAGCTTTTCCTATAAAAACAAAGGTTGATTTATATGTTGACATTTATTTTTCCGTTTGCAAAATTGTTCTTAAATGGTTTGTTCTCGTTTCTATTGTGGAGTTGGGTTGTTTTGTTGCTGTTAATGTTTTGTTTTTTTTCTTCTTGTTTTGCTTTTGGGTGGGGGGTTTGGGGTTTTTTTGTGTTAGTTTCTTTTTCCCCCTTTCTTTTGCACATTGTAAGGATATAGGTATAGGGCTTATTTTAGAGTTATGATATCTCCTTAAGGTCGGGTACTGGATGCAAAAAGAACACATGGGCGAGTACTCACTTTACCCGAAATGAAAGACATTCATTTAATTTTATTTTGTTTGATCTCTCTCTCTCTCTCTCTCTCTCTCTCTCTCTCTCTCTCTCTCTCTCTCTCTCTCTCTCTCTCTCTCGCTCGCTCGCTCGCTCGCTCGCTCGCTCTCGTTTATGAAGTTATACAAGAGGTATTTTCCACAATCGAAAACCGCAATCGATATGGAGATTGTACCTATCTATCTATCTATCTATCTATCTATCTATCTATCTATCTATCTATCTATCTATCTATCTATCTATCCTTTTATCTATCTTTTTATCTATCCATCTATCCATCTATCCATCTATCTATCTATCTATCTAACAGCCCCTTAGTCTGGCGACCTTGCGGGCACCCCTGAAAACTTGACAACCAGATCCCTCCATTTCTGTCTCTGTTCTGCCTTTCTAAAAATTTGGTTGAGTTATAGGCCTGTCCATTTGCTGTTATCCTCCCATCTCTTTCTTGATCTGCCTCTTTTTCTTCCTCCCTGGACAGTGCCTTGAAGTAATGTCTTTTGAAAGTCCTATCGATCTTGTGACAATCCCGTACCATTTAAGTCAACGCTTCTTTAGGATAATTGATAGATTTTCGTAGGGACCAATGGTTTGCTGGATTTTGTTACCACCTCTTTGCTGCTTATGTGGTCTCTGTGGGAGATGCCAAGGAGTCTCGGGAAGCATCTCATCTCTACCACCTGTACTCTTCTCTCCAATTTAGCAATCAGATCCTTGATTCACAGGCATATAAGAATATGGATTTGACAAGGGAGTGCTTAAGTCTGATCTTGGAGTTTGAGTGAGATATCTTTATCTTTCCAGATGGTGTTCAGTTTTGACAGAGCTTATATTGTCTGTGCAATCCAGCATACTACATCAAACTTGGACCCCTCATTTGATACAATGGCTCCCAAATACTTGAAGCATTGAACCGTTTCCAGCTTCTGGTCATTGACCCTGATATCAGTGCTGATCCTCTTGGTGCTGTTGTTCATCAGTTTGGTCTTTTCTGCACTGAGTCCCATGCCATATGTTTTGGAGGCCTTGTTCAGGTGTTCTGTTAGGCTACCAAGCTCTTGTTCTGATGTCATCTGCAAAGCGGAGGTTTGTGGTCGTTCTGCCACCAATAATGACTGATCTCTTATGGTGTTCAGGTGCATCAGCCATGATTCTCTCAAGGGAGATGTTGATAAGAATGGGCGAGAGTAGACAGCCCTGTCTTACTGCAACTGTTGTTCGAAACCACTCTCCAATGTTACTGTTGTAGTACACTGGACTGGTGACCTTGTTGTACAGCTATTTAGTGACTCTGATCAGGATTGCATTGATGATGTAATAATTCATGGTTACCCACAAAGCTACAAGCCACACCCTGTCGAATGCCTTCTTAAAATCAATAAATACGTGGTATAAGTCTTGCTGGTGTTCAAGTTACCCCTAACAGAGAATTCTGAGGTTGAATATCTGTTCAGTTGTGTTATGCAAGGAAGATGGCAATATGGTTAAGACGTTAAGATGTTTGCCTGCCAATAAGTAAACCATGAGGTTCTGGGTTCAATTCCGAGCCTCGCCCTTTCTTCCAAGTTTGGTGGGGAAAAAAATCGAACTGAATATCAAAGTCATTTGGATGAGACTATAAACTAAGTCTCCCTTGTGTGCGAACACACGAGAACACCTTGCACACGCGTTGAACCCCGTTCCACCTTTCGGAGGAACAGGCCATCATGTGCCGGTAGGAGCGGATGAGATTGTTTGTTTTTTTTCAAAACCCAGCATGCACACAGGTGTTGTGTTTAGACAGGGATGGATAGTCTCTGCCTGTCGCTTCAGTCTGTTCAGTATAATCTTCAGAATGACCTTACTTGGCTGGCATATGAGGCTGATTGTGCGTTAACTCTGGCACTGTTGTATATTTTCTTTTTGGGGGAGGGTGATGATAAGTGACTGTGTCCATGGTGTTGCCCATTTCCCTGTCTGCCAGATATTGTTGCAGATTTTTAGTATGATGTTGATCATGGCTTCTCCTCCAGCTTGATCCAACTCAGCTGGAATGCTGTCAGCCCCTGCAGACTACTTCTTTTTCAGTGATCTGACTGCTGTTTCCACTTTTTCTCAGAGGAAAGGGTGGCTGTCTGTATCTGTGCTTGTGAGGACATTGGTGACTTCTGGATCTCCTGTAATGGCATAGATATACAGGTTTGAGCAGTATACGTCAGTCTGCTAAGAATATCATGGTCATCAGTGAGGCACTTCCCATTTTTGTCTTGGATTGTTGAGCTTCTTCCCTATTTTGTGTGTAACACCCCTAACAAAAATGTATTTTTGTGTTTGGTTTTATTTAAAATAAAATTAGTGACAGTTCCCTTGTTTTGCAAGAATGATGTGTTGAAATTATTTTGGCACCTTGTCAGAAGAGTCATTTTCCCGCCTAAAATGGAGAGGAGCATTGAGGGGAGGTAAAGTTTCTGGCAGACTCTCTGAGTCTGATGTTCCCAATTAAAGTTGGTTTTATTTTGTTGAACTTCGTTTTTTGGTTAAGCTATTTTTAAGCCCATTTCAGCTTGATTGAAAATCGTTTAGGAAAGTTCAGGAGACCTATATGTTTAATTTCATTTGAGAGGTTTTAGCATGTGAAGTTTGAGTGAAGTCTGATTGCTCTGTACAAACAAAGCATATGTGGCAAATTTTAGTACAGTCAGCGTTTTTGTTGTAAGTTTAACTTTTGATAGAATATTGTTCAGCTAGTAAAATGTTGGAAATATTCTAGTGTGGCTTAACACTACAGATATATTGGTGTGAAGGCCTGCTGGTTTTCTTATAATGATTTTTATCACTATGAATTGTGACTTATTTTTCATCATTTAGCCATTCCAAACAGGTGCAATGATGTTGGAATGACATTGGAGACTTTGATCTAAAATAAGTTTGTCTTTTTTTATTATCAATGTTTGCACAGTTCCTAGGATGGTTCATCATCTGTTCTAAAATAAATGAAACATATGGAAGACTATCTACTTAAAATATGTGGTAATTTTTTTTTAACCATTTTTATTCAGTTTTATCATGTTCTACATTGTTGTATATCATGAAATGCAATTTTTTACATACATGTAAGAAAGCAAATAAAATATTCGTACAAAGCATAATGAAATATAATAAAGTATAAGGAAAATTAGGAAAAAAAAACAACAACAAACCAAAAACAAAAAAACAACAACAACAACAAAAAACCCAAACACACACACACACACACACACACACACACACACACACACACACACACACACACACACACACATACATACATACAGATATACATACTCACACAAATATGTCGAGACGGAAGATGAGATAGCTAGATGGAGAAACAAAAAGATAGACAGAAGACACAGACAAACATATCGACAGAGGTCGCAATATAGATAATATGTTTTATATGGGTTAGTTGTTGTTTTTTCTATGAGGGTTCTGTAATTTAAAGTTAAACATGATCATATTAAAGAAAAGCATTCAAAAGATATTCAAAGACAATTTTCATCACTAACCAAGGCCTTATATGGAGTCCATTCAAGAGCAAAAGTGTTATGGGTATAAAAATTTCGTGCTATGTACTCCTCCATCAAATATCTTCCTTTCAACTTTTTGATGAACACCTGCAGTACAGGTCTACTTCTATTTAATTTACAATGGTAAATATATTGTTTAGCAAACAGGATAATAAAATAAAAGATATGATCAATGCATATATTTTTGTCAAATCCAAGTATTGCTAAAGGCTCTGATATGTGCAAATTATACGCATTCATACATCTTTCACTCACTGCTTCTGTTAGAGTTTGCCAAAATCTTTGAATAACTGTACATTGCCAAAACATGTTTCGAATACTGTCTATTTCTAAGTTGCAAAAATTACAAAGATTGCTATCTGTTACTCCTATCTCTTTTAATATAAAATTGGTACCAAGACATCTATGAATAATCCTCAGTTGAAACCATTTCATTTTGATTTCGGAGATCTTATGAACATTCAAAAAACCTTTTTTCCAGTCAATCTCAATATTCAGCTTTTCATTTCACTTTGTACAACATTTTGGTAAAACATCATCACAAATAAAAACATCATAGAATAGTTTTGATCCCTTTGGTACTGACCTTATCCTTTCTTAACAAAGCGATATACTTAAGCATTCGTTATCATTGACTGTTATACTTGTTTTCTGTATATACTCAGCCAATGCTATTTTGTATCCATAAAAAGTAACAAAGTCAATATTAACATTATGTTTTATTTTAAACTGTTCATATGTCAGAAATTTTCCGTTTTCTAATAGAAAATGTGCTATGCAATGTATGCTTTTATTAATCCATGTCTTTTTCTTGATATACTTATTTCCTACCCGTATTCTATTATTGAAAAAAATCGGTTCTGCTAACAGTTAATGGGAGCTACTGCGACTATTTTTGTAGAAAAAGTCTTTATATATTGTAAAAAACTTCTGTCCAAAAGGCATTTATCTTTGAAAATTCAGAATCTATTTCAGGCCCATATTTTGTAAGGTTTTCAAGAATTGGAAAGTTGAACATTGCAATGGCCTTCCATTTATGATTTGTTGTCTCTATTTTTCTTAGCCATGTCAATTTAAGTGAATTTGCAAATGTTCATAGTTCTGGTAGCCCAAGCCCACCATTTTTGACACTCTTTTGTGATATTTTTCTACTTATTTTGTCTTGTTTATTATTCCATACAATGTTATAACAGCATTTTTGTAAAGTTTCAAAAACTGCTCTGGTGGATTTGGTAGTAAGAGCCATAGATAAATCAATTTTGACAGAATCAGTGATTTTAGTATTGCCACTCTCCCTAGAGGTGTTAACAGTTTTTGACCCAGACTTTGAATAATTGTTTCACATCATCTAATTTTGCAAAATAGGTGATATGTGAACAGTTTTACAAATCGTTTGTGAACCAAATTCCTAAGATTTTGAATTTTGGTGGATTCCATTCCATATTTAGATTTTCCAAGTAACGGATTTCTGAATTTTTATTGCTTCCTAACCAAATTACACTTGCTTTTTCAGGATTCATTCGTAAACCAGATTTATAAACAAATAAATTGATAGTCATAATGCAAGATTCAAATGATTTCTTGTCTCCTACTAAAAGGAATTCTGTATCATCTGCATATTGGGAAAGTTTGCATTCAATATTATTGACTGTCACACCATGTATATCTTGATTTTCACGAGTCATTATTGCCAATATTTCTACACATAAAACAAACACATATGGAGATAGTGGATCACCTTGTCTGCATCCTCGTTCAACACCAAACCAGTCTGATACTTGACCATTAATAATTACACAAGCTTTGATATTTGTATAAAATGTTTCTATCCATTAACAGATGTCACATTGAAAACTAAATGCTTTTAGAACTTTAAACATAAAACTCCAACTGACAGAATCAAAGGCCTTTTCAAAATCAATATTCAATAACATTCCTGGCAGATTGTGTTCTTCTAGATAAGCTATTGTATCATAGATAAGTCTTATATTATCTCCTATATACCTGTTACTGATAAATCCCGTCTGATCCTCATTGATAAGTTTAGGCAATACACTTTTTAAACGATTAGCTACACATGCTGATCCGATTTTGTATACTACATTTAGCAGAGATATTGGTCTCCAGTTTTTTATATAACATCTTGGTTTATCTCCTTTATGTATACATGTAATAACGCCTTGCTTTTGAATACACGATAACTCCCCCTTTCTGAATCCAGCATTACGCGCCCTAACAACAAAACCACCTACTTTACCCCAAAAGCACTTAAAGAATTCAGAGGTAAAACCGTCTGAACCTGGACTTTTGTTGTTTTTCATATTTCTTAATGCTAAGCTTGCCTCTTCTAGTCTAAGCTCACCTTCTAGACTATTTGCTTCATCCATATCCAGATGTGGAATGTCTTTTACTAGTTCATCTATTTCACAATCTTCAACATTTGATTTTTTATACAATTCTTCATAAAAACTCTTAACTTCCTGCAAAACTTTTTCCTGATTGTTTAACAAATTCCCATGTTTATCAATTAATCTATATATTGTTTAACAAATTCCCATGTTTATCAATTAATCTATTCATACTTTTACTTATATAGTGCCATTTCTCCAAATTACAAAAATAACTAGTTACTTTTTCTCCCTCAGCTATCCATCACACTCTTGATCTTAAAAAAAAACCTCCACTCTTTTTTCCCTAATAGCCTTTAACTGCTCTTTCTTTAAATCTATACCCTGAATATCATCTTCAGTTTTCCCATCTTTTCTTTCAAGTTGCTGAATATCTTTTTGCAATTTAGATTCTTCTTCATTCATTTTTTTTCTTTTTCATAGTGGCATATGAAATAGTTTTTGATCTAATTTTCATCAATAGAAAATCTAGAAACAGATCGTCAGGGATCAAGAGTTGCAAGTCGGGTAAGGAATAGTGTGTATTGCCTCTTTTGCATATGGGGAAGCTGCATAATCTTCTATAACAGTTTTTATTGCTTCATTAATTTCATCAAGATATGTTTTATCTTTTAATAAGGACGAATTGAATTTCCAGAAAGTATAACATCTAGTTTTCTCTCTGAACTTTAGTCTTAATGAAATCATAGAGTGGTCTGTCCTGTATCCACTCTCAATATCTGCATCTTCTATAACCGAAACAACTTGATTTTTCTACCATATTCTTCGCTTTCAAGTTAGTTATATTTTTATAATTATAGTAATATTTCGTTGTGTTTAATACTAGGTTGAAATCTCCACCAATTATTACGTTTTTTATGCCTAGATTTGTAATTTGTTCATTCAAGACATGAAAAAATTCAGGGTCATCTTTATTAGGACCGTAAACATTAACGAAAAGAAAATCATAATGCTCAATTTCTACAAGGACCATAAGATTATTTCCTCTATTGCCTTTAATAACATTCTTAACTTTAAATTCAAAATTGTTATTGAAAAAGACAGCTACCCCTCTGGAGTTAGAAGTATGGCTTGAAAAAAACCCCAAATATCCCCACTCGGAAAGAATATATTTCTCCATCTTTCCTTCAAAGTGTGTATCCTGCAGGTGGTAAACAGAGTACTTTTTACTTTTTAAATAATGAAACACATCTCTTTTTTTTATTATGGTGAAGGCCCTGGCAGTTTACTGACACAATAGATATAGAGTCATCCATCTGGTAAAATACAACCTTTGATTATAGGCCAGTACAACCCATCAGCTGTCTCAGGTATTGAAATATACAAAAGTGCAATCATACTCGAAAAAAAGGACCTCTTATAAAAGTCACAGCAAAAAAAAAAAAATTGTCACTAACCACAAAAATACATTTGTCACGAACAACAAGAAAAAGAAAAACCACAAAATAATACCATTCAGCATTGATACACTTTGTCTTTTACAAAGACCAAAGAATTAAAGGACCAATGAAAAGTAAAGTTCAATAGGACAAAAATGTAACAAGAGGAAAAAACTGTATACTTGTATAAGCAAAAACAGGGGAGAAAAAACAACAACAAAAAACAAAAAAAAACAAACAAAAAACCCCAAACAACAAAAATTCCCCCCAAAATGAAAGTCTAGATTTACTTGACCACAGCAAGCGACCTTTAGTTGCCCAGTAATATTAATTTTGTGGTGAAAACCAATTACAGCACTTGGCCATGTGCCCATCACAAACAGAGACACAAAACAACAAGATGCAAAGACGGCAAAAGGAGGAGGATGGAGTGGGGGGGGGGGGGGGGGAAGGGAGAACAGGTCACATTGTCAAGTATAGATTACCCAACGTCATCCATAATGACTTTATCAACATGCCTAGTTGTAGTTCAGAGGGGAAAATGATACACAGCTTTTAATCAAGACATTCTTTGTGCCCCCATCCAGAGTCAGCCATCAACTTTTATTTTCATGTCCTATGTTATAGTCCTTATCAGCAGGTGTCGGAAAAAAAAAAAAAAAAAAAAGGGAAGAGGAGTCTGATGAGTATGTGAGTGTGTCTGCAAACATGCCAAACATGTCCATACATTAAACGCTGGCATTTGCACTCACGCAGTCCACATTATTATAACAATGAGTGTTCACATTCGCATAGAAATAGTAAACAAACATTTTCATAAACAGAAAATTTTGCTGCTAAGTTTGTGAGCGAGCCTCATAGATTGAAAGCCGTGAATTCTGACCACTACTGTTGGAGGGGGGGGGGGGGGGGGGGGGTACTGGGCAGGTCTCTGTTGCCCATGAGCAAGACTGATTGATGACAGTCCATTGCTGGCCTGAAACAGGGAAGGCAAAAGGGCAGGGGGAGGGGGGCGGGGTGGAGTGACAGAAGCCTTCCTTTATTTTTCTGCTCCTTGGCCAGAGCCCCGAAGCCCACCACTGGCGAGACCCCGCGCACACAACCGTCGTCATCGCTCCCCATGAAGGCAGCGACATTCCGACTTCGGGAAAGCGCTCACGTGTGAGCATGTCTGGGCAAACAACTGCCCTAATTGAATTTACACTCCAGCCAGCAGAGCTCGCAGGCGCATACACACACACACATACACACACACTTACGCACACGCACACCCGCACGCACGCAGGCACACACACACACACACACACACACACACACACACACACACACACACACACGCATACACACACACGCATACACACACACACACACACACACACACACACACACAACACCACAGCCTTTATGAGTTACATCTGAGCATCACATCAACCAACATTAATATGTGCTACTCTCATGTGCATGGGAAGGGAAGTAAGTTTTTCTTTCAGTCTGTTTCTAAATGGAGAATATAATCACAATATGAACCCATCTCAGACTGCCACCTACACATTCAGTCACAGCTGCTATATCCTTTTCGTTTCAAAAAGCGGAATAATAATAATAATAATAATAATAATAATAATAATAATAATAACAACAACAACAACAACAACAACAACAACAACAACAACAACAACACTACTACCACTATTACTACTACTACTACTACTACTACTACTACTACTACTACTACTACTACTACTACTACTACTACTATTAATAATAGTAATAACAACAATAAAGATAAAACAATAATAACATCTTTGCCACATCTTTGCCAGGAAAAAGGTTTTGAACAAATTTTCTAACATTTACAGAATAAGACAAAATCCCAGTTTCCTCAAATCAAATTATATTAACAGCAATCTGAATATTGATAATCAGTACATAGATCCCTAGATCCAGTATAATAATAATAATAATAATAATAATAATAATAATAATAATAATAATAATAATAATAATAATAATAATAATAATACATGGAATATGTATAGCGCTATATCTTGCAAAAACAAATCAAAGCGCTTGCATTCGACCTACACAACACACAATCAACAACTATTTACAGTTTTGACAAATTCAAATGTACACACACACACACACACACACACACACACACACACACACACACACACGCGCGCGCGCGCGCGCGCGCGCGCGCGCGCATGCACACACGCACGCACGCAGCACGCGCGCGCACGCACACACACCTACAAACGTTATGCACTTTGGCAGGTGGATGTTGAAGGCAGGGACAGGTAAGAGATGGAAGCGGAAGGAGAAACACTTAGGTTTGAAATAAGTGTGTCTTGAGGTTGGATTTAAAAGTGTCATAAGTAGGCTTTTGTCGGAGGGAGAGAGGAAGGTCGTTCCACATCGTTGGACCAGAAACAGAGAAAGAGCGGCGGCCAACGGTAGATAGGTTGAATCTGGGTGTTCTTAGGGACAAAGTATCTGCCGACGAGCGGAGGGAGCGAGAAGGTGTGTACAAGTGAAGACATTCACAGAGGTAGGAGGGTGCAGTATTGTGGAGACATTTGTAACAGAGGGTATTGATCTTGTACTTTACTCTCTGTGGTAGGGCAGCCAATGAAGAGATTGCAAGAGAGGGGTAATGTGCTCAGATTCCTACATATACATAAACATATTCTTTCCCATCGCAGCGGAAAGGCGAACTGACTACAATGGAATCCAAAGACCATGCATCCTTAATATCGGTAGGGTCTTTGTTGTTTTCTCTGCGTTCTCTCACAAGTTAGGCACGCACGCATGCTTGCGCATATACACACATGCTTACACACGCACGCACGCACACACAGACGCATGCATGAGCGCGCGCACACACACACACAACTATTTACGTATTTTACATGAGGGTACATAACCCCTTGGTTGATAAATTCTTTCCTTTGGTCCCCCCCGCTGATTGCGACATACTGTTCCAGCCTGTGGCCTGTTCCAAAATACGACCACAGTCTATAACACAACAGGACTAAACTAATAAACAACTTCAACAACAGCTGAAGTAGTGTAGCACTATATTGCAATCGTAATCAAATATCGGAAAATCAAAAATCGGAAAATCAAAAATCGTCAAGTTGATACATCTAGATTTTGCTATTGTTTGTACATACCTGTGCCAGCATGTTTATGTGTAATTCAATGTTCAGCCTGACACGAGCATTTACCATTACATCTTTCCATTACATGTCATCCATTCTTTTCTGAAATGAACAACATTAGGATCGCATTTCCATCCTTTAAGGGTTAAGCCTGTCATGATTATCGGTATCAAATATTTTATTCATAATACCCCTGCCCCCTCCCCACCACCAAAGCCACCAACCAGTTACATTTCTCTAGAGAGTACTGTATTAATATTTTGATGTATGTCCACTCTTATCACCTTTCCATTCTTCAGCTTTGTCATAATGTTTCCATTGGAAGACCAAGTGGAGAGAGAAGCAGAGTGTTGATTTGCCTTCTGTAGAGTCTGATAATTATGGAGGGTGAGGTCTTCGCCGATTGTGATTCCAGACCCTTTCAGTTTCCTCCTGGCCATCAGCACCACCCCTCTCTGCCTGGCGAGTGTAACCTGACCAGGATGGGGCGAGATCTGCCACCCGGCGCCTTCCCTGACCGGTGGGCGATCTCCACCTCGGTGGCAGAGACAGGCACCCCCAGCTTGCTGGAGAAGATGTCGGTGCACTTGGCCACACAGTCTTCCACGGTCTCCCCCGCATTCTCCGAACACCAAACACCCTCAGGTTCCACTGACGGCCATGTTGTTCCTGGTCATTCAAAGCCCGTTGAATGTTGCTGGTGGTTTTTGAATGTTGCACCAGCTGATTTTGAAGTTCGGTGTTCTCTGCTCGTAACTTTTTTTTACTTCTGCTGCAAGTTTATCTTTGTCATTTGGAGTTTGAACACAGTCCCTTCCAGCTTGTCTATTCTCAGAGTCAGAGACTCCGCCAGTTTTTCCACATCTCCCCTTATCTTCTGTATCTCAGTCTTTAATTGCTGAACATCCTCCCTTGTGGACAGCCTCTCCATCGTCACCTGCATTTCGCACAGTGTCTCCTGCACCCCCATCTCCTCCTCGGAAGCCTCCTGTCTCTGCCTCTTTTCCCAACTGTTTGCTTCAGGACTGGCACAGTCACTGGAAGAAGACGACGAAATTTGCTTTCTTTTTGCGCCCTTGCTCCCTGGGAAGTATTTTGCTATCGTTGAAGTCATAATTGTACCATTTTGAAAGTTTCTAGCCGCCAACACTTGGTCGCACAAAGGATGTTATTGATCGTAATCTTTTGCTCCACTGCACATTTATTTTCTTTGCTGTTGCACAAACGAGTCCTAGTGGCACCCACCAAATTTCTTCGTTTCAATGACAAAAATATTCACAGAATTAAGTGCTGAAACATGTGTTCATTGCAACCAGTTCGCTAAAGGAGCCAGATCGTCAAACCATTGCTAAGCAAACAAGAAGTGACCAAAACAAACCAGCTGGCCAACAAAAACAATGGATAGCAAATCACAAATAAAAATGTCATCTGTTCCCACTGGCACATGATGGCCTACTCTTACAAAAAGCGGAAAGGATTTAACAGGTGTGCAAGATGTTCCGCGTGGGTTCGCACCGGGGCCTCGGTTTAAAGTCTCATCCGAAGGACTTTTGGGAGGCAAGGCAAGGCAAGGCAAAGTCTTTTATTCGAGGATAATAGATAAGCACTTGTGTGCTTTTTTACATCCAGTCCCCGCCCTTTCCAGGGATACATCAAGTTGAAAAGATACTAAGCAATAAAACTTTAGGCAGTACCTAACAACACACAACATAAGGACACTATATATGATAAGACAATAAAAATGCATTTGATCAGAAGACAAAAATCAGAAGTCACAATAAAAAGATTTTCATTATGGAAGAAATGAAAAGTGTTAATAGATAAAGAGCAAACAAGAGAACAAAACAAAAAAAACAACTGAAAACATCTATCCACCACCATCTGTCAAAAGTTATACATGTGATATAAATCATACATTTGGAAAAAAGGGGAAAAAAAGATATTTTAACTAATATCCTTATTGGAAGGGGGGGGGAGAGACATACTACCTATAAAGATATAAATAAAATTTTAAAAAATAAAAATAAAATAAATTACATAAAACATCCTACATGATTCAAAATAATAGGCATAACACTTTTATCAATGGATAATGTTTTACACACACTCACACACACTCACACACAGACACACACACACACACACACGCGCGCGCACGCACACACTCTCACCTACACATACACACACAAACATACACACACACACACACACACACACACACACACACACACACACACACACACACACAGTCTTACTTTCCTCTTCTGTTCTATAGTTCTTGCACTTAAGTGACAAGCCTTCAAGAGGCATGGAATTTGAAAACATGTCTGCAATTACTTCAGCTTTTTCTTAATTTGATGGAAACTCTTTGTTCTCCAGTCTCACTGGACAAGCTGGTAAACTAACACCTCTTTTCATTTCATGAAATTTTTTCCACACCTTTTTAAGATCTTTATGATCTGAAATTTCGGTGGAACAAAAAGAAGTCCAACACAGTCCCTGACAACTGTTCATGTAGTAATGCTCCAATTCAAGTTGATGAAGTCAGAGATGCGTTGCTGTCTCTTTCTACAAAAAAAAAACATCTGTTGGACTTGATGCAGTTTCTAATGAGGAGCTTAAACATTTACCAGCAAACTTCATTTTTCTACTTCATAATCTGTTCAATAAGTGTTGGATTGAAGCTGTTATGCTAGTAAATTGGAAACAGTCCATTGTCATTCCCATTCATAAGCAGGGAAAGCCCAAAGCAGACAAAACTAGCTACAGACCAATTGCTTTGACCTCACACACTGGCAAGCTACTGGAGAGATATATTCTAAAAAGGCTGATGTATTTCTGTGATAAAAATAAAATAATACCAGTCAATCAAGCTGGTTTTCAAAAAAATAGATCTGCTATTGATAACTTAGTTAAGCTACCATCCCATATAAAAATTCAGTTTGCTAGAAGAAAGAATGTTCTGGCAACCTTTTTTGATAAAAAAAAAGGCCTATGACCAAGTTTGGAATGCTGTTACTATGTAAACTAAAGAACCTGGGTTTTTCTGGACATTTATTTGATTATATCAAAAGTTTTTTGACTAAGAGAATTATACAGGTCAGAGTAGATAAATCATATTCAAGTTTTAGATCTCTTCATATAGGACTACCTCAAGGTTCTGTATCATCACCTCTCCTATTTAATGTTTTGCTGCATGATCTTTCCATGAAAATGTCAAAGGAAGTCACCCTAGTGCAATATGCAGATGACATATGTATAAGGATGAACGTTCCTATGAAACGAAACACACCAAAAAGAGTGTTAAAACTAGATTTAAAAAGTATATCAGAAACAACTTAACAACATCGATAATTATATGCTTGAAAATGGATTTACTTTATCCTCAGAAAAAAACCTATACTGTGCTTTTTAACAATAGCAGTAATCCAGATGAGCTACCAGCATTTAAATTTGGGACCAACATGATAGACTATAAAAATACCATAAAATTCTTGGGTGTTATTCTCACTTCTAAGCTAACTTGGAATGCACATATCGAACACAATTTAACTAAAGCAAAAAAAATGCTTCAACTTGCTGAAGATGGTAAGTAAACAGTTTTGGGGCCAAGGCACATCAAATCTAAAATGTTTAGCTACATCTCTTATTTGTTTGAAATTATCATATGGCCAAGAGGTCTTTTTCAGTGTTCTTAAGTATTTACTTAAAAAGTTACAAAGTATAGACTGCAAAGCATACAGGCTTGCTCTTGGTGTGCCTTTTCACGCCTCAGCTCTGGGAACCTATAACAAGTCGGCATATTACCTTTAGATAACTACCGTCAATTAGCATGTGCTAAATATGTGCTTAGAAACAGAACGACTAGAAACTTTATTTCAGAAGAAATAGAAATAGAATCAGAATTGAATTTTCTGAATAGAGCAAAATCTATTGCCTGTCTAATGCCTGTTGGTACATACGTGTCTGAACTTGTAGAAAATTCTGAAATCCATCAACACAGCATGGACACAAGAGAAGCAATCTTACCTTGTCCATCTGGGAGATGAATAAAGCACACTTCGACAAAGACGTGTCTAATGTAAACAAGAATGACAATCTAAACATAATGGTTTCGGATGTTGGATCCCACATCCATCATAACTATGTTGATCATTTACAAATTTACACAGACGGATCACGTCTAGATAATCAAGAAACAGGTTCTGCTTTTGTTATACCAGCCTTAAAAAATGAAAAATCATATCATGTTGGTAAACATCACTCGATTTTTGCAGCAGATTTAGTAGCAATATTAATGGGTCTTACTTATACTCTTGATTTGCCATTGTGTGTATTTCAGATCTTTCTTTGCATTGATTCTAAGTCGGTATTGCATGCTTTAAAATCCTCATGTTACAACAAAACTTCGAAAATTATATTAGAGATTAAGCATGTCATACATCTCTTGACCTTAAAGGGGATAAGTGTCAATTTCTGTTGGGTGCCTTCACACTCTGGATTCTTTCCAAATGAGTGGGCAGATAGAGCTGCTAAAAAGGGTGCAAAACATGGACGGGATTCAATAGAATTGAATATGCCCTTATCCTTGCAAGAGGGGTATAATTTACTAGAACAAAAATCATGGAGAAATGTCACCAAAACTAATCAGCAAAATAAGATATTTTTTAATAGAACTGTGATCAATACCGATAATTTAACAGTTGTCAACTATGCAAAGACTTGTGTAAATGTTTTCACATCAAGAAGAATCAATACACTATTTTATAGAATGAAACCAAACACATTGATAACCAAGTTCAGCAAAAATGGTAAATGTCTGTGTGGTGAGAATATCACTAATACTCATATACTTTTTGACTGCAAGAGTGTAAAGCCTTTCATGCCCCATTTTTTCTGAAAACTCTCTCACTAGAATATTCAGTAATTTAAAATTGGCATTTGAAATTGTAAAGGGTCTCTATCACAGTCCCTAGGACATTTCTTATAGTTACATTAACGTTAATGAGATCTTATATTTCTGTTATTTCTATTGCATAACAAAGTTTCCATATGGGCTGGGGGTTTTTTTCTTTTGTTTGTATTTGTTCTTTTTTAGGGTGGAGGGTGACACATGTTTTGGAGTTTTTTTTGTTTTGTTTTTTCCATCGTCTAAAATCACTAAGAGTGAACAGACGTAAAATTGAGGACAACAACAACACACACACACACACACACACACACACACACACACACACACACACACACACACACACACACACACACACACACACACATTTTCACTGGTTCTGGCACATTTCATCAATAAACTTCATTTTAAGGGAAATATATGCCTTGAATCCTGAGTAAAATCATAACGGAACACAAGAGGAATCTATCCGCTGTTAAGGCACATATTTTGGGACATATATACCCTAATATCTTATCAATCTTATGATTACAATCATAAAATTTATGTTTCTAATTATATATGTGGTAATGGACAAAGTTATTCAGTGGGTTTTTTCTTGTTTTTTTTTTTACGATTATAAGTTAAAATTTTACATAGAAATCAATTACATTCGTCACACGTGATTATCAAAAAGGGAGTATTAGATATGAATAAAACATTTCTCAATATGGATGGTAAACCTTTTTTTATGGTAAACATGCTTACATAATAGGTGAGACATTCAGTGAGAGAGAGAGAGAGACAGAGAGAGAGAGAGAGAGAGAGAGAGAGAGAGAGAGAGAGAGAGAGAGAGAGAGAGAGAGATTGTAAGTGTAAGCTACTGTTAAGGATGATAGATATGTTTATTACATAAGAAGTGGGATAGTGAAAATCAGTCTTAGAAATCAGTTACAATGATACAGTGATAAGATACATGTGAAACACACACACACACACACACACACACACACACACACACACACACACACACACATATATATATATATATATATATATATATATATATATATATATATATATATATAATATATATATATATATATATATATTATATACAGAAGGGAGAGATGGGAAGGGGGAAAGTGGTTTGTTATTTTTGATGCATTAAGTGGTTTAGGAGGTGATTTTTGAAGGTTGTTAATGATTGGTGCTGTTTAATTGAATCAGGAAGGGAGTTCCACAGCGTAGGGCCTGAGTATAGTAAACTAGATTTGAACAAGTCTATTCTTGGGATTGGGACACTTGACTTTTCCATATTGTGGAATGATTTATTCGGAAATCATCTTTTAAGGGTGTGGGGACATTTCCGGGAGAGAGGAGTCAGCACTGATGTTAACTCCAGGAGAAAAATTTCCTCGACCACACTCAACCGGGTCTCAAATTGCCAGTGCAATGTTCTGACCACTAGGCTATCTGACCCCCCCCCCCCCCCCCCCCCATTCTCCCCCCCCCCCCCCCCCCTCCCCCTGTTATTACTAATCAGTTAGCAAACATTATGACTGAAAATGGTGAGCATGGTGCTCAATTGTTTCCGGATGCTGTTGAGTTATTTATCTTGTTATTTGCTGATGACGTGGCATTAAATTCAACTACACCTACGGGCTTACAAAATCAATTAAAGGTCTTAAAAACTTGTTGTGGTAATATGAAAGTAAGTGTAAACATAGACAAAACTAAGATTATGGTATTTAGGAAAGGGGGATACTTAAGAAAACATGAAAAATGTGGGTTTTTTGATAATAAAAGATTAGATGTAGTCAGCAATTATTGCTAATTGGGATTTAACTACACATCTATGATTAGTGCAAAGAGAGGTACATCGCATTTGGTTACTAAAGGCAAAAAAGCAACTATTCAGTTTAACAAAGTTTTCCATAAGTGCAAGGAAATGACAGTAAACACATTCTTAAAAAAATTTGTTACCAAAATCCAACCAATACTATTATATTCAGCTGAAATTTGGGGGTTCCATAGACTGGAATATCCAGAAAAAGTACATTTAATCGCTTGTAAAAGGTTCTTAGGTGTGCCTGCCGGGACACCAAATAAGATGGCATACGGAGATCTTGGCAGGTACCCACTATATGTAAATATATATGTTGCATGTGTAAGATTTTGGTTTAAACTATTACACATGGATTCTGAAAGATTGCCACATAAAGCTTATCATATGTTGTTAGAATTGGATAAAAAGGGTAAACAGTGTTGGGTCTCTAAAATCAGGGAACTATTATGCACTACTGGGTATAATATTGTATGGTTAAATCAAGGAGTAGGAGACATAAAAATGTTCTTACGCGCCTTTAAACAAAGACTTGTAGATTGGTTTGCTCAGGAATGGACTGGCACCATTAGAGATCGTGAGCGGTATGATGGTTATAGAAATTTTAAAACCATTTTTGAAAAAGAGACGTATATCAGTGAAATGGATACATATTGTTTTCGCGTTCCAGTTACACAAATAAGATTCAATGTTGTACCAGTGAACACTAATACACATCGCTATAATTGTTAAGCAATGCCCTGTTTGTATAGACCAAATAGAGAATAAAGAACACCTTTTATTCAATTGTCCCATTTATGAAGATTTAAGAAATAAGTTCCTTAACGATTCCAAAAGACTTCCTATCCACGTGCTACTCAAAACTACAGTACATACTGATAAACACAATTTGTCACGATTCATTTTTCATGCAATTAACAGAAGAAATAAGATATGTTTTTAGCAATTGATTCTAGTATTGATGAATACTACATTTCTAATAACGTTAATCATGACGCACGTTAATTATTTTGATATGAATATCTAAGATATGGCTGATGTAAGTAACGTTCTTGTTTATTATTGCTGTAACCTTATTTCACACACATTATATACGTTGATAATTACAATTATGTTCATAACACTTGTGTCAGATGCCCACACTCTACACCCACCACTCTTTTGTATTCTGGCCTAAGGCCGATGTACAGTAAAAGTCTGAAGTCTGAACTCTCTCTCTCTCTCTCTCTCTCTCTCTCTCTCTCTCTCTCTCTCTCTCTCTCTCTCTCTCTCTCTGGGTTTGTTTTTTTTGGTTTGTTTGTGTGTGGGTGTTTTGTTTTTTTTATGAGGACCTGGTGTAAAGAAGCCTCTGGCTTATCCATATTTCCTCAATAAAACATTCGAGTTCGAGTTCGAGTTCGAGTTCGAGTTCTCTCTCTCTCTCTCTCTCTCTCTCTCTCTCTCTCTCTCTCTCTCTCTCTCTCTCTCTCTCTCTCTCTCTCTCTCTCTCTCTCTCTCTCTCTCTGTATGTATGTATGTATGTATGTATGTATGTATGTATGTATGTATGTATGTATGTATGTATGTATGTATGTGTGTGTGTGTGTGTGTGTGTGTGTGTGTGTGTGTGTGTGTGTGTGTGTGTGTGTGTGTGTATGTATGTATGTATGTATGTATATAATTATGTATAGTTATCTATAGATTTATAAATAGTTATATGTAGTTGTATATCGTTTTATATATATATATATATGTATATATATATATATATATATATATATATATATATATATATATATATATATATATACATGAGAGTCGGGTTTGGAATGATTTAATGTATATAGGCCTTAGCCCTTTACAAGCAGATGAACATAACATGTCGTAATTACAACATTAAAACAAAACATGTCGTTGTGTAATCACAGCCTTAAAAAAATGACATATTCCATAATCACAACATTAAACAAAACCCGATCTTCTGTACTTACAACATTAAACATATATATATTATATGAGAGAGAGAGAGAGAGAGAGAGAGAGAGAGAGAGAGAGAAGAGAGAGAGAGAGAGAGAGAGAGAGAGAGAGAGAGAGAACTCGAACTCGAACTCGAACTCGAACTCGAACTCGAAATGGTTTATTCAGTATAGGCTATGGCCCCGTACTGAAGGGGGTACAATACACCAGTTTCAAAGCCAAACAGTGGCTAGGTGTTTCAAAACTTATGTTAACTTGTCAGTTTCAAATATAGATCAACATAAATTACAAAATATTCTGACAGCAAATGGATCAATTAACCTGAAAAAAAAGAAAATCTTCACTATGGTGATGAAGGTCATTTCAGTTGTGACATCTATAAGCTTTATACAAATCAGCAGATAACAAAGTCTAAACATTACACTTTTACCTGTGTCTGATATACATAAAACGACCTTGATCATCATTAGCACATTTGCCATGTGAGAATACATACATTTATATTACTACACATACTTATGATATGTTTGTCATTGTTCTATATCATATCATTCTCAGAGCATCTCTTTACCAAAACATGACGTGCCTATAATACTAAAAGAATTAGAATCTTTGTCTATGATATCTGAGACAATGTTTACAGTCCATTTATTGAAATATACTCAGCAATACATGCACATCTGAAAAATCTTAAATCTTATGAGCAACTCTATTCCAGACATGAACATAACCGCTATCAACGTCAACATAACGCGTTTTCTGACAGAAAGTAAACACGAATACATGATACATCCTATGCCAAACCTATATGACGTATTGACAAAAAGAGCATGATATCGTTATTTCAATGACATTTCATTCCATAAATGCAATCTGAAAGTTCTTTTTTGATCATACAAATTATCTTCCAGGGTTCTCTTTCGTTAAAGAACTGAATAACTAGCTAGTGTAAGACACTATTGGAAAAACGAATTACCAAAACATATTAAACTGTCAATTTCCAACAGAAGTTTCATACAGTATATTGTAAGAAAAACATCATAATAATTATAACAATATTTTTGTCTTTATTTTTTAATTATTTTTTTTACACGAATCCATTGACACTCCAATACCTTGTAAGTGCCACAAGGGTTTAATGATGCTCTCTCTCTCTCTCTCTCTCTCTCTCTCTCTCTCTCTCTCTCTCTCTCTCTCTCTCTCTCTCTCTCTCTTCTCTCTCTCTCTCTCTCTCTCTCTCTCTCTCTCTCTCTCTCTCTCTCTCTCTCTCTCTCTCTCTCTCTCTCCACACACACACACACACACACACACACACACACACACACACACACACACATACACACACACACACACACATACACACACACGCGCGTGCGCCAACATTAGCCCTATCATGATTAGAACCTTTTTTTGCATGCATATATGTTTCTCTTTTACACTCGTACATTTGAATTTCAATTGCCGAAAACAGGTGCTAATTTTCACAACTAACGTGAGGGGTGACGTCAGCTGGCAACGTTGACACAATTACCGTGTCAGCAGCCCATATGACAAAACAAGACAGTTTGCATGTGGAGGAGAGGGGGCAAAATTTAATGTAGGCGGTGCCTGACTTTTATGTGTTCCCTTGGACTGAAAAACAGAAATTATAGACAAAATACAGAGACAGGCAGTGCAGCATGCGCTAAGTCTTAAGGTACACCAGCCAGAATGCTAGGTGGTACTTGTAGGATCTGGACTTTCTTCCAAATACAGTTTGTTACCGTCAGTGACCAAATGATCATAGACCATGAAAGCACGTTTTCCAGCTTTTCTGGCATCCTTTAAATGAGGAACTAGTTTCCTTCTCACACCTCGCACACGTGGGGTGAAGTCTTCTCCAATGAAGACATTACTTCCACGGAGTTTGTGCTAAGCCTTTAGAACCATCTCTTTGTCCCTGTGGAATGCACATCTCCCTATGATAGGGGAATTAGGGTTCCTATTCAGACGGTGGATCTTGTCAAACTCCATGTCTCTGATCAGTCCTAATTTGTCAGCCAGTAAGTCTCTAACCAGTCCTTCATAGTCGTCACGAGTTTCGTTGTCCAGTCTGGGTATGCCATAGAAAATAATGTTATTTCTTTTCGTATACCCCTCTAAGTCGTCAGTCTTTAGTTCCAGCTTTTCCTTTTTTTCACACAGTTTTTTGTTTTCTTCTTTCAGTAGTTGGTTTTCCTGTTTCAGTTCCTTAACATCTTCTTTCAAGGATGCCATTTCCTTCAGAATACCTGAGCATGTCTCTTTCACTTGCCTCACCTCTTCCTTCAGTTCCTTTAACATAGCGGTCAGCTCCTGCATGTTTTGCTACCACGTCTTTCAGTGTCGGCTCCTCAGTTGTCCTCTTAGGAGATGATGAAGCAGAACCAGCACCAGAGCTCAGCTGAGTTTGGCGAACACTGTCCTTCCTTCCCTTAGGTCCAGGTCCAGGGTTCAGCTCCACGTCACCACACCGATACAAAAAAACGCCTAGGTACAAATAGGCGAGGAGCAAACCTACGGTGGTAACACCGTCATGCAGCCTGCCCAACTTCAATGTCGAAATGTACAATGATTTTCTGAGCATTGTACTTTCAAACATAATTAATGCGGTGAAGGTAGCCACAAAGCAGCCACACATGGCCCTGATTCGTAAAGCCACCTCCAGCATGATGTCTTCAGTCACTTCACTGACTCAGTCAGAGGCACAGGAACGTAGAATTTACATATAACTCCGGAGCTCCAGTCAACAGCTGTTTACATTTCAACTGCCAGAAGTATTCCCAGAGAGAGAGAGAGAGAGGAGAGAGAGAGAGAGAGAGAGAGAGAGAGAGAGAGAGAGAGAGAGAGAGAGAGAGAGAGAGAGAGAGAGAGAGAGAAAAGGCAAGGCAAGGCAAGGCAAGGCAAAGTCTTTTTTTCGAGGATAATAGATAAGCACTTGTGTGCTTTTTTACATCCAGTCCCCGCCCTTTCCAGGGATACATCAAGTTGAAAAGATACTAAACAATAAAACTTTAGGCAGTACCAAACAACATACAAGATAAGGACACTATATATGATAAGGTAATAAAAATGCACTCGTTCAGAAGACAAAAATCAGAAGTCACAATAAAAAGATGTTCATTATGGAAGAAAAGAAAAGTGTTAATAGATAAAGAGCAAACAAGAGAACAAGATGAAATAAACAACTGAAAACATCAATCCACCACCATCTGTCAAAAGTTATACATGTGATATAAATCATACATTTGGATAAAAGGGGGGGGGGGGGGGGGGGGATTTAACTAATGTCCTTATTGGAAAGGGGAGAGAGATACTACCAATAAAAATATAAATAAATAAATAAAAAATAAGAAAAAAAAAAGTTACATAAAACATCCTAGATGTTTCAAAAGAATAGGCAGAGAGAGAGAGAGAGAGAGAGAAGAGAGAGAGAGAGAGAGAGAGAGAGAGAGAGAGAGAGAGAGAGAGAGAGAGAGAGAGAGAGAGAGAGAGAGAGAGAGAGAGAGAGAGAGAGAGGAGGGGGGGGGGGGGGGGGGGGGGGCAAGGCAAAGTCTTTTATTCGAGGATAATAGATAAGCACTCGTGTGCTTTTTTACATCCAGTCCCCGCCATTTTCAGGGATACATCAAGTTGAAAAGATACTAAACAATATAACTTTACGCAGTACCAAACAACACACAAGAATAAGGACACTATATATGATAAGGTAATAAAAATACACTCGATCAGAAGACAAAAACCAGAAGTCACAATAAAAAGATTTTGATTATGGAAGAATAGAAAAGTGTTAATAGGTAAAGAGCAAACAAGAGAACAAGATGAAATACAAATTCCATGTATTATTATCATTATTATTAAATAAACAACTGAAAACATAAATCCACCACCATCTGTCATAAGTTTTACATGTGAGAGAGAGAGAGAGAGACAGAGACAGAGACAGAGACAGAGACAGAGAGCACTAGTTAGTGTAACATAATTATCTAATTCTTATATAGTCATAAAAATGAACATCTACTACATTCTAAGTAGGATTTAAAGAGAAGTGGAAAAGAGAGAGAGAGAGAGAGAGAGAGAGAGAGAGAGAGAGAGAGAGAGAGGAGAGGAGAGAGAGAGAGAGAGAGAGAGAGAGAGAGACAGACAGACAGACAGACAGACAGACAGACAGACAGACAGACAGACAGACAGACAGACAGACAGACAGACAGACAGACAGACAGACAGACAGACAGAGACAGAGAGAGAGAGAGAGACAGAGAGAGAGAGACAGACACAGAGAGAGAGAGAGAGAGAGAGAGAGAGAGAGAGAGAGAGGAGAGAGAGAGAGAGAGAGAGAGAGAGCAGGGAAGGCAAGGCAAGGCAAGGCAAGGCAAGGCAAGGCAAGCAAGGCAAGGCAAGGCAAGGCAAAATTCTTTTATTCGAGGATAATAGATAAGCACTCGTGTGCTTTTTTACATCCAGTCCCCGCCCTCAAATCA
>CM060346.1:17356781-17399281 GCA_030674155.1 Stramonita haemastoma
CGTCAACCACAGCACTGAAACCACCCTGGTTCATACTCTAAACATGCTTCTCCATGCTTCCGACTCAGGGAAAATCTCCCTTCTTACTCTCCTCGACTTATCTGCTGCCTTTGACACTATAGACCATTCAATTCTTCTCTCCCGTCTCCAAAACATGTTTGGCATTAAAGGCACAGCCCTCACCTGGTTCACTTCATACCTAGCAGACTGAGTCCATACAGTTGCAGTAAACAAGATTCAATCAACTTCTGCCAAACTGGAATGCAGTGTCCCTCAGGGATAAGTTCTGGGCCCTCTTCTTTTTACCCTCTATACTGCTCCACTGTCACATGTAATAGACCGTCATCATATCAATTATCACTTTTATGCTGATGACTCGCAGATTCAAAGCAGTGACACACCTGAAAATCTTCCTTCTCTTTTGACAAAAATGACCAACTGCCTTCAAGATATCCAACACTGGATGATACAAAACAAATTACAACTAAATGCAGATAAAACCGAAGCCATGCTCGTAAGCACCAAACACAAACTCTCCTCCATTCGAACAACTTCAATAGAATTCGGCAATACGTCAGTTCCCCTATCCACTTCTGTGAAGTATCTAGGAGTCGCTGTCGGCAACACTCTCTCCATGCAAAAATTCATTACCCAAACCTGTCAGTCATGCTACTATCAACTACGGTGTATTAGCGCAATTCGAAAGTACCTGTCCACTGATGCAACATCCAAACTTGTCACTTCTCTTATTCTCTCACGTCTGGACTATTGCAATTCTCTTTTGGCTGGTCTGCCAGCATCATCCATCCACTCCCTTCAACGTATACAAAACTCTGCAGCTCGTCTGGTCCTCAGAAAGAAAAAATCTGAGCACATTACCCCTCTCTTCCAATCTCTCCATTGGCTGCCCGTACCACAGAGAGTAAACTACAAGATCAATACCCTCAGTTACAAATGCCTCCACAATACTGCACCCTCCTACCTCTGTGAATGTCTTCACTTGTACAAACCTTCTCGCTCCCTCCGCTCGTTGTCAGATATTTTGTCTTTAAGAATTCCCAGATTCAACCTATCTACCGTTGGCCGCCACTCTTTCTCTGTTTCTGGTCCATCGATGTGGAACGACCTTCCTCTCTCCCTCCAGCAAAAGCCTACTTATGACACTTTTAAATCCAACCTCAAGACACACTTATTTCAAACCTAAGTTTTTCTCCTTCCGCTTCCATCTCTTACCTGTCCCTGCCTTCAACATCCACCTGCCAAAGTGCATAACGTTTGTAGGTGTGTGTGCGCCGGGGGTGCTGCGTGCATGCGTATGTGTGTATATTTGAATTTGTTAAACTGTAAATTGTTGTTGACTGCGTGTTGTGTAGGTGGAATGAAAGCGCTTTGATTTGTTTTTACAAGAGATAGCGCTATACAAATTCCATGTATTATTATTAATTAGATCAAATGCTTTTGCAAAATCAACAAAAAAGACACCCGTAATTAAATTATTATTCATGTTGGTTAGCCATGTGTCAACTAAGTTCGTTAGTGTAGTGTGACACGAATGATTTTTTTCGAAATCCAGATTGACTGAGATGACATAGGTCATGCTTATTGAAGGGGTTAAGAATGTGCTGCCTAATGTGATTTTCTAAAGGTTTAGATAAGTAAGACAATACAGAAATAGGTCGATAGTTCGCAGGATAAGTACTATCACCAGCTTTGCTTTGTAGAGAGGCAAAACTGAGAGAGAGAGACAGAGAGAGAGAGAGAGAGAGAGAGGGAGAGAGAGAGAGAGAGAGAGAGAGAGAGACAGCACCAACACTGAACACTGTTCACTGAAAAGTTTTTATTCTACATGGGGCTTTGGCCACTATACAAAACGTGTTTGATGCAAGTGGAAGGTAAACATAGGGGAAAACATTTCCATCCATATCAGGTTTCCAATTCTGCATGTACATAGGGTCCCACTCAATGCATTCTAGTTATCATCATCCCAATCATTATCATTTACATGATCACTGCCATCACAATATTCATTATCTATACCAGCAGCTGAAGCAAGTATATCAACATCACCATCATAACTTTCACCAGAGAGGAAGAGATAGTACACGCATACACTTGCTCGCACGCACGTTCGCAAGCGCGCACACACACACACACACACACACACACTAACTTACCTATAACGTGTAGTCCACATGCCTCATTTTCACACAGGTACTTCCCCCAGACTGTGCACGAGCTCTAGCAGTGAAGGTTGTTCTCAGACTGCTCTTGCCGGCACTGATGTAGGTCGGGGTCCACACAGGGCTACCAGCAGCAGTACATTTTGTGCTATTACAAACGGAGATGTCACAGGGCTGTTACTGAATGGAGACTTGTACTTCCATACCACAAACCCAGTGTACTCATCACAGTAAAAGGTGAGGGGGGTGTTCTCCTCCACGTCCTGGTACCCTGCATCCCCACATGGGTACAGTCTGGTTCCTGTGAACAAAATACAGTATTTTAATGCTTGGGATTAGGGTCCAACAGAGTCTGAGGCAGTCAAGATGATCAAGACACTGATTGCCACGGCGTCTACACTTTGCTTCCTTGACCCAGGCAAACCAACAGTGGTCAGCTCAGATGCAAGTTCCTATGGGATTGGAGGTGTTTTTCTTCAGGAGCAGAAAGACAGCGGTATGCGACCAGTCGCGTTTTGTTCAAAAACACTGTGTCTGGCAGAGAGACGCTACGCACAGATCGAGAAAGAGTGTCTAGCAGCTGTCTGGTGTTGTAAACAGTTTGACAGATACCTTGTAGATCTTCCCAAAATCCAGCTAGAGACGGACCACAAGCGGCTCGTGCCCCTGATAAATAACAGATAACTGTCGGAGACACCAATACGGTGCCAGAGGATGCTCAAGCCGCTAGCAGTTTTCAACGCAGAAGCAACCTACACAGCAGGATAGAACATGCACCTGGCAGACTACTTGTCACGTAGCCCACTGCAAGAAGCAGCGAAAAGCAATGCTGAAGAGCTCATCGCCGAGCGTGTAAACGCAGTGTCGGCACAGTGAGCAGCATCCGATGCAAGTCTGGATCGTCTTCGAGAGGAGACCAGAAAAGATGATATCCTACAGATAGTCATGGACTATACAAGAAACGGCTGGCCAATATACAAGGAAGGCGTCAAGCTGGGGGTACGCCACCTCTTCCCTGTGAGAGGAGAGCTGAGCGTGTGGGAGGGGATCCTAGTGAAAGGAGACCGCCTTCTCATCCCATCATCGATGCGGAGGGAGATCTTTCAGACAATTCATGAGGGCCACAATGGCTTAAATAAATGTCGTGAGCATGCTACACATATGATGTGGTGGCCTCACATTAGCCAGGATATCAAAGACCACATCAGCAGGTGCAGGTATTGCCTTGAAAAGCAGCCATCACAGAGAGAGCCACTCATTTCGTCCGTCCTTCCCAGCTACCCATTCCAGAAAATCAGTGTTTACATCTGTAAACTGAACAATGAACACTACCTAATTGTCACAGATGCCTACTCTAGGTACTTAGAGATAGCCTACCTTCATCAGCTTACCAGTACCACAGTCATCAACAAGTGAAAAACATCTTTGCTTGTCATGGCATCCCTATGACAGTCATCTCAGACAATGGGGGCCAGTTTTCATCCGACGCCTTCGCAAAGTTTGCGGAAGAGTGGAACTTCAACCACAAGATGTCAAGCCCGCATTACCGCAGGGCAACGGTGGAGCTGAAAAGGCAGTGCAGATTGCGAAGAACATCCTACATCAGAAGGAAGTCTTCAAGGGCACTCTTGCATACAACGCAACCCCGATCCCAGAGTTGGGAGCCAGCCAAGGAGAGCTAGCTTTCGGAAGGAAGCCAAGGACAACACTACCAGTTCATCCTCAGAAGTATACTCCCAAGATTGTTCCCAGAGATGTCCTCCAACAGAGAGACAAAGTCTTCAAAGATCACCAGAAGAGGAACTTCGACAACCACTATGGTGCTCAGCCACTGCCTCTTCTTCACCCTGGCAACCCCGTTCTTATCAAATTGCAGGGGGAGAGGAGGTGGGAGAAACCAGGAGAAGTTGTGAAAGAATGTGCTCCAAGAAGTTACATCATTAAAACCCCTTCTGGAGAGCTGAGGCGCAACTGCAGACATCTTCATCTTGCTGAATCGATCCATCCACCGCTGATTCCAACCCATCAGCAATCAGCAGTGCCTGCTCAACCTATCTGCCAACCAGTGCAACCTACCGACCAGGATTCACCAACACCTGAGAGGTCCGAGCCAACAGTACAATCAGTCACACCACCAACACCTGTAATCACTTCACCAGGTAGACACACCAGATGTGGCAAGAAGATAGTCTTACCTGCAAGATACCACGATGAGTGATTTGTGTAGAGACCCATGGCCTGTCACTAGGTGGCAACAGTGGAGCTAGGTTGCCTTCCTAGTTAGTCTAGTCATTTGTCCACATGAGTGTGACCATATATCTAGTCATTGGTAGAGGACAGCAGACTATCCTGCAGTAATCATTGTGCATGGCCTGTTTTCCAAGTAAGCAGCATGTGTAGCTAGGTTGATCTTACTTGATGAATATTAAGTAACCGTGTACCTTGGTTACAATTATAGGTTTGTGTTAAGTTTCATCAAGGAGTCCAGAAACAAGAGCCTTGTATCCTTTTACATGTTCGATATTTCCAGTAATTCATTGACAGTTTGCATGCAAGAATGAAAACTCAGAAAAGTGATCCTATGAAAGACTCAGTGACTTCAGTGTTTTGAAAGTTTATTTCCACAGATCTTCTTAAAGCAGTTAACATTGTAAGAACATTTGTAAAGTTTGAAGAGCTAATTCAGTGTAAAGGGGCAACCCTAATTTTGATGAAAATTCTAACTTAAAAGGGGGAGATGTATCAGTATCAACCTCTTATGGTCACCTGTGTGCGAAAGTATGGTTACTATGCATGTACGAAACTATAATAAACAGGTGGCTTCAGAAGTTACTTTGTTTACAGATGTGGCACCCCAAATGAACACGCTGTCTTGTCTAATATGTTTCAAGTGTGAATGCTGTATAAATTGAGTCTGTGTGCAAGCCAGATCCCATTACAATTAACACCTCAACAAGAAAAGTGTCATCCTCTGAAACATTGATCACATTTATGCAATTAATCCATCTAATATTATAAAAACAACTGTACCTATTTTTGGGCTTAGTGACCACTTTCTGATATGTTTAACTTGGTCAAAAAAAGCTTCTTAAATTCCTATTTGTAGGTGAAAACACATTTCTTTTCGAAGTTACAAATCGTTTGATACAGACAAATTTCTTTTTGATTTATGTATGGCTTATTTGTCAGAAGTTTACCAGTATATTGACCCTAAAGAAGCTCTTGATGTATGGTACCAAACCTTTCTCTCTGTTTATAACAAACATGCACCACTCAAAACAAAACGGTCAAATTCAAAGAAAAGCCTCCATGGCTTTCTGATGAAGTTAAAACAGCCATAGCTAAACGTGATTTCCTATTGAAAACAACAAGTAAGGATGACACCTTCCAAAAAAAATGGAATAAGGCAAAAGTATTAAAAAGAGCAGCAAAAAAGAAATATTTCAGTGAGCTCATTTCGTCAAAAAATATGTTAAATTACTTTGGAAAGCCATAAACCAGTTATCTCGTAAACTTTTAATCTCTGTAGCCCATTTATCAAATAACCTATCAGTTGAAGAAATGAATAAACATTTCTCTACTGTAGGAGAAAAAAATATTCCTGCTGACTATACTAATTGTAACAATTTACTTCTGTTGCAGGATTTTTGGCAATTCCAAAATTTGTCAATCAAAGCTGAAATTTGGATTCATTGGTGTTCATGAGGTGTACAAGGAGCTGTGATCATCAAAACAGTCAAACTCGCGGGGCTTGGATGACATTGACAGCAAAATTTTGCAAATTTCTGCACCCATAATCTCTTAACACATTACCTTATATTTATAAACTTTGTATAGAAAAAACAAGTTTTTCTCAAGCGTTTAAAGACGATAAAGTGCTACCACTCTATAAATCTGGTGATCCAAATGATCCCAAAAATTAAAGACCAATCTCAATCCTGTCAACCTTATCTAAGCCACTCGAAAAACATCTAAAACACCACCTCTTATCCCATTTTACTACTTATAACTTATTTCATGCAAATAAAAGTGGATTCAGAAAAGATCACTCATGCCATACTTTACTCAAAAATCTTGTAGAACAGTGGCATGACAACACCAATAATGATATATTTACTGGGACCATATTTGTTGATTTTGCTAAGGCTTTCGATAGATATGATCATGCTCTCTTATTAAGAAAATTACGCATGTATGGTTTACACCCAGAATCAGTTGAACTTATATCCTCTTTCGTTTCAAATAGAAGACAAACAGTGTACCAGGACAGTCAAACAACCACTATTATGCTGATTGACTATGGTGTTCCATGGGGATCTGTCCTAGGTCCCATTCTCTTTTCAGTCTATGTAAATAATTTGCCTTTAAATGTATTAAATAAGTGTGAATTGTTTGCTGATGACACTACAATTCATAATAAAGCTAAATATGTCAGTGTTGTATGCACTGAGTTACAAAAAGATATTGATAACCTTATTAAATGGTCTGATATTAATCACATGGCTATCCACCATGAAAAGTCAAAACTCATGCTAGTCACAAGGCCAAAAAGACAAAATATAAAATCTCAACTACCAGTTATTAAAAGTCTATCACAAAAGTTTAGAAGAAGTGGAATCTCATAAATTGCTTGGTTTAAATATTGGTAATCATCTGTCTTGGTAAAGTCATGCTTCAATTCTGTCTGAGAAGCTAGCCTTAAAAAAATTTCAGCTGAAAAGAATAAAACATTTGCTAGATCAACATACTCGGAAGTTAATTTTTTATGCTGACATACAACCAGATATACATTATGCCTCTACATGTTGGGACTTAGCAAGTAAAAATTGCCTTCAGCCACTAGAGAGTTTATATAGATGTTCATCAAAATTTGTACTCCTTAAGTCAACATCTTTGCAAGATATAGATTACAAAGAACTCAACATTTTTCCATTCAAATTACGATGTTGCTTTAACAAAGGTGTTTTTATGTACAAAATAATAAATAAATTTGCCCCAAAATATCTTTCTTAAAGATTTTTTATAAGAAATATTCGGGTAAGAGTACTATCTCTATCCCCCGTCCAAGAACTGATATGGTTAAGTCATCCCTTATCTATTCAGGCAGCTAAGAATGGGATGAAATTCCAGATAAAATAAAGCAGAAAAGTAGTCTGTCTTCATTCAAAAAAGCTTATCATAAATATTTATTTGAAATGTTCTGAAGGAAATATTATCTTATCGTTTTATTTTGTTGATTGACGGTTGTATTTCCCACTGTCTAGCCCTTACTATGCTTTGAGTGTGTGTGTGTGTGTGTGTGTGTGTGTGTGTGTGTGTGTGTGTGTGTGTGTGTGTGTGTGTATGTGTGTGTGTGTGTGTGTGTGTGTGTGTGTGTGTGTGTGTGTGTGTGTGTGTGTGTGTGTGTGTGTGACAATTTGATTTTCTTGTACTTCATTTCTTTGCTATTATATCATTGAAAATGAGGGTTGCTTTGTGTTATGAATGTAGAATTATTGTATTGCGATAGATAAGGTCTTGGATTAGTTGTTTATTCATTTGTGTATTTATGTTACTGTATGTGTTTGTTTGTTTGTTTGTTTGTTTTTGTGTGTGTGTGTGTGTGTGTGTGTGTGTGTGTGTGTGTGTTGTGTGTGTGTGTGTGTGTGTGTGTGTGTGTGTGTGTGTGTGTGTGTGTGCGCGCGCCCGTATGTGTGTGCATTGAAATTCTAATTTACTTAAACTCTACATTTTTTCTTAATGTTATTAAATGGTGTATGGGGTGCGTTTTCTTCTGTTTGAATAAAATGAATTGGATTTGTGATTAGAATGTCGTCTTTGATAGTATGTTTATTCCAATAGGCATTCATATAAATCGTATTGATGAGTATGTTTTATTGGTATGTGAGTGTGTGCACGCTCGCGCGCACGTATGTGTGTGTGTTTGAGTGTGTGCATGTGTGTGTGTGTGTGTGTGCGTGTGTGTGTGTGTGTGTGTGTGTGTGTGTGTGTGTGTGTGTGTCAAAGTCAAAGTCAAAGTCAAAGTCAAATTTTTATTTACAGATGGTACATTGAGTAAGCAAAACAATTGCTTTTTTTCATCAAGCCATCTACAAAGAAAAGTATGTAAGAAAATGAAAAAGAAAAATATCAACAATAATGACAACGACAATAATAACAGCAATAAAGAGGACTAAAATGATAATCACTGAAAACTAGCCAACTACACACATCTTAAGCAAAATTTTAGCATATCAATATTTAAACATCTCAATATTCAAAATGCATACATACTAATAAACACTTGTTATCGACCAATCACCCACCCATGCCTGCTATTATTTGTTAGATACACATGTGAAACATACACATGCACATACATGCACAAACACACACACTCACACACACACACGCACACACCCACACCCAAACCCACCCACCCACCCACCCACATCCACACACACACACACACACACACACTGCACAAACAGCATATACAAACATCATATATACATACAAACATACACATATGCGCGCGTAGGTGCACCGTTGCATTATTCTACACGAAGTCATTTAATTATATTACAACAAACTTACATTGAAAATAATAACAACAACAACAAAATATCAGTGAATAGCACAAAAGTACACAGTGGTGATAAGGTAAAACTTACAAGTCTTTTTCACTACTGTTATTCATGAGATAGTTTTTTAAGTGTTTTTTAAATTGGGTTTTGCTTGTAGTACTTTTTAGATCTACTGGGAGATTATTCCATAAATGACAACCCGAATACAGAAAACTTGACTTGTAGAGGTCATTTCTGGGTCTTGGGAACGTTAATAAATGATTATGCCTGTGCGGATTTATTTTGAAGGATTTTTTAATCTTAGGAGGAGCATTTCCGTTTATAACATTATGCATGCACACAGCTTTGTTGAAAAAAAGTCTTTTATGAAAAGTCAGTATATTTAATTGCTTGTAATCTGAAACAGTCAATGAGCTTGACTTTAACAGAACCAGCTTAAGTGCTCTTTTATATAAACGGTGGATAAATTTCAAATTTGTTTCACTGCATTTGTCCCATAGTGTAGATGCATAGTCGATAATTGGCAAAACATGGCCACAAAAGAAGAGTTTACGGGAATGGTTGTCGAGAAAGTTCTTTATCTTAGATAGCTGAAGTAACCTGTTAGAGAGACGTTTTCCCAGAGACATCACGTGATCTGTCCATGTCAAGCTCTTGTCAATAGTGATACCTAGTATTTTATGAGAATCCACTTCTTCAATTAATCGTTTGTCAATAAACAAGGGTTTAAAACTGGATTTCATTTTTTGTCTTTTCTGTCTAGCTGAAACATACATACATTTTGTTTTTTTGGCATTTAAAGACATATGATTTAACTGTGTCCAAGAAATTAGTCTGTCAATGTTATCCTGTAGTTTGTTGCCTAACGTATTGGGATCAGAGTCACTACAGAACAGAGATGTATCGTCAACACACGTGTTGAATTTGGGACTGGCAAGACGTGTTGAATTTGTGCTGCTTGTTTATGCAAAATTTGATAAGCTACAGGTTGCTAATCCTTGCAAAATTTTGCAACCATTTTCCTAACTATCATGTGAACACAAAGGTATCAGTGTATTACTTCTGGAATCCAGGTACTGTTCATTATTAACATTTATAATATTTATATGAAATTATGAAGAAGTTTAATCCTGAAGTTTGTTCATCAATTTCGCAGGGAGTTGCGAAGTAAACTGTGTTGTCTGCACGTGCAGTGTGTAGCAGCGTAAACCGTAAACTTGGTGTGCTGATTGACAGGTTTCGTTTGTGTTTTGAACTGTATAAGATGGATACCTGCTAGTTCCCTCCCCTGGTCCCCTGTCTGGGTTGACTTGCTTGACTGACAACATTAGCACAAAAAAATGGTTTATGCATTTCACCATATTAATTTAGGTTGTAATGGATAACTCTTCCACTGTGAAGAACAAGAAACTGCAGCTTATATTAGACTGCTTTCAAAAAACTTTTACATGCTCTGATAAAGAAATAATTTCCTGGAGAAATGGTCTTTTTTATCGTTATGCATCAGTTGCCAACGATTTGGTGATAGTGGAAAAGCATGACTATGATCACTGTGATAATCCCATATCCCTTCCCATGTGGATCAAACAACCCACCCCTTCCTACCTGGCGAAATCAGTGATACGTGTTTTCCAAGATGATTCCAAGCACATTACCTTATCGCTGTATTTTACGCGTCAAAATACGGGGACATTACTGTGTCAGGGAATAGACTGTGAAAAATGGGATAAAGAAGAATGTGAAGTACTGAAACATGTAGTAACTGACTATTGTGTAAACGATGATGTGAATGCTTTCAAGGAGGCTCTGATTTCAGTTCCGCTAACTTTTCTGACAGGAGATCGTGACAACATTATGTTAAGTGCTCCTGTGTGTGATGAAACCGTTTCTTCTCCACAAGCCCCTTCCTTTCCTCTTGCTCTTGATCAGTTGCAAGATGAGGAAAGCATGTCGGACCACCGGAGCGACTTTTCCAATGAATCTCCAGTATCCAGTCCAATAACAGCAATACAGATCAACACAAGTGAGAAAGACCATTTCTGCAATGTAGGAGCACAAATGTGTACTCCAAACTGGAATGAAAGTCCAACTCCTATTGTCACCATTGAAACAGCTACAAAGCAAAGAATAAAACCAACCCCTAAAGCAGTGAAGCTGGCAAAACGCCATCGTAGTACACTGGGACCTTCCGAACATATGCAAAAGACATTGACTGAAAAACTACTCAATATCGAAACTAACCTTAACTTAATGTATAGCAGTCACTTAGAACATGAAGCTGACCTCTTGTCTCGGCTAGAAGATTTTAAAGTTTCGATCAAGAATGAACTGAAAGTCCATGTAGACCACAAGTTAGAAAGTATACATATTCTTTTCGATGACGTTAAGTCTGTTATCTTTGATACAGATAGAAAACTGAATAATCTGATCAAGGAAAATCAGTCATTGAAATCTGCATTGGGTACAGTCTTTTCTGAATTAAAACAAATAAAGCAGAAACCATGCTCCAAGAAAAATGTGGCAATCCAATGTGACATTAGCACAGACTGTGTAGTGCTAGTGACTCCTGCTGTGAAAGATCAGAGGGTGTATGATACAAATGACTCTCTTTTGTTACAGTCTCATCCACATCCCAAAGCTCAAGGTGAGGTTTCAGACCATTCCCTTACCTCAGAGGTCGGAGATGATGAAAACTGTGCGAAAGGGACTTCTAAGTCCTTACCTCAGATCGATGAGGAGACCACTGAAAAATTAGACGTGTCTACTAAAAACCGTTTCCAGGTTCTCTCTAATCTCAGTGAGGAACAAATCTCTTTGAGATGCAATACAAATGCCCTAACTTACTTCAGATCAAGAAAGTACACGACAACTGACCGACCCAAAACAAAAACATGACCAGACACTGAATAAACTAACCATTCCTTCTGACTGTTCATCTGTACTGATTGGTGACTCTGTTATCAGAAACATAGACCCTAAAAGACTAGAAACCTCTAGTGATCTGATATTCAAAATATGCATACCTGGTTTGACTCTTTCAAATACTACAAACTGGTTACGTACCTTAACTAAACATAAACAAGTAAAGACTGTCATTGTGCATGTTGGAGTTAATGACTGTCCAGGTGGACCCATTTCAATTGAGGATTGGAATGATCTTATTACTTCCTGTAAACAGTGTTTTCCTTCAGCCTCTATTGCTGTCAGTTCTATTCTCCCTGCTCGTGGCAGGCACCAGTTAAATAATACAATAAAACCTTCCAACAGAAATCTCTATACTGCTTGTACTCAAATGCAGATAGACTTGATTGACAATCAAAAAACCTTTGTGACTGACAATGGTGCTCCACGACAGGCCCTGTACAAGGATGCTGTCCACCCTAGCTTTAAGGGAACAGCTCGCTTGGCAGTAAATTTTTAAAAGTTCCTTCCCCAATCCTTACATCTTTACTCTGTTGACCAGACTGAAAATGAAAACCTTTCCATAGATCAACAGTATACCCACCATAGCCGTCCTATTTTACCACTGAGCATAAGGGATAGAGACAAGAACTATCGTCCTGACCTTAGAGCTGGGCCAAGGACACACAGTAATCATAAAAAGCTGCTTCGGGCACCTCACATGGTGTCAACAGCTGACTTTCCCCCATTGCCCACACGTAACAATATAATCCAGCATGATAGAAATCATCTAAAACAGGATTACATATATGACCAAAGACCTACAGAGGGTCGGGATGATGTTTCCAGGGACGTGTCAGTCCCATATCAAACCAGGCAGTCCCAGCCCAATGTACACTACAGTTTACCTTTCCCCATTCCTGCATTGCCCCAGCAGTCCCCCCTCAGTTTACTTACTCTGGGCGCATGGTTCCTGAGGGGTCATATCCACAGTTTCTGGGTCCCTTTCACTATCCTCCTAACGCTTTTAACAGTTTTGGTCTTTACCAGAGGCAAACCAGCTTCCCTTCCAGTTACGCTGGATCAAGTTTTCACCATCCACCACAGGACCGCATCCCTGACGCAAGGAACTGGCTTTCTTCTGGTGCCCCAGGCCAGTGGACTCCGAGGATGATGAATTTGCCGCTACAGATGGTGCCTCATCAAGATCATCCACTGACTATATATTCTGAAGCCCATTAGAAGGAATAGTTGATTATTTGCGGGGGGGAGGGGGGGGGGAAGTAAAACATGTATCAGTACTTATTACTTGCTTGTTTTTGAACATGTTTTCTTGAATTGTGGTATCTTTCTTTTTTCTTATCTTTCTTCATTTATGTCGGGGATGGTGGAGTGGGCACTCGTGTGCTATTTTACATCCAGTCCCTGTGTATATGCACTTTTGTCAATCTTGTAGTGTGTTCACACCGGCACACGTGGCCTGCTCTTGCGAAGGGCGGAGCGGGATTTGGCGTGTGCGCGGGGTGTTCTGCGTGCTTTCGCACGCGGGCCCTCGGTTTGTGGTCTCATCCGAAGGACTTTCTGTTTATGAACTATGTCAGCAGCATAAGTTTTCACAGACTGGGGACTACGTTGAATGTTTCAGAGGCAGACGGACATTTCTAGGAAAGATTGAAAAAAAAAAAAATATATATATATATATATATATATATATATATATATATATATATATATATATATATATATATATATATATATATACTATTATAATAGTACTTTTTTCTGTCCTAAATTGTATTAAGTATTAAGTGAAGGGTTTATTAGATGGGCATCAGTTTGATGTTCTTGGTTCATTGATTTTTGTTTGTTTGTTTTTTTCTTCAGATTGTTCATTTTTGCTTGCTCAAAAAATTCTATAGTATTCTATGTTGAAAAAACTGTGTGAGTCTTTTTTGAAATTGTTTTTGTGAGTAGCCATTCTTGGGTTTTTTCTCTTCATTATTCGTGGTGTGTGTGTATGTGTGTGAAAAATTGTTAATATTATTTTGTCATATGCTGATTATTGTATTTGTATATCTTTCTCCTTTGAATTTCCATTTTGTAATTCCCATTTTTGGATTCCTCACATTTAAAAGATTAGGAGTTCCAGATTAATTTTTCACTCAATATATGACATGTCTTTAACTTTGGACACCTGGCCGATGAAGCATGGTCTCCGTATTGGCTATCTCAATATAAACAATGCTACTAATAAAATAGATGATATTGCAACCATTCTATATAATAATGATAATCCCTTTCATTTATTTTGCTGTGCCAAGTCTCGCCTTTCTTCAAAATTTACTGATGCAGACATTAACATACCAGGGTACCAAATCCTCCGTCTAGATCCTGATAAACCCAAAACCACTGGTTTACTTACATATTTTGCATCTTCTCTAAATTGTAAAAGACTCCACAATTTCGATGTTTATGATATTGAATCAATTTGGATAGAAATTAAACTGCAGCGCAATAGACCTCTCTTGATAGGCTTTGTATACCGAAATCCATCAGAATCTACAGTGTGGATAGATAAATTTAATTCCCTTATGGATGAAGTGATACTTTTGAACCATGAAACCGTTATTCTTGGAGACTTTAACATAGATTTATTAAAACCAAAATCTAAATGGTACCATAACTACACATTTCATGGACTTGAACAGTTAATTGACAAACCAACGCGAGTAACTAACAACACTGCAACATTGATAGATCATATATATACTAACACGAAACAACATATAGTCGAAGTTTGTGCTCCATCATGTGGGAGTAGCGATCATAATCCAGTTTGTTTTACCTGGTTCAAAAATCGAATAAAAATTCCTAAGGTAGGACATAAAACAATTTATTACAGAAGATTTTAAAACTTTAATGAGAGTGATTTTGTTTCTGACCTGTTAAATTCACCATTAAACCATGTATATCAAATAAGAGATCCCAATGAAGCTGTTGAATTTTGGATTAATACATTTATTTCAGTTTACAATAAACATGCACCCTTCATAAGGAAAAGAGTTAAGGATGTAATAAAACCACCTTGGATAACAAAAGATATTGAATCTGAAATACATTATAGAAACTATTTAAAAACTCATGGAACAAAAGAGCAATATAAACACCAAAGAAATAAAGTTAATTCAATTAAACGCCGATCAAAGCGAAACTACCTTCAAGAGATGTTGCTGTCAGCAAACGATTCTCGCCAAGTCTGGAAAGCTATAAATTTATTAACAAACAAACGTGTATCCAAAAGTCAACATGCCATTAAAGACATATCAGCAGATGAATTAAACTGTCACTTTTCAAATGTTGCAGATAAAGTTATATTACATGACAGATCAAGAGATAACGATCTTCATTATTTAAAACAATACATGGAGTCAAAACCAATTAACTTTCCTTTCTACCTACCACCAATGACTATTCTTGATGTACTCGAAAGCTTAGTTCTAAAAAAGAAGTCAAGAACTCGTGATTTAGATGACTTAGATGCGAAAATATTAAATCTTTCAAGCCCGTTGATTTTCGACTCACTTACCTACCTATACAATTTGTGCATTGAAAAAAATTGCTTCCCTTACAAACTGAAGCAAGCTAAAGTTATACCTGTTTACAAGTCGGGTGATTCCTCTTCTCCGTCAAATTACAGACCGATTTCTATTTTGTCTGTCTTATCTAAGCCTGTTGAAAAGCATTTACAAAAATCCATATATTCTTACTTTACTAATAACAAACTTATGAGTGAAAGTCAGTCTGGGTTTAGAAAAAACTATTCCTGTCATACAGCTCTTATCCAACTCACTGACAATGTCTTGCATAATATAAATGAAAATAAATTTACTGGTCTTCTTTTTGTTGATTTCGAGAAGGCTTTTGATGTCATTAACCACTCTTTATTATTGCGTAAATTATACTTGTACAAGCTAACACCAGAAATTATTAATCTTTTAGCAAGTTTTTTGTCAGATAGGAAGCAGCTAGTGGTAGTAAATGACCAAACATCAGATTTAGTAGACGTTAAACATGGTATACCACAAGGATCAGTGCTCGGACCCCTACTGTGTGTGTGTGTGTGTGTGTGTGTGTGTGTGTGTGTGTGTGTGTGTGTGTGTGTGTGTGTGTGCGAGAGAGAGATTTGAAAATCTGATTGTTTTGAACTGTGTCTTTCGCTTTTTGTGTCTTTGAAATTGTGTAGGGATGTGTTTTTTCTTGCTACCTTGGAATAATTTGAATTTGTAATCTAGAGTGTCATGGTGGATAAGATTATAAGTAAGGATATTGACTTCAAATAGTGTATATTGTGATTTTGCTGATGCCTGTAATTGTGAGTGTAGGTGGATAGTTGGTTATATAAATAACTAAGTGATTAAGTTTATCATTTGCTTTATTATATCTATACGCTATATAATTCCTTATGATTGTTTGCCTGTTGCCAGTCGTTGGTTTTTTTTGTTTATTTGGGGGTTTTTTTGGGGGGTTGTTGTTTTCTTTTCTGAGGACCTGGTGTAAAGAAGCCTCTGGCTTATCCATATTTCCTCAATAAAACATTCCAGTTCGAGTTTCTCTCTCTCTCTCTCTCTCTCTCTCTCTCTCTCTCTCTCTCTCTCTCTCTCTCTCTCTCTCTCTCTCTCTCTCTCTCTCTCTCTGGTTCCGGGGGGTGAGCTTAGCTCGCGTGGAGCGAAGACGTGTTTTGGAATTGCTCTGCATTTTTCTACTTTGTTGGCTTTTTCATTTGTTTATTTCTATATTTCTGTTCTTTTGTTTTTGTTTATGGTTTGTTTTCTTCACTCTCCTTTGGTAGAACGATGGGATGTGATATACAACTTTACCGTTGTACCATTGGACATTTCGTTTCAATACTGATCAAAATTCTAACCAGGTACGCCTTGAAAGCTGCAAAAAGAATTCGTGGCCTATAACTTCATAGCACAGCTGGGATGCTGACTGTTGCAAGCCTCCTGGCATTCCTACTGATGACAGGCATAGAACCCAACCCTGGTCCCACACAAACAGATAGGGATAGTGAGAAAACCCAGGCGAAGCAAATTACACCTGATGCTTTGGCCAGAGAGGGATTTCCACACCTGTCCCCTCCACACAGACAGAGAAGATCGACTGACTAATGCTGTGGAAGAAATGGCAAATGCAATAGGGCAACTTCAGGCATCACAGGAAACGCTGTCATCCCACATCGACTCAAAACTGGAAGACATGGAAAAGAAACTTGTGGGGGAGGTGAACGAGCTGTATGACAGGTGTGACACTCTACAATGCGACGTGGATGCTATGAACGACATTTGCTGTGAAGTGAAGGAGGAGAACTCTTCGCTACTGGAAAAAATCACACGTCTGGAGGAAAGACTGGAAGCTGCAGAAAATCAAGGCCATCCGAAAAATCTCCTCTTCTTTGGCATTCCTCATGGAGTCTCCAAACAGTGGGCTGACTGTGAAGCTAAGGTATGTGAGGTAATTAGAACTGATTTAAAGATAGCCGAAAACGTGCTCACATAAGGTGCCTATAGACAGGGTAAGGCCATTTTGGTCAAATTTCAGTCAAGAAAACACAAAGAACTGGTCTTGAGCGCTGCAAAAAAACTCAAACTGGCAACAGTATATGTCAAAGAAGACTTCCCTCCCGAAGTAAGAAGCAAGAGAAACAGCCTGCAGCCTCTTCTCTGCTCCCTGCAGGCTGACGGTAGGAAGGCGTTCTACAGCTTTGACAAAGTGGTGTGCGAGGACACAGTCTATACATTCAACACTCACAGCCAGTCCATCGAACAACATAGCAGGAAGAAACCACAGTCTGGGGCTGCAGCCATACTAGCTGGGGAAAGAAGTCCGCAAACAACCAGACCAGACACGGACCCTTCAGGACCTGTGGGCAAACGCAGGCCGAACCTGGATGCAGCAGGAGTCAAACCCAGCGGTTCCTCCCGCGGCCACCATGGACGCCAAACACGCGGGTTTGGCAGAGGGAGAACGCCACCATCTGCCTTCTGGAGGTAGGAGTTCGGCCCGCCCTTACGCAGGGATGTATCACCGCCCAGGGGTACAAATGAATATCTTCCAGAAACAAATAAGAAAGAAAGCTCAGACAGTGTCGGAAACCATGTGTTGCTACCAACTGACGAATAGCTGTGTAATATGCTACCTAGTAATGATATCGACTTGGGTGATGGGGAACATGAGGAGGAGGAGGAGGAGGAGGAGGAGGATAATTATGATACAAATGAGAATGGCAATACTGAAGAAAATGGTGAAGATGTTGATAACTATAATGACGGTGGGGTTTGGGGCGATGATAGGGTTAATGATTACAATGACAACAATGATGATGAGATGATGATGGTGACTGTAATGATGGCAACGATGACTATGACAATGATCTATCATCTAAACATGATATTTCGGATGGAAATATAAATACAACAAACTCCACCAACAGTGTAAAATTCCTAATGTGGAACATTGGTGGCCTTGCCAGCCAACTAGGAGACAGTGATTTCATAAGCTATGTCAGTAGTTTTGATATTGTGTGTGTTATGGAAACTTTTCTACAAGATTTTTTTGACTTATCCTCTCATTTTGTAGATTTTGTTAAATATACTTCTCCTGCAATTAAACTTTCTAATCAGGGTCGCTGTTCAGGGGGTATCTTATGTATGGTTAAAAAAGGTATTGCAAAATACGTAGATGCGATTGATTTGTCTCTTGATCATATGTTGGTTATGAAATTGTCAAAGCTATTGCATGGTGGAATGAAAGATATTGTCTTCATACCTGTATATGGACCACCTTGTAATAGTCCATATTACCATACAAAAAATTCATCATGTTATATAAATGATATAGAAATCTCCGTACGAAACATCATGGAGGGACAGGGAGACAGTGAGATACATCTTTTTGGAGATCTCAACTCAAGGACAGCAGACTACCAAGTTAACACACAGAATATGTTAGGTGCCTTTGTACGAAACCAGGACTGTAATGAGGAAACGGTTTTTCATGGTCGGGTATCCGAAGATGATGTCTTAAATGGTTTTGGTTCTGCTCTCTTAGACTTCTGTGTAAACTTTTATCTGATTATTTTGAATGGCTCTGCAACATAGCAGAGTCCAGCAAGTACACCAACCTGTCTCATCAATGTAACAGAGTTGTTGACTATTGCTTGTCAACATATGGGTTAGCAAATAGTATAAAGGATCTGTGCATTGGTACAAGAGTTGAATCATCGCACATGCCCCTTACATTTGTGTTTCAGACAGGAAGAGAACAATGCAATGTAAAACAACAACAACCAGGTAGAAAACTTATTTGGAATGAGGATGAGAGGGAAATTTTTTTAACTCTATCTCATCATCAGAATTCCATGACAAAATAAATGAAGCGATTCGGATGATCGATTATGATGCTGACAGAGCACTGTACATGTTTAATGATCATCTAAATAACGCTGCACAGGGTATGTTTAGGAAGGTTGGGGGCAACAGCAGAACTTTTACTCAGAGATCCTAGTGGTTTGATCAGGAATGCCTACAAAAGAAAAGACTTGCAGGAAGGCAACTGAGAAAGTATAAAAGAACTATATAAAAAAAAAAGGTGAAGACAAAGCACACTTTATCATACTGAGGAAGGAATATAAAGCCACAATTAGACAGAAGCATTAAGAACATAAAAAGAAAAGAGTTATAGAGCTTGTAGACGCCTCTAAAAATCCAAAGCGCTTTTGGTCCATCATTCGTAAATCCCGGTGCAGAACCTTACACCACTCTGAGATAACGGCAGAAGAATGGTGTGAGCACTTTAAATCACTACTAAGTACAGGTGCTGATGTTGGTGAGATAGAAGAGGACATGCAGTCAGAGGAAGGTATGGGAGATGACTACTTAGACAGTGATATAACAGAGGACGAAGTCGGAGCAGCCATTAGGCGGCTAGGGGATGGGAAAGCAGCTGGTTTTGACAGTATTCCAAATGAGATTATTAAAGCAGCAGAAAAAGTTATTGTACCTTTTCTTCTTAAGCTATTTAAATACTTGTTCAAAAAAAGTGTGTATCCAGTTGAATGGACAAAGTCCGTCATTATACCTCTGCATAAGAAAGGAAGTACCAACAATCCAAATAACTACAGGGGAATATCCCTACTCAACACATTATCTAAAGTTTTCACTGCTGTCTTAAACAAAAGGCTATACAAATGGGCAGAATCCAATAATGTTATAGATGAGAGCCAAGCTGGATTTCGCAAAAACTATTCAACAATAGATCATGTCTTTACTCTTCATGCTTGCATCCAGAGGTAATTTTCAAAACATGCTAAACTGTATGTGGCATACATAGATTTTTGCAAAGCATACGATACAGTTAAACGTCCTGTGTTGTGGTCAGTTTTGTGGAGAACCGGTATACAAGGTAAAATGTTAAAAATTTTGAAGAGCATGTATGGGACTGTAAAAACATGCATTAGAAATGGTAACAAAAATTCAGATTTCTTTGACTGCATGCAGGGTTTAAAAAAGGGCTGTGTAGCGTTACCAGTGCTCTTTTCCTTCCTTGTAAATGAACTTGCCCAAGAAATATTAAGTCAAGGTAAGCAAGGAATACGACTTTTACCAACTGAAATGGAACTGTTTATCATGTTTTTTGCTGACGATATTGTTTTGATGTCCCACTCTATCACTGGTTTGCAAAGTCAACTAAATGCTCTCTTTTGTTTATCCAGCCCACTTAATCTAAAAAAAATCCAAAGTGATGGTGTTCAGGAAAGGTAGTTTTCTGTCATCAAAAGAAAAGTGGTTTTATGGTAAGGAAAGAGTGGAGGTCGTTAACACTTACAAGTATATGGGTGTTACCATGTCCAAAAAAATGAGCTGGAATGTAGCAGTAAAATGACAGAATTACACGAATCAAAAAAATGCACTACCGAAACAATATCATGTTTATCAAAAATGCATTGCAATTATGCCAGAGTTTTCTTCAAAGTGTTTGATACCCAAATTACACCAATGTTATTGTATGGTTCGGAAATCTGGGGCTATACACAGTACGAGTCTTTAGAGAAGGTGCACTTGTTTGCATGTAAGAGATTTTTAAAGATTTCATTGAGAGCCTCTAATAACTTGGTTTATGGAGAATTAGGCCGCCATCCACTATATGTAAACTCTGCAGTAAACTGCATACGATACTGGTTCAAACTTCTAAAACAACATAACGGTAAATATTCAAAATGTGCCTACAACATGTTACTGGAAAGGCACAATCAAGGACATGCAAATTGGGTTACACGCATTCGGGATTTACTATGCCTTAATAGGTTCTCATTTGTATGGGCCTATGGCAGGGTTGGTAATGAAAAAATGTTCCTACGCGAATTCAAAATGAAATTAAAGGACGTGTTCTGCCAGCAGTGGTTCTCGCACTTTGAGAGAACAGATCGAAGTCAAATGTACAGCGAACAAAAGAGCTGTCTTGACAGAGAAAAGTACGTTGAACTGATCAGCTTTAATTAAAACCTGTATAGAACAGCTCTAGCACGATTTAGGATTGGAGTTTCGGAAATAAACTGCCACCGATTTAAATATACATTGCTTACTGAGAAAAGAAATTGCCCGTTTTGTAAAAATGTATTAGAAGACGAAATCCATGTTGTTTTTTATGCTCACTGTATAGAGACATACACCAAAAGTATTTAACTATTACTGATACGAGACCATTTAAAACACAGTATGCTAAATTGTTAAGTTCTCAGAAGGAAGAAACTATCTTTAACTTCAGCAGATTCCTGAATTTCATGCTGCAGGAGCGACAGAGACAGATGACCATGTAATATTGTCAGCATTGTTAGCCCTGCCCTTAGTCAACGGGCACACATATACATGTGCTCTATCATTTGGAAAATATGTTGACATAAATAATGGTGAATTTATATGGATAACAACATAGGTGTGCCCACACGTGTGTGTGTGTGTGTGTGTGTGTGTGTGTGTGTGTGTGTGTGTGTGTGTGTGTGTGTGTGTGTGTGTGTGTGTGTGTGTGAGTGAGTTGTGTGCGTGCGTGTGTGTGAGTGTGTGCGCGAGCATGTGCCGTGTGTATGTGTGTGCGCGTGCGTCTGTGTGTGTATATATGCGTTGGTGCGTGCGTGCGTGCGTGCGTGTTTGTGTGTGTGTGTGCATGCGTGATTGTGTGTGTGTGTGTGTGTGTGCACGCGTGCAAGGAAGTGACATTGCCAAATATGTATACTTTTTCTCTGTATACTGTGTTGTAATTTGAAGAACCTTGTTTCCCACTTCATGATGCGTGATTGTCAGTTACTGATTTCTGAATTATCAAAACCCCAAAAGTACTGGACTGTTGGCCTTAAACATTAACATTTCGTATTCGTATTCTCTCTGGTTCCAGTCCGGTCAAGGAGACTTCTCTCCTGGAGTTAACATCAGTGCTGACTCCACACTCCCCAAAAGTCGTGCGGATGAGACTTTAAACCGAGGCCCCGAGTGCAAACGCACGCAGAACATCTTGCGCACACGTTAAATCCTGTTCAGCTTTTCGTAAGAGTAGGCCATCGTGTGCCGGTGGGAACACATGACATTCACAAAACCGCATACACACGCGGACTTGACGTAAAAATTCACAAGAGTGCTTATTCCATTATCCTCAATATAAAAGAATAAATCAATCAATCAATCAATCAATCAATCTCTCTCTCTCTCTCTCTCTCTCTCTCTCTCTCTCTCTCTCTCTCTCTCTCTCTCTCTCTCTCTCTCTCTCTCTCTCTCTCTCTCTTTCCCCCCGGGCCTCGGTTTGTGGTCTCATCCAAAGGACTTTGGGGACATGTGTGTGTGAGTGTGTGTGTGTGCGTGCGTGTGCGTGTGTGTGTGTGAGTGTGTGTGTGTGCGCGTGCGTGCGTGTGTCTGTGTCTGAGGATATGCATGTGGGGAGTGTTTTTGTGCGTGCGTGTGTGTTTATGTGTGAGTGTACGCACGCATAACTGTAATAATGATCAGATGATGGAGATGACAACTAGGTCAATGATAGTGATGATGATGATGCAATGTTTTGTATACACTACTATTTGAATATATGTACATGTTGACAGTCATTATGAAGAAATTTGTCATCACCACGCAATCACCCACCTTCTTTATTTCTGTTGCTTGTATTGTGGCCTATAGCCGAAGTATATTAAAGCAATTCAGAGAGAGTTCTCTCTCTCTCTCTCTCTCTCTCTCTCTCTCTCTCTCTCGGTGTTCAAACTGCTCCTCTTAAATGTTGAAAAAATGGACTCTGTTCCTCTACAAATGTGGCGATTTTTTGCAGTAGTGTAGTTGTGTGTTGTGTGCAGCTGATGGTGATGTCTGTTAACTAAAAAGGTCAGTGATTAAGGAGATATTAACATTTTACTAATTAATATGATTTAAAGAAGGACATATATTTATGAATGAAAATCAGTTCTGAAATGCGACCGCGTACCGCCATGTGTGTTGCACGTGCAGTTTGTTGTCAGTTAGAGCAGGACCTGTTGCAAAGCAGGGACAGAACTCCGTAACATCTTTTCCCAAGAGTTGTTTCCCTTTTGACCTTTGGCCCTGGACATGTATTTGATGCACGTGTCAGTGGGCACAGGTTTTGGAAGTGGAAAAATAAGTTGGTGAACACGTGCTGTAAGAGGAAAAAAAATCCAAGTTATTGGCCACAGGTATTGTGAGTGGAAAAAGTAATGTCTCAGCAGGAATTCTTACCACCTCCAGCAGGTATACTGCAAATGCTTGACTGGCGTTTAACACAGATTCAACAGGGATTTCTTATGCACACAAATGGAATAAAGAGTAGTATCGAAGAAAAATTCCAAAATCTGGATACCAGAATCTCCAACTTCTTCGAAGAAATCTACACATTGAAAGAATATGTCATTCAGCAGAAAAAAGACATTCAAGAAATACGAGAAGACAGAGAGCTTATTCTTGACAGACTTGAAGCTGTTGAAAGACAAGTGGAATTCACAGAACAAGCTACTAAAGCATGTAATGTGAAGTTCATTAACGTGCAGGAACTTGATGGTGAGACTGAGTACACAACTGCAAACTGCATTATTGATGTTCTCAATGACCATGCCCCTCAAATGAACTGGCAACTAAGCCACATTTCAAGAGCATATCGAGTTGGAAGACCACGTTCTTGGAGAGGAGAACCACGGCCCATTATAGTCCACTTCTGTAGATGGTCAGACAAGATGGCCATATTGGGAGACCCGGAGCTTCGAGATAACCTCAGAGGGAGTGGCATCAAAGTAGCCTCTGACCTAGCTGTGCACCAGCGAGAAACTGTGGATTGGCATCGGGGGCAGGGACAGATTGCCTTCTATCGACATGGAAAGCTGCATGTCAGAGAAAAGCAGCAACCTTCAACATTCCATGGGGGAAGAAGACAGCCCAGACACCCTCCTCACACCCAAGAAGAAGACTGGCCCCCAGTTCAAGATGGCAGATACATCAGAAAGCAAGTATCAGGTTACTTCAACAACAACCAGTCTCAGAAGCAGAAGATGCAACAAAGTAGATTGTATGCTTGCTGCCAGGAAGAGTACAGTCATGACAATCCTCAGAGTAGACTACAGTACGGCAGGTCATGGCCAAGGCAGCCCCAACGAAGCGTGTCACCACAGCCACATCAGGGGGTCCAGGCAGCAAACAGAGGGCAGCCTGCGAGCTACCCCTACACTGCAATGAGGGTCAGCGAGCGGAGAGTGCAGAGAAATACTCCTGTCCAAGTAAACAGACAAGAGGACAGCAGTGTTCCAGTCACTCCAGGACCATACTCCTACAGCGAAGCAACAAAACAAGGGAAAATGGCCCAGCCCAGCAGACGAATTGTTTTTGTGAAAGACAGGAGCAGAAGATCTCCAATATCTCCTGGTCAAAGCTGCAAATCTGATGTGTGTACCTACAGTCAACAGCAAAACAGAAAGCACAATGCAAGCACAGTCATAGAATCTGATGTCAGTGACCATGAAGGAGACACGCCCCAGAGAAACAGAAGACTTGGTGGGGCACGTCATCTTTCTTGTGAAGACCTGCATATGACAAGACACAAGACTGTGGCTGACAAAACCAAAGACAGTGACAGGGATGACTCCAATGTAGCAGATGACAACAAAGAAGACAGTGACAAGGAAGATACTAATACAGTTGAGGACAACAAAGAAGACAGTGACAAGTAGGATATAAATACAGTAGAGGACAATGAAGACATACCTGACAACTATGAGAGCAGTGTTGACATGTCTGACAAAGAAGGTGAAGATGATACATTTAGCAGGGAGGTACATAAACAGCATTAAGTGACTGATGAAGAGACAGAGGAAGATATCATACCTGACATAAACAGAGCAGAAATTGGAAAGAAGAAAGCAACTCTATGCAGCGATTTATCTGATAACACGACAGTTGACCATACACACATTGAAAACAAAACAGACAGTGCAGACATTACTGGACCAACTAGGACTGTTACTGATGACCACAGACTCAGTGCCGACGACATGTCTAATTGTAATATACATATGGGCAGATACAGCAAGGACTCCACTGACACAGGTAACACTGTCACTAGACCAAAACAAATGGTAAGACAGGAAAGACCATCTAGGTCCACAAAACAGGGTCTACGACCAAGACGAGACACAACTCAAAGTGTCTCCAGACAAAGAGGTAGAAAACTACCAGAAAGATCAAGAAATCAGGCAAGTATCTCTGATTCTTTCAGCAAACAACATTCTTGTTGTAGCTTGAAAGAACATGCCAACTTTAGCATGCATTCTCCAGCTAAGTCTAAAGGCAATGATGCCACTAGTGGCACTAAATAGGGATTCGGCCAGGCCACAGTTTGTGAAAGTAATCCGGTTGATCACAGGCCTAGTATTGAATGCCCAACTTCAAGGATGTCAACATCCAATCTTAATGTAAATAAGTTGTGTTTAAGTTTTCTAAACTATAATGTGCATGGCCTTTTGCAAAAACTAGAAAACAAAGAGTTCATTAATTTTCTTCTTGCTTATGATGTTATTTGTTTAACGGAAACCTTTATTGGAATTGAATTTGAGTCTCACATTTTTCATGATTACTCTATTTTTACTGATAAAGCCAAAAAGTTATCTCATCAGGGGAGATACTCTGGTGGGGTAATTGTCATGGTTAAAAAGAAATTCAGCTCATATGTTGATAAAGTTCATGTTGAGACAGAAAACACTGTGGTTTTAAAAATGCACAAGAATTTACTTGGTACCACTGATGATACTATGTTAATTTGCATGTATATTCCTCCTTCTGATTCTACATTTTGGAAAACAACGCAAGATGTCTATGGCTTAGAAGTTTTGGAGCAGTGTATATTAGATCTTCAAAATGCATATGATGATTTTGGATTGCTGATAATGGGGGATTTTAATGCACGAACCGCAGGTGAAAATTACAGTTTAGATGATGACTATGATAACTTTCAGAATTTACATCATTATCCTAGTTCAAAATTGCCCAGAAAGTCACATGATATGTGTACAAATGTTTTTGGTAATCAGCTGATTGAGTTATGCAACATGTTTGACTGTGTTATATTAAATGGTCTCTGTGATCCAGGCTTTGATGAAAGCTATACATTTATATCACCTTCAGGTTCAAGTGTTGTGGATTATTTCATTGCATCTCTGGGTTTATTTAGTTCGGTTAAACTTCTATCTTTGCTGGTTAAAAACCTAACAGAATCTGATCATCTGCCAGTTTGTATGGAGATGGAAACTAATAGCAATTGCACAGAAACAACATCTCAACAGAAATCAAACAAAAAAATCTGCCAGAAAGTTGTGTGGGACGAAAATAAGAAAAATGATTTTGTAACCACACTAAATAGCAAAGACATTCAAGAAAAACTTACATTCGCCACAAATGCTTTGGAAAACAATATAGAAAACGCTCTGGAAATCTTTGTCAAATGTTTAAAAGAGGCAAGCACCTGCATGTTTAGAAAAGTACCCATGCACAAGACCATAAAATCGGAATGGTTTGACAATGAATGTGAATATGCAAAAAAAGAAAGTAGAGCAAAGTTAAAATGTTTTAGAGTGACCAGAAATGAGGAAGACAGGCTGATTTACGTGGAAAAAAGGATTATTGAAAACCAAAAAACAAAATTACAGGAAAAAGAAAACTGAACTTTTAGCTGAAAACATTGCAGACTCTTCTCAGTTCTGGAAAGAAGTGAAAAGGATGGGATATGGCAATAGGGACATAATTTGCAACAACATTAGCAATGAAGATTGGTTTCATTACTTTAAAGAAGTTTTTTGTATGAATGGGGAGACTGTTGAGAGTGAAGATGTCAATGTTGATGTTTTGGATGACGTAGATCATTTTTTAAACAAAGATATATCGGAAGAAGAGGTAACTCATGCTATTGCAAGACTCAAATTAAGGAAGGCAAGTGGGATGGATGGTATTTCGGGTGAAATGTTAAAAAATGGGGGTAAAAGTGTGTTAGGGTTCCTAGTAAAACTTTTCAATGCTGTATCTACCTCAGGTGTATATCCGTCTGAATGGTCCAAAGCTATAATCATACCAATTTATAAAAAGGGAGATCCTGAAAAAACAGACAATTATAGAGGAGTATCTTTACTGAGTATATTATCAAAGCGCTATACCACAGTGTTAAATACAAGATTGTACAGTTGGTTGGAAGAAAATGAAATGATTTCTGAGAGTCAGGCAGGTTTTCGTAGGGGTTATTCCACGCTTGATCAAATATATAACTTATATGCAATAGTACAAAAGTGTATGCTAAAGAAAGGTAAGAAATTATATGTTGCTTTTGTAGACTTCAAAAAAGCATTTGATTCTGTACATCATGATAAACTTCTAAAATGCATGAAAAACCAGGGTGTTAAGGGAAAGTTTTTAGCATCTTTGAAATCTATGTATTCTTCATTGTTATCATGTGTGCGTGTAAATTATGAACTTACAGAATTTTTTTAATGCCCAGTTGGGGTCAGACAAGGCTGTGTCCTGTCTCCTACATTATTCTCTCTTTATATAAATCAGTTAGCCAACCACATAGATGCAGGGGGAAAACATGGTGTCCAAATGTTACCAGGTCTAATGGAAGTGTTTATCCTACTTTTTGCTGACGATGTAGCATTATTGTCAACAACAGCAGGTGGTCTACAAAACCAGGTTAATATTCTACACAGGTGTTGTGATGAAATGAAATTAAATGTAAACACTGATAAAACTAAAGTAATGGTATTTAGAAAGGGGGGATATTTAGGTCGACATGAGCAATGGTATTTCAATGATAAAAAGCTAGACGTAGTTAATAGTTATTGTTATTTAGGCTTTCAGTTTACAACAATGCTTAGTATGAAGAGAGGCACAAAGCATTTAGTGACTAAGGGTAAGAAAGCAGTTGTACAATTTAATAGAGCATTTCAAAAGTATAAAGAAATGACTGCAAACACTTTCTTTAAGATTTTTGATGCAAAAATGCAGTCTATATTGCTCTATTCTTCTGAAATATGGGGGTTATCAAAATTAGATCATGTGGAAAAAGTTCATATGATGGCATGCAAACGGTTCTTAGGTGTCCCAGTCAAAACACCAAACAAAATGGTTTATGGCGATTTGGGACGATACCCGCTGTATGTGAATTCTTTTGTCTCTGTGTTAAGATACTGGTTTAGATTACTGCAAATGTGTACTGAAAGGTTACCATACAAGGCATACCAAATGCTGCTTGAACTAGACAGAACTGGAAAATATTGCTGGGTGTCCAAAATTAGAGAAATTTTTATGTGAGACAGGGTTTAATTTTGTTTGGTTGCAGCAAGGTGTAGGTGATGTTAAAGTGTTTTTGAGATTGATTAAACAAAGGCTTATTGATATGTTCATACAAGAATGGACAGGTACAATAAGAGATCGTGACAGGTATGACTGCTACCGGTCCTTCAAAATACTCTTTGAAAAAGAGAAATATGTTTGCAATGTTGATACCTATTGTTTTAGGGTTGCCATATCACAAATAAGATTCAATGTTCTCCCACTGAACGCAAATACACACCGTTTTAGTAGTTTAATGGAGAAAAAAGCTTGTCCTTTTTGCAGGACAGCAAGAGAAGATGAACAGCATTTTCTTTTTGTTTGCCCTACATACACTCATTTACGGGATAAATTCCTGAAAGAATTAGTTAGAACCCCACTCCACCAATTATTACAAGTTACTACTCAACATGAAATGCATAAATTGTCCAGGTATATTTTCCCAGAATTGATCTAAGGAAAAAGCGTTTGATCGTATTGTAATTTTTTCCCCGCAAAATGATTGTGTTTACTATATTTATTATGTGGCAAGAATGCCTGGTGTGTGCTGCTGCTTAACGATGTTTATTTGTTAAAACATATTGATTGATGTGTGCTGCAGTTTAAACAATGGATACCTGTTTAAACGTAGTCATGGATGTGTGCTACAGTTAAAATAATGGTTATCTGTTAAAGTCACGGTATGTGAAGAAAACCTGAGACGTTTGTAAATGAGCTAATCGAAGTGAGGTAAGAAGAGTCTATCGGTTATGATTATATGCATTATTATTATCATTATTATTCTTTTGTTTCGAGGATGAGGGAGTGAGCACTCGTGTGCTTTTGCAGCTAGTCCACGTGTACATGCTGTGTGTGGATCTTGGCATCTGTTCCCGCCGGCACACGGTGGCCTGCTCGTGCGAGGAGTGGAGTAGGGTTTGACGTGTGTGCGGGGTGTTCTGCGTGTGTGTTCGCACGCGGGGCCTCCGTTTGTGGTCTCATACCAAAGGACTTTGGGGGCATGTGTGTGTGTGTGCGTGCGTGCGTGCGTGCGTGCGTGTGCCTGTGCCTGAGGGTATGTATGTGAGGAGTGTGTGTGTGCGTGCGCGCGTGCGTGTGCGTGTGTGTATATATGTGAGTGCAAGTGCGCGCATAACTGTAATAATGCTGAGAGGATAGAGATGACAACTGGGTTCATGACAGTGATGATGATGCTATGTTTCGTATGTACACAACTATTTGATTATATGTACGTGTTGACAGTTATTATAAGAAAATGTGTCATCACCATGCCACCACCCACCTTCTTTATTTTTGTTGCTTGTATTGTGGCCTATGGCCGAAGTACATTAAAAGCATTTCAGAGTTCAGAGTCAAGTTTCTCAATCTCTCTCTCTCTCCTCTCCTCTCTCCCTCTCTCTCTCTCTCCTCTCTCTCCTCTCTCTCTCTCTCTCTCTCTCTCTCTCTCTCTCTCCTCTCTCTCTCTCTCTCCTCTCTCTCTCTCTCTCTCTCTTCTCATCTATATATATATATATATATATATATATATATATAATATATATATATTCTATCTATCTATCTATCTATCTATCTATCTATCTATCTATCTATCTATCTATATATATATATATATATATATATATGAAAAAAACAAGGCTTTGATATTGACCTTCACCTCTTTTTTATTCTAGATCTAGATCTAGTTCTTTCTGTCTCTATCGGTCTGCCTGTCTTTTTCTCTCCCTCCTTCCCTCCCTCCCTCTGTGCCATATGGGAGGGGAAAAAACAAGACAAATAATGACCTTCACCTCTTTTTCTCGTCTAGTTCTAGTTCTCCCTCCAACTCTTAATTTGGAAATTTATACAGAATTGACTTTGAACCTCCCCCCCCCCCCCCTCTCTCTCTCTCTCTCTCTCTTGATCGGTCTCCAGGCTCCAGATTGCCCCTTGCACCACTCAAAACATCCCCAAGTGATGTTTTAGACCAATTGTCTATTCCTAATCAAACAACAATCCTTCTCATGGGCGATTCTATACTTCGAATTGTGAATCCAAGAAGACTGTTCCCCCGCAACAAGGAAGTGTTCAAGATCTGTGTTCCAGGGTTAACTGTCAATGACTTGTCTGTTTGGCTCAATTCCAAACAAAGTTTCCCAGACATCAAATGTGTTGTTGTTCATATTGGTGTTAACTCCTGCTCTTCGGGACCTGTTCAAACAGAAGAATGGGCCAAACTGATACGCCGCTGCCAGGATGTCTTCCCAGGGGCCAAGTTAACATTCAGCTCCATCATCCCTGCCAGAGGCCGACATCATCTCAACAATGCCATCCCTCCCTCTAACAGCAACCTCCAGACCGCCTGTGAACAATTGGAAATGAAGTTCATTGACCACACCACTACTTTCACAACCCCAGCAGGTGCCCCTCGGCTTGCCCTCTACCAAGATTTAATCCATCCAAGTACTAAGGGAACCGCAAGACTTGCCACCAACATAAAGGCATCTTGGTCAATTCAGCAAGATCAGCAGCAAAACATTGAAGTGGGTATGCCGCAGTCCTCATTGTCCAATGTAAAAAAGCCAAGGAACAACACTATGCCCCATGAACTAAACTTCACAAGGAAATTCCATTCTGGTTCCAACTTTGAAAGAAGAACTGTACCAACTACCTACAATGGTGCAGATCTGATGGAACCTCACTACCATGATCCCCAGGCTGACACTTCTCACAACACCCAGAACTGCCCACCCCCATCATCTCTTCTTCATTACCCCAATCTTAATTCACATCCTGGACGGACAAACTTCAGGTCTTCACATATACCGTCAACTGTTGATGGTTTCCCCCATGATATCAATGGAAGGAAAGCACCCATGCCCCTACCTCCCCATCCCACTCAGGACAGGAGTCATCCCAGAGATGCTTTCTCCCATAATGTCCGCCCAACAGAAACAAATCTGCCCTTTCCTCACCAATTCAGACATGACAGAGGTCATTACAGACACACTTCTCATGTAGCCCCTAAACTTCAGCAAGCAACTAATCAGACTGTTTCTATGCCTCCAGACTTTTCTGCCAGTCACAGATATGTAACGGGTCCTACACGGGAATTATCTAAGTCGCCACTCTAATTCCCGGTCCGCCTACGGTACCGGAAATCTTAGAGTCCTAGAATAATTCCTAAGTTTCTTCAGTAACCCTAAAGAAGAGTAGGGCTCAGCTACTTATGGGCCGGGGAGTGATAAAGAGGGGGATAGAAAAGAGGATAGTAGAAAAATAGAGGAAAAGAAATATAGAAGAGGTAGGAAAGTAGGTGAAGTGAAAATAACCTCAACTCACTCAGCAGCCACACTGAATACACCGAACGTGACGAACAACAACATTCATTCAATGCGACTCCAGACCGAGTAAATTGGGTTTACCACATATATTCCACAACACAACCTACAACACTACCACATCAACATAAAACACCAATTGACTAATTGTACTACAAGTACAATTAAAAAACAAAAGATATTCTGTCCAGTCAAATACCAAAATCATAGACCAAATCTAAGTTTAGAACGCAGAATGATGAGAGTGGGGATGGGATGATGGTGCGAGAAGAAGGTGAACGACGATGACGATGACGATCCTTAATGGGGAACATCTAGACTCAGCGAGAAGCGAGTCTCTGTCACACGTCTTTCCCTCACTAGCCCCAGGCAGGAAGTGAGATTTAAAAAACAGAAGTAGGCTATCCCGATAGGCACTCTTTTTTTAAGGGGCGATCACTCAACTCTACAAGGGAGTTACTGCACTTAACGCTTAGTAACACACCAAACAAAAATACGTTTTGTGAGGGGGGTTACACACACCCTTCGCAGGAAAATGTTGCTATCTTTTTTTCCAAAAAAGTGCCAACATTTCAAACAAAACAAAAACTCTACCCTCTGGGGCAAAAACCTCGTCTCCAGCTTGAACAAAAATGCATACCCAATCCAAGGTGGGTAACAACATTTATCCTAAAAAATCATTTTAGGCCAAAACCTTTTAAAGCCTCTGGTTGATTTTGATTCTGCATATCTACCCAATCTAATTTGGATACTGAAAACAGAACAGCACACAAAAACTTTCCACATTTTAAAAACATGTAGCAAACATGACTCACCAAGTCACACCCTGCAAATATGCAGCAAAACAAACATTCATAAAATCATAAACCTGTGGACTCAAAAAGCCACACTCTGCAAATTAGCAGCAAAACATTAAAAAACATGAACAAGAGCTACAGCAATCCCAAATGCATACTGAGTTGCTGACTAACTCTATCCTTCTGTTCCTGCAACTGTTTAGGTTGCACAGGAACAAAATCGCACCTGTTGGTCAGATCTGGAGTGTCAACACTAACAGGATCTCTATGCAAAATAGATATCCTTGGTGCAGGCACTGGCTTCCATTCCGACTTCTCTGGGATGGACTTTTCACAGCCAGGCCTACCCACACCAGACAACAAACTCCTCTGACCAACTGGCAAACTCTTACGCCTTTTACGGGAGCCATCTTTCAGGGCATCCCACCGATTGTTGGAAAAAGGCTTGGAAGCGCCAATGCCTTGACCACAACCCTTTCTTTCCTTCTGATCAGGAAAATAACCTGGACTGTCTTTTCCTCTGCACCATTTCCTTCTGGAAAGGTGAGGAAAACGGACATTATCCCGATGGTTGCCTCTAGAGCTACCATCCACAACCAATTTCTGGTCGCATACTAATCGAACACCACCCTGACTACTACAATGACCGCGCCTATGTGGCGGTATGTAGCAGCCGGGTTTGTCCCTGTAGGAGGATTTTTCGGGTTTTGCAGAAACCCCGTTCTCACTGACTTCGGCTTTAGTAGCCTTCTTTCTCCGCTTTGCCGACTGCGACTTGACCGGGCAATCACGAACAACGTGACCAACACCTTTGCATTGGTAGCAGGAACTTTTCGGCTTCTTTGAGTGGCCTCTGAGTCTCTCTGCTACCATGCCTGCCAACTCTTTATAGTTGATGGCCACCTTTGCATGTTCCTGATGTGTCCGGCCCGTCACAGCTGACATAAGCACAGAGGATGATTCCTCTATTTGCCTGACTGACTTCAACAGCGAAGTCAAATCAGGCGATGCAGAACCTGGTCTGCCGAACTCATTCTTAAGTTCTCGAGCCATAATGGGCTCACATGACATGAAACTATTCATGAACACAAAATAAACGTTCCTGGCACAGTCCTCATGAGAATACACCTCACATCTATTCAAACGAATAAACTTTAACCAGGCGTGCACCAGGAAGTCCGATGGACTGTCACTTTTGTCCATCCTCATCAGCAAGAACTCCACCAGTTGTTCCACTTGGGTTTTGACACAGCCAAACACGTCACTTAGGCGGCTGACAATGTCCATGGCAGAAGAGCAGGACTTGGCAAGCTCCCATGCCACACCACGGAGACTGCGCCGAACACTGGCCAACAAATCAGAGGGGGAGTCGTTCCCTCTCATCAGCACATCGACTTGCTCCTCCCACTTGGCGAAGTCGACTTCATCACCACCTGTTGGCCTCGACCCTGTGAAGATACCAAGCGGTGCCAAAGGCGTAGATGGCACCACGTGGACCTGGATCCTGGTCTGTAGCAGGGCTGCCATCTCAGCATCCTGCTTGTCGACCCTCTCCCTCAACAGGCAGTGACCTTCCTCCAGGGCAGTGAGTGTCTCCCGTAACTGCCGGTTCTCCTCCTCAACCGCAGTCACCCTCGCTCGTACCCCATCATCTCCCAGTTGCTTCATCTCTGGTCCCTCACTTCGACTGATCATGATCCTTATGTATGAAAAACTGGACTTACAATTACCATTCAAAATTTCATTTTCAAAAATTTTGTTTCTTTTTGTTTTTGTTGGAATAAAAAAATTCCTACAATAACTTTACCACACTGTTAGCAAAAAATTAATTTAAGCTAACGACAAAAAATTACCAGAGCATTATTTTTGCTCTCAGCAAAATCACAATTTTGCTAATCCTTAAATTTCACTTTCTCTGAAATTTTAATTTCCTTCAAAAAATTTCACAATACTGTTAGCCAAAAATTAATTAAGCTAACAACAAAAATTCTTTTTCAGAGCAAAATTTTTTCTCACTGCAAAAATTAATTTTGCCTACACTTTTACTTCCAGTGAAAATTAAAATTTTCAAACACACACAAAAGACGTTACACCTTGTGAAATTCAAAGTTCCACAAAGATCGCAAACTCCCACTCACAGTGGAGTTGCAGCTCCAAAACAGACTAATAGAAACGCACTCCCTAGCCCCACATTGGGCGCCAGAAATGTAACGGGTCCTACACGGGAATTATCTAAGTCGCCACTCTAATTCCCGTTCCGTCTAATTCGGTACCGGAAATCTTACGAGTCCTAGAATAATTCTTATTTTCTTCAGTAACCCTAAAGAAGAGTAGGGCTCAGCTACTTATGGGCCGGGGAGTGATAAAGGGGGGATAGAAAAGAGGATAGTAGAAAAATAGGGGAAAAGAAATATAGAAGAGGTAGGAAAGTAGGTGAAGTGAAATTAATTAACCTCAACTCACTCAGCAGCCACACTGAACACACTGAAAGTGACGAATAACACCATTAATTCAATGCGACTCCAGACCGAGCGAATTTGGGTTTACCACATATATTCCACAACACAACTTCAACACTACCACTTCAACACAAAACACCAATGACTAATTGTACTACAAGTACAATTAAAAAAACACAAAATATTCTGTTCAGTCAAATACCAAAAATCATAGACCAAATCTAAGTTTAGAACGCAGAATGATGAGAGTGGGGATGGGATGATGGTGCGAGGAGAAGGTGAACGACGATGACGATGACGATCCTTAATGGGGAACATCTAGACTCAGCGAGAAGCGAGTCTCTGTCACACGTCTTTCCCTCACTAGCCCCAGGCAGGAAGTGAGATTTAAAAAACAGAAGTAGGCTATCCCGATAGGCACTCTTTTTTTAAGGGGCGATCACTCAACTCTACAAGGGAGTTACTGCACTTAACGCTTAGTAACACACCAAACAAAAATACGTTTTGTGAGGGGGGTTACAGATACATACATCCTTTTGCTGTTGATTTCCTGGCCATGGCATCCCAGTTGTTGTATCAACAGCCATCCTCACTATCCATGTCAAATTGTCCAATGTAAACATGATTTTTAAACCATCTGTTTAGTACTCCATGTTAGCCTGAGGGTAATGTCAGAGATTGTGTGTGTGTGTGTGTGTGTGTGTGTGTGTGTGTGTGTGTGTGTGTGTGTGAGTGTGAGTGTGGGTGGGTGGGTGCATGCATGTGAATATTTGGATGTATTTCCCTCTGGGAATCTCCTGAAGACTCCTAGGCATAAGTATGTGATGCATGGTATGCATGGATGATATACCGGGCTGGGCACTAGTCAATGATTACTGAGGGTGGTAGATTATATAATTATTGTCCTTGGAAAAGTGAAATTGTGACTTACTGTGACCTTGAATTACAGATTTTGGGATCATTGTGTTAATTTGCTTTTTCTTTTCTTTCATCTCTTAGCGAAAAAACTTGATAATCTGCCTTTAGCAGTAAGCTGTAGCTTTTGTTGTTGGTTTTTACTTTGCTTCTTTTCAGTGTTTATTTTGTTTATTTGTTGTTGTGTGTGAGGTTTTTTGTTTGTTTGAGTGAGATTGGGAATTAATTATTTTTGGGCCTTTCCTAGTTGGCACCAATTGTGAGTGTGGTTTACCTTTGTGTCTTTTTGTGAGTGTACATTGAAAATCTGAACTTTTGTGCATTGTATATTGAGTAGTTGATCCTTTCAGTTTTATCCTGCAATTACATATCATTACTTTGGTCACTTGTTATTCATATTTCTTTGCTGAAGACTTTTCACATTGATTTTTTATTTTTCTTTTTTGTGATTCACGTTATCCCTTGGGATCAGTGTAAGCGTGTGCATTTTTTGTGTTTTCTTCAAAATACCAAATTCGCATACATTTCTAAGGTTCTCAACAGATTATAAATCATAACTAAATTGGTCCTTTATCATGTTTCTTCTTTAATGCTGTATCACAATGTCAGACAGCAATAATTCCTGGCTAAAGGAAGAGGGACTCAGAGTAGGTCATTTGAATATAAATCATATGATAAACAAATTAACTGAGATATCTTCTATTTTGACAAATTCAGGAAAGAGTTTTCATGTATTTGGATTTTCAGAATCTCATCTTTCCTCCCAGATTTCTGATAGTGATATATCATTTCCTGGTTACATTGCAGTTCGCAAGGATCCATTACAAAACAAGGAAACCGGTTTACTCCTTTATATACATCAGTCACTGAGTTTCAAAAGAATAGATACCTTAGAGCAACATAACGTAGAAGCACTCTGGGTCGAAATTCAAATAAAATTTACCAAGCCATTTCTAATCTGTTTACTATACAGAAATCCATCGGAAAGAATTGATTGGAACGATCGTTTTATTTCAATGATGGACCACGCATACACTCAATGTACAGATATCATTGTATTAGGAGACTTCAATATAGATTTACTAAAAGACAATAAGCATTGGGATCTAACGTATAAATCTTATGGACTAACACAGTTAATACAATCACCAACGCGAGTAACTAGTGTCTCTAAAACTCTTATTGACCATTTATATGTATCTGATCCTAAGACTATTATTGAAACATCTGTCCCTGAGTGTGGTTGCAGCGATCATTATCCGATTTGTTTTACATGGTCAAAAAAAGGCACAAAAATACCAAAGTTAAATCATAAAACTATTGTGTTTCGAAATTTTTCAAAATTCGATAGTGAAAAGTTTATTTATGATCTTACACATTCTTTTCTCAATAGCGTATATCAGTATACAGACCCTGATATGGCATTAGAAGTATGGTACAAGATTTTTTATGGCATATACAACAAACATACTCCACTGCAAACGAAGAGAGTTCAATATAGGATAAAACCTCCATGGCTGACAGATGAAATACAGAAAGCCATTTACCATAGAGATTATTTGCTGAAACATAGTTCCCATGAAAATTATAAAAGGCAGAGAAATAAAGTAGTTTCCCTCATTCGAACAGAAAAAAAGAAATATTTTCTAAATGCACTGAGCAAGAAGAACACTGGTAGACTAATCTGGAAAGCCATGCATCAATTAACAAATAAAAATGTCAACAGTTCAACCAGTAGGCAAAATGATATATCAGCTGACAAACTAAACTACCATTTTTCAACTGTAGCAAAACAAGTAATTCAAAATGACTACTCGAAAGAAAATAATTTACATGAACTGCAAAAGTATTGTAAAGACAAAAATATTCGCCTTTTTGCAAAAATACAACCCCTATGCGTTCAAGAAGTTTACACTGCTTTAAGAAAGCTCAAACAGACAAGCACCCGTGACATTGATGGAATTGATGGAAAAATTCTTAAGCTTTCAGCACCAATCATAGCAGAAACTCTTACATATGTTTATAATCTTTGCATTGATAAAAACTATTTCCCTAAAGGTTTTAAACAAGCAAAAATTATTCCCATATATAAATCTGGAAACAAGACCGATCCATCCAACTACAGACCAATTTCTATTTTATCTGTTCTTTCTAAGCCTCTGGAGCAACATATTTATAAGTGTCTTCTTTCTCACTTAAATCAACATGATCTCATACACCCCAACCAGTCTGGATTTAGAGAATATCATTCCTGTCACACAGCTTTAACAAAGCTGGTTGATCGCTGGCTATTAAATATAAATAGAAAGCAATTTACTGGAATACTGTTTGTTGATTTTGCAAAGGCATTTGATGTTATAAATCACAAACTTCTTCTTAAAAAATTAGCACTTTACAAATTATCCCGTAGTACTCTTGAGTTGATCTCCTCTTTCCTTTCTGATAGACAACAGAAAGTATCTTTAAATGGATCTATCTCTGATTTTCTCCCAAACACTTATGGTGTGCCTCAGGGTTCAGTTTTGGGTCCCCTACTTTTTCTACTTTACATTAATGATCTTCCTTTATCCATAGGTACTCAATGCGACATGTTTGCTGATGACACCACCCTTGAAACAACGAACTCTGATGCACGTGAGGTTTATCATACAATGCAAAAAAGTATCAATAACCTTATTCAGTGGACACACTTAAACCACATGTCTCTACATCCCAATAAAACTAAATTTATGTTGATTACCAATAGACAAAAGCGTCAAAACCTCACCCAGTCTTTACCCTCTCTATATATTTCTAATGTGAAAGTCGATGAAGTAACGAATCATAAAGTTTTAGGTGTAACAATAGATAATAACCTCACATGGTCGAAACACTTAGAAAAAATGTCTAGAAATATAGCATCAAAACTGTATCAGTTTAGAAAAATAAAGAACTTTTTAAATTTACATGCTAGGAAACTATTCTTTTATGCATATATACAATCTCACATTGATTATGCATCTACACTCTGGGATCTAGCGAGTAAAAATGTACTTAAACATTTGCTTAGCGTTCACAAAAGAGCCATTAAAATTGTCATTAACAAGTCATCTACTCTAACAGACTTTGACTATAAACAAGCAAATATACTTCCCCTCCCAGTCAAGTTAATATACAATAAAGGCATTCTCATGTATAAAATACTCCATGGTAAGACTCCACATTCTCTTAGGAATATGTTTACTTATAATAGTTATCGACATTCGCACAAAATAAATGTTCCTTTCACAACAATTAATCTTTATAAGTCTAGCCTTATGTACTCTGGAGGATGGCTATGGAATAATATTCCAGAGCTCCTAAAATGTGAATCTAATTTTTCGAGATTTAAAACCAACATGTTTAATTACTTAATGAGTCTCTCTGATTTAACATTCCTTTCTCCAAACATGTATTGAACACAAACACGTATTGAACTGATCTATTATCAACACTATTATTGTCACTCAGCATGTATCTTACCGTTTGTCGTAGTCGTTGTTCATATCATCACCATCATTATCATCATCATCACCATCATCGTCATCCTCATCCTCAACACCATCATCCTCATTTGCGTCTTTTTGTCACCCTCATCATAGTTTGTGTTATCATAATTATCATCATCATCATTGTTCTTGTTGCTATTAATATGATTATTTACATGACTAGATGGTCGGATGCTTTTAAAAAAAAAAAAAAAAAAAAAAATTTAAATTATTATTATTATCATTATTTTGATATGGAAATGTTAATATTTGCAAAATTATGCTCTCTCTCTCTCTCTCTCTCTCCTCTCTCTCTCTCTCTCTCTCTCCTCTCTCTCTCTCTCTCTCTCTCTCTCTCTCTCTCCTCCTTCCCTATACTCTCCTGTCTGGTATTTACATTTGTATTCCTAATATATTCTTTGTTTTGATTTTTCCCCGTATTCTTCAAAAAAAAAAAATTGTTCATTGTTTGGTTGAGAGGTTGGTTTTCTTGATTGTTGGTTATTTGTGTTTTTTTATGCCCAGAGGGCTGGTTGTAAAAAAGCATGTTTGCTTATGCCATTACCCTCTTTAAATAAAATTTATTCAATTCAATTCAATTCAATTCAATTCTCTCTCTCTCTCTCTCTCTCTCTCCCTCTCTCTCTCTCTCTCTCTCTCTCTCTCTCTCTCTCTCTCTCTCTCTCTCGAAATAACTAGCCCTCTTTTATTCTCATTGTTCATTAACGAGTTAGCCCAGGATGTCATTAAAAATGGAAAACATGGCATTCAGCTCTACCCTGATCCACTAGAAATTTTCATTTTATTATTTGCTGACGACATTGTTTTGATATCTGACAGTGTTTCAGGCTTACAAAACCAATTAAATGTTCTAGCAAGTCAATCCATAAAACTAGATTTGCATGTAAATCTTGATAAATCGAACATTGTAATATTTAGAAATGGTGGATATGTTGCTAAGAAAGAGGTTTGGCTCTACAAAGGAAAAGAAATATCTATCGTAAAATCCTATAAGTACCTGGGCTTGTTCCTTTCTACTAGAATAGCATACAGTAAAGCAGTCTGTGAGCTCTCGTGTAAAGCTAGAAAAGGGGTAGTTAACATTTTCAGAAATCTATGGAAACTGGGGGATTTTTCAGCAGACATTTTTGTCAAACTTTTTGATTCCCAAATTAAACCAATTCTATTGTATGGAGCAGAAATATGGGGCCTGTCTCAACAGAAGTCAGTGGAGAATGTCCACACGTTTGCTTTGAAAAAACAGTTAAACGTAAGCCCCAGAACCCCAAATGACATAGTTTACAGTGAAACTGGTCGATACCCATTATATATTTCTAGCTATATATCTACGATCAGATATTGGCTGCGTTTAACAGAGTTAGAAGAAACTAGACTTCCAAGAAAAGCCTACAACATGCTTTTGTCCCTCCATAATGATGGTAAAATGTGTTGGGTATCACATATTTGTAAAATGTTATATGAGACCGGTTTTGGATTTGTATGGGAAAACCAAGGTGTTACTAACCATAAAGCTTTCTTACGACAGCTTAGACAAAGATTAGTAGATTGTTTCTTTCAAAAGTGGAATGAACATATTAACAATAGCACTCGATTCAGTGTGTACCATACATTTAAATCATCTGTATCTATGGAAACATACTTTACCTTGGTGCCTAACAAGCATATTCGTGACATTCTAATCAGATTCAGACTAGGAATATCAGACCTACAGACGCACAGAAAGCGCTACACAGCCACTTCTGAACAAGATTTTCAGTGTACATTTTGCCACAGCGCTATAGAAACAGAACTGCACTTTCTCTTGTATTGTAATGTCCTAAGTGACCTACGGGAAAAATTTATCCCAGAAAAATATCGTATATATCCATCGCTAACTGCATTCCAAAGATTAATGCAAGATGATACGTGTGTCCATGATCTGGGCAGATTTATTTATCATTCCAACAAACGCCGATAATGTCATCATGAAATCTTGTGCTATGTTCTTCGAGTAATTGATGCTGATTTCAAAATATGCTTTTGTATTAATATAATGCTCTATTCAAAGTATCCAATCATACATGATTACTTATGGATTTGTAACGGGTTGAATAGCCTATACAATTCAATTCTTGAGTTCTTGAGTTCTTGAGTTCTCTCTCTCTCTCTCTCTCTCTCTCATCTCTCTCTCTCTCTCTCTCTCTCTCTCTCTCTCTCTCTCTCTTTTCAAACCATTTCACATACTTGGGCTATCTGAATCAAGACTTTTGAAGCACATAGTTGACACTGATTTATATATCCCTGGATATAAAATCATACGAAAGGATCCAAAAACCAAAAAAAAACAGGAATCATCATATACATTAGTGAATCTATCCTTCGGATGAGACTTTAAACCGAAGCCCCGTGTGCGAACGCACGCAGAACATCTTGCGCACACGTTAAATCCTGTTCCGCTTTTCGTAAGAGTAGGCCATCGTGTGCCGGTGGGAACAGATGACATGATTTACAAAACTGCATACACACGGGGACCGGATGAAAAAAAGCATATGATTGCTTATTCTGTTATCCTCGATATAAAAGAATAAATAAATAAATAAATAAATAAATAAATCTATAACGTTCAAGCCTCTGATCCATCTAGAACATTATGATGTAGAATCTGTCTGGTTTGAAGTGTCCATAAAAGGTTTACCACCTATTCCAATGGGTTTCTGCTATAGGAATGCAGCAGAAAGAAAAAAATTGGATTGACAAGTTTGAGGCAATGGTGAACGTAGTCTTATTAGAATCCAGGGAAGTAATACTACTAGGTCATTTTAATATCGATCTAACAAAAGTAAATAATGCATGGACGCAAAATTACTAATTCATTCAACCTTCACCAACTAGTTAGTTTACCCACGAGAGTCACACAAAACTCAAGCACAATAATTGATCACATCTACG
>CM060346.1:17404281-17431781 GCA_030674155.1 Stramonita haemastoma
GGGCAGAAATTGCTTAGTTTGAAGAAATGAAATCAGCTCAAGGAGAGGCATGTTAACAGACCAGAATTCCTAAAAAAAAAAAAAAAAAAACTTCAGCTTCAGGGGGCAACGCCCACTGACCTCCACAAGGGGTTCTGCCCCTTGACCCTGCCAGGTTTCAATGGCACCTGGACTTTTACACCATTTAAGGGAAAAGCCCTTTTCCTCCAGTACCATGCCCAGGTACAGATAACATGATAAATGTGTAAAAATATTTTTTGTCTTCAGTGGAAATGTCATGTCTGATCAGATATTTGATTGATATTTTGAATGAAGGCTGTCAAAAAGGGATTACACGCATTTTTGTGACAGCTGCAAGTGGAGGTCGTCTTGTCCTTTTTTTCTGATTTTTTCCTCTTTTTTTTCATTTTCATTCAAAATGTCCTTTTTTTTGGTAGGCTAAATCCCATGCCTGTTTTTGCCAATATGATGTCCCCAAAAATATTCATTATCGAGTGGTTCATCTAAAGTAGTTCCAGAGGCTTACTGTTGTTCCTTTTATTTCTTTTTCCTCCTCCTCCTCCTCTTTATTCTACTACTACTACTACTACTACTACTACTACTACTACTACTACTACTACTGCTGCTGCTGCTGCTGCTGCTGCTGCTGCTGCTGCTGCTGCTGCTGCTGCTGCTACTACTACTTCTTCTTCTTCTTCTTCTTCTTCTTCTTCTTCTTCTTCTTCTTCTTCTTCTTCTTCTTCTTCTTCTTCATGCATATACCACAGCTCCAGAATATGCACTCTGACTCATTCATGCTCCCGGGAATCACTGTGAAATTATAAGCACACAATGGATGAAACATTTTGCAAGTATGATTCCTTTCAAGTATAGCCAGCTATACTCCATTTGAAGAGAAATGTTTTTGTCCTTTACATGAGAGTGCAGTGTGTCATATTAAGAGCATGTCATAGCTGAAAACAGTCTCAGCATAACAGTTTGATGCATATCAAAATGTTAATATAAACACTGGCACACATTTCTTATCAGTGAATGAATAAGCTTTTGTTTTGAGACAGAGGCAGACTCAATAATAATTATAATTGACGGTGTAAATCATCAAGTTTATTTTTCAACTTAAAGCAGTAGATTCAAAAATAGACTAGCACAATAACAAACCTTTTGGGGAAGATCAGACTAGGGAATACAGATTCAACAATTGTACACCCTGCAAACCATGAATGCATAATAACATCAATTGTTAATAATAATAATAATAATAATAATAATAATAACAACAACAACAACAACAACAACAACAACAACAACAACAACAACAACAATAATAATAATAATAATATAATAATAATAATAATAATAATAATAATAATAATAATAATAATAATAATAATAATAATAATACATGGAATTTATATAACACTATATATTGCAAAAACAAATCAAAGCGCTTGCATTTGACCTATACAAGACACAAGCAATCATTAACAAATAACACACACACACTCCTACACATGCACACAAACACATACGCCTGCACGCACACACTTATAAAGGTTATACACTTATAAAGGTTATACACTTTAGACGAGTGAACATGATTTCACATTATGAAAAGTTAAAAAAAGTTAAAGTCTGTCCCGAGCCTAAGGCTCATCAGGCCGGTGCTTATCCCGGTTTCTGTGGCGTTAAGCGACTGAGAGTCATAGACTCCCCCCTGGATAGGACGCCAGTCTATCGCATGGTTAACCCTCAGCACAAGGTTGGTACCCCTTTTACACCTGGGTGGGAATGCAGGGAGAAATAAGAGATGGAAACAGAAGGCAAAAATCTTATGTTTGAAATAAATGCGTCTTAAGGTTGGATTTGAAAGTGTCATAAAACGGCTTTTGCCGAAGGGAGAGAGGGAGGTCATTCCAGATTGATGGACCAGAAATAGGGAAAGAGCGGCGGCAAACGGTAGATAGGTTGAAACTATAATTTCGAAAGGACAAAGTATCTGCAGCCGAGTGGAGGGAACGAGAAGGTGTGTACAGGTGTACACATTCACAGAGGTAGGAGGGTGCAGTTTGTGGAGTCATTTGTAACAGAGGGTATTGATCTTGCAGTTTACTCTCTGTGGTAGGGGCAGCCAGTGGAGGGATTGCAAGAGAGGGGTAATGTGTTCAAGTTTTTTTCTTTTTAACTAACTTGTAAACTACAGCATCACAACCAGTTGGCTTTCGGAATAAGAAGAATTTTCTGGATGTATATTTTGCGAGAATAGACTATTGTCGTGCAACCACAAATGGAAATGAAAGAATTGCCACGAGAATCAAATTCAGTTGGCCTCATTTTGTCTTTTTCTCCAGTTGTTTGATACCTTTCCAATACATGAACACACCATGTTGAGTACAACTCTCAGCCTTCATTAAGACCTAGTGATCAACCAGGTTATCCACATCATGATTGTGGGTAACAACTAAAAAAAAACTTTTTTTTTCGATCGCAGCTAATTTGGCAATAATTGATTTTGAGAACTTTTCGAATCTACATCAGTGACTACTATCTATGAAGATAAACAACAAATCTTACCTTCACTCACTGCCAAAGCTGAAGTAACAATGAGAAAAGGCCCCCACATGTTGACATGTCCTATTCTCCTGAAAAAGACAAAAATGCATAAACGTAACAAACATATGCATAAATATCCCATGCTAATCTTCACTTTACTAATCTAGATTTGATACAAACCAATAGATTGCAACAGATGTTTACTTTTATGTTATGTACTCTCTCTCTCTCTCTCTCTCTCTCTCTCTCTCTCTCTCTCTCTCTCTCTCTCTCTCTCTCTCTCTCTCTCTCTCTCTCTCTTCTCTGGGGGGGGGGGGGGGGGGGGGGGGGCGGATAGCCTAGTGGTCAGAACATTGCGCTGGCAATTTGAAGACCCGGGTTCGAGTCCGGTCGAGGAGATTTTTCTCCTAGAGTTAACATCAGTGCTGACTCCACTCTCCCCAAAAGTCCTTCCGATGAGACTTTAAACCGAGGTCCTGTGTGCGAACGCACGCAGAACATCTTGCGCACACGTTAAATCCTGTTCCGCTTTTCGTAAGAGTAGGCCATCATGTGCCGGTAGAAACAGATGACATATACACAACTGCATACACACGGGGGCTGGATGTAAAAAAAAACCCCACAAGAGTGCCTATCCTATTATCCTCGATATAAAAGAGTACTTCAAATCAAATCAAATCAAATCAAATCAAATCTCTCTCTCTCTCTCCTTCTCTCTCTCTCTCTCTCTCTCTCTCTCTCTCTCTCTCTCTCTCTCTCTCTCTCTCTCCTCTCTCTCTCTCTCTCTCTCTCTCTCTCTCTCTCTCTCTCACGAAATTCAGGGGGACGGATAGCCTAGTGGTCAGAACATTGCGCTGGCAATTTGACGACCCGGGTTCGAGTCCGGTCGAGGAGACTTTTCTCCTGGAGTTAACATCAGTGCTGACTCCACTCTCCCCAAAAGTCCTTCCGATGAGACTTTAAAACCGAGGCCCCATATGCGAACGCACGCAGAACATCTTGCGCACACGTTAAATCCTGTTCAGCTTTTCGTAAGAGAAGGCTATCGTGTGCCGGTGGAAACAGATGACATTTACAAAACTGCAGTCACACACGGGGACTGGATGTAAAAAAGCACAAGATTGCTAATTCCATTATCCTCGATATAAAAGAATAAAAAAAATAAATAAAATCAATCTCTCTTCCTCTCTCTCTCTCTCTCTCTCTCTCTCTCTCTCTCTCTCTCTCTCTCTCTCTCTCTCTCTCTCTCTCTCTCTCTCTCTCTCTCTCTCTCTCTCCCCTATTATGAATCAAAATGGAATTCAGGGGAAATAACTAAATGCTGTTATTGCCATGTATGAATCGGTGGTGTCTTGTGTGCGAATCGAGAACAGACTAACTTTTTTTTTTTTATTGTCCAATCTGTCTATGACAGGGATGTGTGTTGAGTCCCATATTGTTTTCGTTGTATATAAATGAAAAAGTTTCAGCAGTTATAATAACGGTCGTCATGGCATACAGTTGTTGCCCAGTTTTCTTGAATTGTATCTTCTTTTATTTGCTGATGATATAGTTCTGTTATCATATACTGCGGATGGTTGACAAAACCAGATAAACAGTCTATACAATGCATATGCAAAAGTGTCTGTCAGATAGTACTGTCAAACTCATGTTATCATTTCTTTCTGAAAGAAAACAAGTCGTTTCTGATAAAGGTAAGACATCGGCAGTACTGTCCAATAACTATGGCGTCCCCCAGGGATCAGTTTTAGGGCCTATTCTCTTTTCTATATATAAACCACTTACCCTTATCTCTAAACACACAGTGCGAGTTATTTGCAGATGATACAAATATCCATACCAATCATTCTCAATTGAATGAAGTTACATCTGCTCTGCAAGAAAGTATTCACTGCCTGCTTCGATGGTCAGAGTTAAATCACATGAGTCTTCATCCCCAAAAAAACTAAGTACTTAATTATAACAACTCGACAAAAGCAACAAAATCTTTCAAACAATTCTACGGCTATCTACAACAATAATAACAAAATTGATGAAGTAGACCATCATAAAATTCTTGGAATTACAATTGACAATAACCTTTCTTGGATGTACCATATCTCTGCATTATGCAAAAAAGTATCAAAATGTGTACACCAGTTATCTAAAATAAAGCATTTCTTAGACCTAAACGCTAGGAAAATGTTTTTCAATGCATACATTATATCCCATATGAGTTATGCTTCAACAATTTGGGATTCGGCTAGCGCAAATGTTCTCAAGCCATTGTTCAGTGTGCATAGACGAGCTCTAAAACTTGTTCTTTTAAAATCTTCATCATTAACCATTTCTGACTATAAAGCACTTGACATTCTTCCTATAAGATCCAAGCTTAAGCATAATAAGGCAGTGTTTATGTATAAAATCATGTCTGGTTTAGCTCCCCCCTTGCTTCAAAACAGATTCACAATCAATGTCAATCGTCATGCCAATAAGATAATGGTGCCACTTCCAAGAATTGACATTTAAATCCACTCTCACATATTCTGGTGGTACGCTGTGGAATGAGATATCAACCCTCAACCTTCACAAAGCTTGCAGTGTTTCTATCTTTTTAAAAGTCTATCACGTACATCTTATGGACAATATATCACTATTTTGATGAAAAGGATTTTATTTTGTAACACCATTGATAACTAATACCATGTAATTTCAATCATGTGTAAGTATTATGTCAACTCTTAACCACCACCACCCAATACTTTTGTCCCCTCTTTATTCTTACCTCCTCTTTCTCTCCCCCCACCCTCCCCTTCTCTACACCCCTGTCGCTCCAGGGTTGTCTTTTGTCTCTCTGTGTCTTTCTGCCTATCTCTCTGTCTGTTCTACTGTCTCCCTGTCTGTTCTATTTTTTACCTTCTGTTGTCTGTCTGTCTGTCTGTCTGTCTGTCTGTCTGTCTGTCTGTCTCTGTCTCTGTCTCTGTCTCTCTCTCTGTTTCTCTGTCTCTCTGTCTCTGTCTCTGTCTCTGTCTCTGTCTCTCTCTCTCTCTCTCTCTCTCTCTCTCTCTCTCTCTCTCTCTCTCTCTCTCTCTCTCTCTCTCTCTCTACCTCTACCTCACTTTTCCTCTCCCCCCTCTCTCTCCGATTCTTCTTTTCCCCCTTCCCCATCCCTTCTCTCTTCCCCCCACCATTATGTCTGTCTCTTCTGTAAAGCGTTTCTATTTCACTGAACTGTCTAGGTGCACATTATATTTCAGATTTATGATGAAACCTTTGTATAATCTTATGTATGTTATGATTTTGCTCACTTGACATAAGTAGGTACTAACTTGCATAATTGTAGTTCTTGTTGTTTCCCTGATCCTTCTTTTTCTCTCCTCTTCCACCTCCTCTTGCTCTTCCTCTCCCTCTTTCCCTCTATTCTATTTTTCTCTTTTCTTTGTCCATTTCTTCTTACTCTCTTCAAGAGCTGAAAAAGATAATAACAGCCCGCACCTCATTCCTCTCACTCCCTCCCTCTCTCTCTTTTTAAATGTTATAGCTTTATGCTCAAATCATACGATTGGTTGATTTATTCACTAAATTTTGATTTTAATAGCTTTATACTTGAATTACGCGATTGGATTGATTGGTTGATTGATTCACTTTTTTCTTCTTTTTTTTTTTGGGGGGGGGGGGCTGGATGAAAACAAGCCATCATTGTGCTTAATCTTTTTCCTCAATAAAAATGTTCATTCATTCATTCATATTCTCTCTCTCTCTCTCTCTCTCTCTCTCTCTCTCTCTCTCTCTCTCTCTCTCTCTCTCTCTCTCTCTCTCTCTCTCTCTCTCTCTCTCTCTCTCTGTGAATGTGTTACCTGTTGTCTAAACATGTTACTATCCATATTGAGAAATGCTTTATTCACATTTTATATTATTTTACTAATCACATGTCGAATGTAATATTGAGGAAAAAGTAGTGAGGAAAGACAAGTGCACCAACTTCTCAATCATTTTGAAAATGGCTTGTCAAAGATTCAAATAAAAAAAATCTATAAAAAAAATTGAAATAAAAATAAATTCTAGGAAATTATGTCTTTCAGTGGCACCATTGTAGGCATTTCCAAATAAGAACCATGCCTTTGGCCTGACACGACTCGAGTTTTGGCTCCTGGATGAGCCCTCATCAGAGGTCCCGGCGGTGATTGAAACTCCACCTGCTGTGGTACCTTACAGCAAGACACTTTTCAGAAGAATGTCGAATGTAATTGATTTTTTGTAAAATTTCAATTTTCATGTAAGCTGAAAAAATATGTCCATCATGATGACAAAATAGTTATAAACGTGATTTTTTTAACCATATTCATTAGATTGATTAAAGTATTAAAATATGTATATCCCAAAATATATGCCTGAAGGCGGATGGATTCCTCTTCTGTTCAGTTACATGACTTTGATTAAAATTAGGCATATACTTCCTTTAGAATGAAGTTTCTTGATGACATGAGTTGTGTGTGTGTGTGTGTGTGGGGGGGGGGGGGGGGGGGGGGCTATCGGTATCAACCTCTTATGGTCACCTGTGTGCGAAACTATGGTTATTATACATGTACGAAACTATAATAAACAGGTGGCTTCGAAAGTTACTTTGTTTTATGCACGTGGCACCCAAAACGAACTCGCTGTCTTGTCTAATATGTTTCGAATTTCAATGCTGTATGAATTGAGTCTGTGTGCAAGCCAGAAGCCATTACATGGTGTCAGAAGTTAATCGAAAGCAGATCAGTCAGAAAATAAGTAGCAGAATGGCGAAATTCCCTCCACCAGCGAGTTTCGACTTTTCCAGGCCAACTGAGTGGCCGGAATGGAAGGCGCGCTTCCAGCGTTTTTGCATCGCTACCAAGCTGAACCAAGAAGACGGCGTGGTGCAGGTTTCAAGCCTAATTTATGCAAAGGGCGGTGAGGCTGATAAAATTTTCAGCACCTTCAACTTTGGAGCAGCTGCAGAAGGTGAGCGTCACCCTACAGACGATTTCGACAATGTCTTGGGCAAGTTTGATGAACATTTTGTGCCAAAGCGTAATGTCATACACGAACGGGCCAATTTCTACAACAGAAGTCAGCAAGCAGGGGAATCTGTGGAAGAATTCCTACGATCACTGCGGGAGTTGGCAGCTACGTGTGACTTTCGTGACAGGGAGGAAGACAGCATCCGTGACCGGATCGTTCTCGGGCTCCAAGACAGTGATGTGTCTCTAAAGTTACAACTTGAGGCAGAACTGGATCTTAAGTCGGCAATTCACACTGCACGTCACTACGAGCTCGTGAAGACCCAGATAAAAGACCAGCAGCCAGCAGAGAAAGTTGACGCAGCATTTTCTCATGCCAGATTCAGCCTACGTGACAGAGGCCAGGCCAATGGAAGGGGCCGAGGTGGCAACAAGCAGTCGGGCTTCAGTGTTCCCCGGGATTGTGGGAAGTGTGGCAGGTCTCATCCTCCAGCCAACTGTCCAGCCAAGGGGAAGAAGTGCCGGAAATTCGGAAAATTGTCCCATTATGCTGCTATGTGTCATTCCCGCAAAACTGTCAACACCGTGGCAGCAGGAGGGGCGTATGACTACGAAGAAGAGTGCGCACAGACTTGTAGTCTAGGAGCAGTCCATGGAGCGCACGCTCCTGAACCTCCGTGGACCATTTCCCTGAACTTTTGTGGCAGTCCTACAGAATTTAAGATTGACACTGGCGCTGATGTGTCTGTAATCTCCAGTTCAATCTACAAGACCTTGAGTGCACCACCAGTTCTCAAACCTTCAAAGGCAGTACTTAGAGGACCACGGGTGTAATCAACACAGAGGGCGAGTTCAACGCTCAAGTGCGTCACCAGGGCAAGTCACATTCGGTGAGATGCTTTGTCGTAAACACACGGACAGACAACCTGCTGAGCAGAGATGCCGCCACACACTTGGGGTTAATTCAGGGCATAGCTAGTGTAGGGAAAGATTGCAATCCACTATTTGCAGAGCTAAATGAGAAGCCAGCAAACTGTAAACCAGTACATATTTCATTGAAAGAGGATGCAACCCCTTACAGTGTCCATAGAGAGCGCTGTGTACCCATCCCTTACTCCAGAAAGTAAAGGAGGAGCTCGACAGGCTAAAATCAGCAAGAGTCATTGAAGAGATCCAAGAACCAAGTGATTGGTGTGCTGGAATGGTCCCAGTACTGAAACGCAATGGTGCAGTAAGAATCTGTACCGACTACAAAAAGCTCAACAAGAACGTCCACAGAGAGAGGTACATGCTTCCTACTTTGGAAGATATTCTTCACAAACTTCATGGGGCCAAGGTATTCAGCAAGCTGGACTGTACCTCAGGCTTCTTCCAGCTACCTTTGGATGAGGAGTCATCAAAGTTGACTACATTCATCACTCCATTTGGGCGCTATATCTACAAGAGGCTACCACAGGGCATCACTTCAGCTCCAGAGATTTTTTGACGAACAGTTGAAGAGATTTTGAGCGACCAACCTCACACAGTGTGCTTTTTTGATGACATTTTGGTCTTCAGTGAAAACACAACTGACCACAAGGCCCACCTGGAGGCTAAAAAACAGAATCTGCGAGACGCGGGGTTGAAGCTAAACAAAGAGAAGTGTGAGCTTGAGAAAACCGAACTCAACTTCCTGGGCTCTCGCATTTCAGGTGATGGCATCGGCCTTGATCCAGCAAAGGTGCAAGCTGTCACTGAGATGGCTGACCCAGAGAACATCAAAGAACTGAGACGATTCATCGGGATGGTGAACTTTTTGGGCCGCCATCTGCCGAATCTCTCTACAATGATGCGTCAACTGACGGAACTTCTTGAGAAGAAGAATGCTTGGGTTTGGGGTCCAACGCAGTCTGAGGCAGTCAAGATGATCAAAACGCTGATCACCACAGCACCTATGCTTTGCTACTTTGACCCAGGCAAGCCAACAGTGGTCAGCTCAGATGCAAGTTCCTACGGGATTGGAGGTGTTCTTCTTCAGGAGCAGAAAGACGGCTGTATGCAACCAGTCGCCTTTTTTTCAGGAACACTGTCTCAGGCAAAGAGACGCTACGCGCAGGTCGAGAAAGAGTGTCTAGCAGCTGTCTGGTGTTGCGAACGGTTCGACAGATACCTTGTAGGTCTTCCCAAGTTCCAGTTGGAGATGGACCACAAGCCGCTCATACCCTTGATAAATAACAGACAACTGTCAGAGACGCCAATACGGTGCCAGAGGATGCTCATGCGGCTAGCGGTTTTCAATGCAGAAGCAACCTACACAGCAGGATAGAACATGCACCTGGCAGACCACTTGTCACGTAGCCCACTGCAAGAAGCGGCGAAAAGCAACGCTGAAAAGCTCATCGCCGAACGTGTAAACGCGGTGTCGGTACAGTGGCCACCATCCAACACATGTCTGGATCGTCTTCGAGAGGAGACCAGAAAAGATGATATCCTACAGATAGTCATGGACTACACAAGAAATGGCTGGCCAACATACAAGGAAGACATCAAGCTGAGGGCACGCCACCTCTTCCCTGTGAGAGGAGAGCTGAGCGTGTGGGAGGGGATCCTAGTGAAAGGAGACCGCCTTCTCATCCCACCATCGATGCGGAAGGAGATCCTTCAGAGGATTCACGAGAGCCACAATGGCATAAATAAATGCCGTGAGCGTGCTGCAGATACGGTGTGGTGGCCTCACATTAGCCAGGATATCAAAGACCACATCAGCAGGTGCAGGTATTGCCTTGAAAAGCAGCCATCACAGAGGAAAGAGCCACTCATTTCGTCCGTCCTTCCCAGCTACCCATTCCAGAGAATCAGTGTTTACATCTGTGAACTGAACAATGAACACTACCTAATTGTCACAGATGCCTACTCTAGGTACTTAGAGATAGCCTACCTTCGTCAGCTCACCGGTACCACAGTCATCAACAAGTGAAAAACATCTTTGCTCATCATGGCATCCCTATGACAGTCATCTCAGACAATGGGGGCCAGTTTTCGTCCAACGCCTTCGCACAGTTTGCGGAAGAGTGGAACTTCAACCACAAGATGTCAAGCCCGCATTACCCGCATGGCAACCGTGGAGCTGAAAAGGCAGTGCAGATTGCGAAGAACATCCTACGTCAGAAGGAAGTCTTCAAGGGCATTCTTGCATACAATGCAACACCAATTCCAGAGTTGGGAGCCAGCCCAGGAGAGCTAGCTTTCGGAAGGAAGCTGAGGACAACACTACCAGTTCATCCTCAGAAGTATACTCCCAAGATTGTTCCCAGAGATGTCCTCCAACAGAGAGACAAAGTCTTCAAAGATCGCCAGAAAAAGAACTTCGACAACCACTACGGTGCCCAGCCATTGCCTCTTCTTCACCCCGGCGACCCTGTTCTCATCAAATTGCAGAGGGAGAAGAGGTGGGAGAAACCAGGAGAAGTTGTGAAAGAATGTGCTCCAAAAAGTTACATCATCAAAACCCCTACTGGAGAGCTGAGGCACAACCGCAGACATCTTCGTCTTGCTGAATCATCCATCCACCGCTGATTCCAACTCATCAGCAATCAGCAGCACCTGCTCAACTTATCGGCCAGCCAGGGCAACCTACCGACCAGGATTCACCAACACCTGAGAGGCCCGAGCCAGCAGTGCCAGCAGTCACACCACCGATACCTGTAATCACTTCACCAGGTAGACACACCAGGTGTGGCAGGAAGATAGTCGTACCTGCAAGATTCCGCGATGAGTGATTCGCGTAGAGACCCATGACCTGTCACTAGGTGGCAACAGTGTAGCTAGGTTGCCTTCCCAGTTAGTCTAGTCATTTGTCCACATGAGTGTGACCATATGTCTACTATCTAGTCATTGGTAGAGGACAGCAGACTGTCCTGTAGTAATCATTGTGCATGGCCTGTTTTCCAAGTAAGCAGCATGTGTAGCTAGGCTGATCTTACTTGATGAATATTAAGTAACCGTGTGGCTTGGTTACAATTATAGGTTTGTGCTAAGTTTCATCATGGAGTCGTAATTCCTGATCAAGACTCTCAAGGATTATCATGATTTATTTTGACAAGCAACAAGTGCTAACTTCATATTTGATATATACCAGAACTGAGAACAGTGCATCCAGGAGTCCAGAAACAAGAGCCTTGTATCCTTTTACATGTTCGATATTTCCAAGAATTCATTGACAGAATGAAAACTCAGAAAAGTGATCATATGAACGACTCATTGCACAAGTGTTCTGAAAGTCTATTTCCACACATCGTCTAAAAGCTTTTAACATTGTAAGAACATTTCTAAAATTTGAACAGCTAATTCAGTGTAAAGGGGCAACCCTAATTTTGATGGAAATTCAAACTTAAAATGGGGAGATGTATCGGTATCAACCTCTTATGGTCACCTGTGTACGAAACTATGGTTACTATACATGTACGAAACTAATAAACAGGTGGCTTCGGAAGTTGCCTTTGTTTACAGACGTGACACCCAAAACGAACACGCTGTCTTGTCTGATATGTTTCGAATCTGAATGCTGTATAAATTGAGTCTGTATGCAAGCCAGAAGCCATTACAACCAGCATCGCCACCAACAGCAGTTCAACCAATATTTTAAAAGAAGAAAACGGGATACATTCAACAAAACTTGTCATCCTAACTGGATACACTGATAATTATTTAAACAAATGTGTGTGTGTGTTTGTGTGTGCGTGCATGCATGCGCGTGTGTGTGTGTGTGTGTGTGTGTGTGTGTGTGTGTGTGTGTGTGTGTGTGTGTGTGTGTGTGTGTGTGTGTGTGTGTGTGTGTGTGTGTGTGTGTGTGTGAGTGTGAGTGAGTGAGTGATGTGAGTGTGTGTGTGTGTGTGTGTGTGTGTGTGTGTGTGTGTGTGTGTGTGTGCGTGCGTGCTTGCGTGCGTGCGAGTGTGTGTGTGGTGTGTGTGTGTGTGTGTGTGTGTGTGTGTGTGTGTGTGTGTGTAAGCGGGAAAACAGGCAAAGTAGGCATAGAAAGGGAAAAAACAGATTTTTTAATAAATAATAATAATAATAAAATAACAAAAACCCTTTAAACACAAAAGCTATATGAAAACACATCTCTATATTCAAATGGTAAGAATACAATTTGAATCCAACATAACAACCAAAACACTCCTCTCCATAAATAAGTCTAGAATAGAATATGTGAAAGTGGATGTTGGAAAGGAAAGGGAAAGAGAGAGAGAGAGAGAGAGAGGAGAGAGAGAGAGAGAGAGAGAGAGAGAGAGAGAGAGAGAGAGAGAGAGAGAGAGAGAGAGAGAGAGAGAGAAGGCAAAATTATTTTATTCGAGGATAATAGATAAGCACTCGTGTGGTTGTTTACATCCAGTCCCAGCCCTTTTCAGGGATAACATCAAGATAAAAAGATAGCTTCGACTAAACAATAATTATAGTGATTCAAATACCAAGAGCAAGAAACCATACCAAGTATCAAACAACAGGTAAGAAATAAGACAGATACAATATAAAGATAATGTTACAAAAAGGCACTCATTCAGAAACGAAAATAAGAAATAAGAATCAATGATGAATTTGATTTGAATAAAAGAAAACAACAACAACAAACAAACAAACAAAACAAAACAAAACAAAACAAAACAAAACAAAACAAAAACAAAAAAAACAAAAAAAGGCACAAAAATTAAAGATCAAACATGAGAATATGATGACGTTAAATGACTGGAAACATCAATCCACCACCATCTATCATCAAAATAGTCCCATAAAACATAAGATTTTGATAAAAGGGGAGAAAGAACAAAACAGGTAAGAAATAAGACAGAGATACAATATTAAGGTAATGTTATAAAAAGGCACTTATTCAGAAACGAAATATGAAGTAAGAATCAATGATGATTTTGATTTGAATAAGAAAACCAATCAAAAACAAGACAAAGCAAAACAAAACAAAGCACAAAAAAGACAAAAACAACAACAACAACAACAAAACCAAAAACAACAACAACAACAACAAAAATCAACTACATTCAGCATGTGATTATTAAATAGCACAAAATGTGAATAAAGTATTTCTCAATATGGATGGTAACATGTTTAGACAACAGGTAAAGAGAGAGAGAGAGAGAGAGAGGAGAGAGAGAGAGAGAGAGAGAGAGAGAGAGAGAGAGAGAGAGAGAGAGAGAGAGAGAGAGAGAGTACACAGTACATTTTCAGCCAGGTAGTGTTTTGTATAATTATCAACTGACCAATAATATCATCACTTAATACTATCTATTTTTCTAGTTATGCATATATAAAAAATACACCATATGATAAATGTGATACGAAAAATAAAATACTAGAAATATACTCTTTGAAATCAATTACAACTACACAATGATAAGAAACATATAAATATATTTACACACACACACACACACACACACACACACACACACACACACACACACACACACAGAGGAAAAGAGACAAAAGGGGGAGAATTATATATATCCAGCAGGGTGAGGACTGGTTCATTAGTTTTGATGCATCAAGTGGATTCAAAGGTGATTTTTGAAAGTCGTCAATGATTGGTGCTGTTAAATTGAATCGGGAAGGGAGTTCACAGTACAGGGCCTGAGTATAGTAACCTAGACTTGTACAAGTCTATTCTTGGGATTGGGACACTTGGCTTTTCAGTATTTCTGGCATGATTCATTGGGAACTTATCTCTTAGGGATGTGGGGACAGTTTCTGCCATTATCTTAAACATCAGCATGCATTTGTTATATTTTAGTCTTTTTTTTTTTTTTTTTTTTTTTTTTTTGCTGCCTCGTCTTCTGTGACGCTCCCGTACTGCTGTTCCCACGCCGCTCATTTCAATCTCCCCGCCACAGCCATACCCAGATTCGTTGTGTCTCACCCCCGGGGTCAGGAGTCCACAGGGAGCTCATCAATATTAGGCCGCCGCGGGGCCACCAGCCAGAGGGGCCCTGCACTTCTGCTGGGTCACTTTGGTGGTGTTCAGTGGTGCCTGTTCTGAGCTAACATACGCAGGACACCACCTACTAAGCCCCCTACTAACGACAGTATTAGCTCAGTCGCGGAGCCAGACTGAGTGAGTCACCCACCCAAGGTGGCGACCACCACAACGTCCCTCCAACGACCGCCTCCCCACGAACCCCCAACCCCAAAGGCTTTGACACAAATTCACCACAGGCACAGAAGCGTATGGGGAAACCGAATCTGAGGTCACCATGAGACCAGAGCAACGGAGGCCACCGAATCAGAGGCAATTTTTATTATTGCATGATGATCAATGATGATGAGGATGATGTAATGATGCTGCTGTGGAGGTGCATCCGCTTTGAGACTACTTGACAGGGTTGTTCTCTACGCTTACTGTCATAATATATCCCGGCGTCAACCAGGCCCGAGAGATACAGACACCTGCAGTGTTGGTCAGGTAATTTGAGCAACACTCTCAAATTCGCATCCGTAAAGTGGATGAAGCTCGACTGTGTGGTCCCAGTCTCCCCACTGAGCCCACAGCACACTCACTCTGGGTAGGAGCCGGCCGGAGCCCGAAAAAATCCCTATGACTTATGGGATTCGAACCCGCGACCTTCCAGTCCGGAATCCACGGCGCTAACCACTGCGCCATGGCGGCTGGTTATATTTTAGTCTTTGTTGTAGGGGGAGAATACTTAACTGAGTATAATCCACTTCGAGTAAGGTTGTTTTCTTCAGGAGGATAAGTTTGAGAGCATGTTTATACAGACTTAATAAGGGTTTCATAGTGTTTGCACTGGCAGAATCCCATAGGGTAGAGGCATAGTCTATTGAAGATTGTATATAAGCTTGAAAGAATAATTTCCTTGAATGGTAGTCAAGGAAGTGTTTAATTTTAGTCAACTGGTATACTCTTTGGGACAAGTATTTGCATAGGTGAGATATGTGGTAGAAGCAGCTGAGATTTTCATCGATTGTTACTCCTAGAACTTTGTGATGAGAGGTTTGTTCGATTGCTTCTTTTTTTATATGGATTGGAAACTGTTTATGAGGTAAATTTTGGATTTTGAATGTCTTTGCTTACAACGTTAGTAGAAACGTTTTTGAAGTGATAGTTGAGTTGTTCAGCAGTAACAGCTTTGATTAGGTTTGATTTGGGAGATGATTGTTTGTTTGTTATTTGATTAATGGCCCTCGAAATAATTTTTGAGTTTGGTTTGGAAGATAGTAAATCTTGGAAATATTTCTTTTTTTCTTGACGTTTCTGTGAGTTTACAGCGTTTGGTAACCTTTTTGACTCTTTATGATATTTATGGTTTTTTAAGAGATCTCTAAGATAGCATGCCTCTTCTAGTTCTTTTGTAAGCCAAGGCGGTTTGGGGGCATGTTTGACCCTTCTGGTTTTTAGTGGAGCATGTTTATTGTAAATTTCAGTGAAAGTTTTTATCCAAAAATCGATAGTCAAGTCTGGATCAGTAATGTTGAATGTTTCTGAGAGCATAGAGTTACTAAGTTCGAGAAGGAAAAGCTGTTTATTAAATTTTGCAAAGGAACGATATGTTATGTTTTTATGGCCAGGTTTGGGAATTTTTGTTCCTTTTTTTGACCATGTAGTACATACAGGGTAGTGATCGCTACAGTTATAGACAGGGACACATGTTTCTATGATGTTTTTAGGATTTGATATGTAGATGTGATCAATTATTGTGCTTTAATTTGGCGTAACTCTCGCCGGTAAACTAACAAGTTGGTGAAGGTTGAATGAATTAGTAATTTGGGTCCATGCAATATTTACTTTTGTTACATGGATATTAAAATCACCTAGGAGTATCACTTCCCTGGATTCTAATAGGACTACGTTCATCATTGCATATAACTTGTCTATCCAATTTTTTCTTTCTGCTGGATTCTTATAGCAGAATCCCACTGCTATAGGTGGTGAACCTTTCATGGAGACTTCAAGCCAGACAGATTCTACATCATAATGTTCTAGATGGATGAGAGGCTTGAATGCTATAGATTCACTAATGTAAATGAGGATTCCTGTTTCTTTTTGCTTTTGTGGATCCTTTCGTATGATTTTATATCCAGGGATATATAAATCACTGTCTCCTATTTGTTTTGAAAGTCTTGATTAAGACAGCCCTAGTATGTGAAATGGTTTGCCATGGTTTCTAATAAGTGTTGATATGTCTTCAATTTTATTAACTGCCTGATTTATATTTAATTGGCTAATTGGCAAATTCGTAGGCCTTCCTTCGAGGGCCACGTGTTGTGTCTTGAATGTATCTGTTAGTGTTGATTTTTGTTGGAAATATGATAATGTGTCTAAAAACCGGAAAAGGTGAAGATTAATTAGAGATAAATAGGAATAAGGGGGAGTGGGCACTCAATAGGGGGAAGGGTGAAATGTAAGAAGAAGAGAAAAAACTGATTTCTAAGTTACTTAAGGATACACATACAGTGTATATAGCTGTATAACCCAATGGAACTAACAATGATGTGTAGCAAAGACAAGGTAAGAATCAATTATATCTAGGGTGAATAATGGGGATGGGAGTAGGGCACTGGGGGAATGATGAAATGTAAGGGGAAAAAAATGAATGATTTGAATAGTTACTCAAAAAATATAAACTTTATAAAGGGTGAATAATAGGGATGGGAGTAGGGCACTGGGGGAATGATGAAATGGAAGGAAAGAAAAGAATGATTTCAATAGTTACTCAAAAGACACAATCACACAGGGTAGATATTGTCCAATTGAACTATCAACAATATTGGCAAATAAGGGAGAGAAAAAAAAAATTTTGATAATAATAAAAAATAAAAAGGAAAAGTGTGTTCTTACACAAATCTGAGGGTGACTTGGTGATAAATTTCACAAGGGTGCCAATTACCACATCACTCGGCTGTTGGGCAAAACCCTGATGCCCGACTTTCAAATTCATGCAAACTTTGTCCAGGAACTGGCAAGGTTCTTGCCCAACGATCAGGAACAATACCACACAGTGCTCACACTCATAATGTTTCTGCTTGCTTGTTCAAGATTTAATGTTGCTTCAACAATGTCTCAGCATGTGTTGGCAAGATGGCATACCCGGTGAGTAATTCATACACAGGTGTGTACACACACCAGTCCTTCACTGTCACAGTCTGCTAAAAGCTTTTAGTTAGCCTTAACTGGCACAACACTCACAACTAGAGTTCTGGTCCCTCCTGGGATGCACACTGTAATGTCCTTGATAGGCATCTTTCATCTTTCACCATTATAAGTCCGAAAATGCATCAATCCATAAGCTAGCATCAATCAACACTCCAAGGAACACACACACACACCTACCGAAAATGCATCAATCTATAAGCTAGCATCAATCAACACTCAGAAGGAACACACACACACACACACACACACACACACACACACACACACACACACACACACACACACACACACACCAGCGCAATGCCGAAAAAACAAAACAAAAACAAAACCAAAAAAAAACAAACACACACACACACACACACACACACACATACACACACACACACACACACACACACACACACACACACACACACACACACATAGCAGAATGGAATTTCCACAAGAGCCTGAAGAGGCCCAGGTAAACAACAGGGTAATAAGAACTAAACACCAGGCCCAGATAAGCCAAGAAGAAGAAGAAAAGAAAAAAATAATATTTAAAAAAATAATAAATAAGTAAATTTAGGGGGGGGGGGGGGAAACCGAACAAATGAAGGAATATATATATATATATATATATATATATATATATATATATATATATATATATATATATATATATATATATATATATATAATAAAAAATATGTATGAAACTGGACAGAAGAACGCAAAAACCAAACCAAACAAAATATAAATAGAATAAAGAAATAAGAGAATTAATTTGGTAGGAATCAAACAAAGAGGAATGAATACAGGTTTCACACTTCCAAAGAGGCGACTTGGTGGGAAGGGGTGTCAATAACAACTCTCTCTCTCTCTCTCTCTCTCTCTCTCTCTCTCTCTCTCTCTCTCTCTCTCTCTCTCTCTCTCTCTCTCTCTCTCTTGCTAGTTTGTTGTCAATAGACTTTCTAAAGGAAGGGTTATAAAAAGGCCTGTTGGATAGTGGTTAGTAGGACCTCGAGGAGTTTTTGTTTATCCCGTGCCTGAGGGCTCCTGGAGTGTCCCCAAGCATTGACTTTTCTGGCTGAAGGAAGGGGTGGGAACTGCTTATCGTAGTAGTCACCACAGTACTCAGGCACGCCATGGGACAGGCCAAAGTTTTTATCCTAATCGCTGAGGCGTGGACAGGCTTTGTACTGGGGCACACCGTGCTGCAGGCGGAACAAGCCATGGTCTGCCATGGGGATAGAAAGAGAGAGAGAGAGAGAGAGAGAGAAAACACCTCGTAGTGGTGGCAGCCTGGAGAGGCTTTGTGCTCAGGCACACTGTCTGCATGCTGAAGGGCCTTAGGTGTTCGGGGAGACCATGGGCTGTTCATAGGATAGGGCTGTCCTTTGATGTTGGCTACAGATCTTTGGATGGATTGTGAGGCCCAACCAAGTCTTGTGCCTCTGGTTGGTGGAGTGGGTTGGAGTTGGGAGCAGAGGTTTTGAGTTTGGTATTCGGTACAAGTTGTTGGTAAGGACCGCAATACCATAGGGACTTGGGTGAAAGGGGTCTAGGTACTTGTATAGGGACTTCTTGGGCGCCCCACTTTCAGTCTGAAAAGAAGAGGTGTGGTTGATAAAACTCACCCCCTCCTCAGCACAGACTTTGGAGAGGCTGGCGTTGGTGGAGTCCCTCACCGATTTCGAGGAATGGTGTCGGCCATATGGAGGGAGGATTGAGGAGGCTTTTATGATAGCTTGGGGGAAAACCTGGCCTAGTCCTCTGATTACATGTTGCCATGTAGCACAATCGACTGGGCCACTTTGTAAGCAGCTGTTGATGCCTACATGGAAGGTGACACCTGTGATGTGTAGAGAAGGAGGAAGGGTGGATAGCCACTTCAGCAGGTATTGGACAGTCAGGCCTAGCACTGACAGGTTTCTGCTGGTCTGCCATGGGGAGAGAAAGAGAGAGAGAGAGAGAGAGAACACTGAACACTGAACACACTGAACACTGAAATGATTTAATGTACGTTCGCCTTGGGCCACAATACATTTGTTGGGCTTGGGATTTAGCAATAGGTTCATTCTTCATTGGCAAAACAAATGCATAAACAAGCAACGACTATGTCTGATTAAAGAGGAAAAACCACCATTTACTCCATTTCATGATTAAAACCCGAAATCACAAATAACCCAGCCACAGAAATAAAATGTCTCAGAAAAATCATGCATCCTAAATACATATCAACTCGTAACAGTTATTCAAGAAAGTGCTAATGTCAACATTGTTTTTCTTTTGTTGATAGCATGAAAAATATACCCAAACTATGCATGTACTCATTATTTGTTACTTTGAGCAGATCTCGCATTGGTACATTCATACATTTGCTTAAAAACTTATCTCTCAAGCTTGTGTACATATAACATCCCAATAGAAAGTGAACTTCATTTTCAATTTTCGTTTCACAAAATGGACACAATTTGTTTTGAATACTATCACTATATCTATTCACATTACTATTAAGAGGTCAAACATTAAATCTTGCTTGTGCCACACGAAAGCAGTAGATATCCATGGAGTTTAAATACTGCTCTTTTGCAAAAAATACTTTTAAATGATCTATAAATATCACACCTCTCTTTATCTCTTACAGTCCCATCCCATTCTTGTAAAAACATATCCATTAATCTTTCTTTAAATATACCTAAGAAAACTTTTACATCCCCAACACTTTGTTGCATCCAAACAATGTTAAAGCCTGTTTCACACAAAATTTCTCTGATTTTTTAAATCCAGCAATATCTACCACTTCTATCTAACTCTAGTTGCATGCAGTAAGCATTATATGATATTCCACTTTGATTCATTTGCAATAATTTGAACCAATACTTGATAGTGCTTGTACAAGAGTTGACATAAAGTGGATACCTACCTAAATCGCCATAAACCATCGTATTAGGTGTTCTTACCAGCACACCTAAGAATCTTTTGCATGCCATTAAATGAATTTTCTCAATATGTTCTAGTCTATTTGATCCCCATATTTCTGATGAATACAACAAAATTGGCTGGATCTTAGTGTCAAAAATCTTTTAAAAAGTTCTAACGTTCATTTCTTTATACCTATGTGAGACTTTGTTTAACTGGACCACTGCCTTCTTTCCTTTAGTGACTAAATGTTCTGTACCCAGCTTACAGCTCAACTTTGTTGTAAAACTGACACCTAAATAACAATACTAATTCACAACTTCTAACCAGATTCCATTGTAATACCATTGTTCCTGTTTTGAAAGAAATCCCCCTTTTCTAAATACCATCACTTTAGTTTTATTGATATTACCACTTAACTGCAGATCATTACAGCAGTCTGTCAAAATGTTTAATTGGTGCTGTAAACCTCCGGGGGTTGTTGAAAATAGTGCAACCTCATCTGCAAATAGTAGAATAAAGATAATAACTGAACAACATGTTTTCCTTTTTCATTAATATCATTTGCTAGCTGGTTAATGAATATTGAAAACAATGTAGGACTTAAAACACAATGTTGCCTGACTCCTATGGACATTCAAAAAACTCTCATAACTAGCTATCTATTCGGATACACGAAAGCAATGACTTATATTGGCTGCTAATGAAACAAGAAATTTTCCTCGTATCCCTTGGTTTTTAATACAGGTCAAAAGTTTCTCATGTCTAACAGAGTCAAAGACTTTTTTAAAGTCCACAAAAACAACATACATTTCTTTGCCTTTCATGGACATACACTTTTGGACAATTGAATACAAATTAAAAATCTGATCTACTGTAGAATACCTTTTCCTAAAACCTGCTTGGTTTTCACAGATCAATTGATTACGTTCTAGCCACGAATATAATCCTGTGTTAAATATAGAAGTATAGCATTTAGATATGATGCTCAGTAGTGAGACACCGCTAAAATTATCTACAAGCTCTGGATCTCCTTTTTTATAAATTGGAATAATAATGGCTTTGGACCAAATCAGTGGATATATACCTTTATTGAAGATAGCATTAAAAAGCTTGAATACAAACTGCTTGACTTCACTACTTCCATTTTTTAGCATTTCTGCAGTGACTCCATCAACGCCACATGCCTTACCAGATTTTAGTTTATGAAAAGCTGCATTTATTTCTCCCTCTGTGATCTCTCTGTTTAATTCATGATCATTTTCTTCTCACAGATCCACTTCTGTGTACATATAGTTATTAGATACAGCTTCATTGCATTGAAATACCTCTTTAAAATACAAAACCCACTGTGTAGAACTTATACTATTTGTCACTCTATCTTTATTGCCACATCCCATACTTCTGAGCTCTTTCCAGAACAGTGCTGAATTTGAACTATTATTTGCCAGGTTTTTCTACCTTTTGTCTTCTAAATATTTGACGTTTGGTTTTTAATAACTGTCTATATTTTTTCCGTGCTGTAACATAAGTTTGTCTGTCTTTTTCATCTTTCGTTTTTCTAAATACATTCAAGGCTCTTCTACTCTCTTTCTTACCCTGATGACACTCATCATCAAACCATCTTGATTGTTTACTCTTACATGTATGTTGTCTTGTGAGCATACAACTGCCTGCATCCTTTAGGCATTGTGTAAATTGCTCCAGAGCATTATCTATGTCACTGTCAAGTAAATTTAAGGCACTAACAATTCTATTCTGCATGGTAAGGCTGTTAAATGTTTCAATGAATTCTTCTTTTTTATCATCTTTCCAAACAAGTTTTTCCATTACCCTATGTTCGTTTTTTGTCTGTTTGTTCCACACCTTGTTTGGTCACATCAGTTTCCAAATCAATCCTTATAACAACAGGCACATGATCTGACTCTGTAATCCTTTTTATATCTACAGCTACAATATCCACAGATGCATACCATTCACAAGAGATGATAAAATAGTCAACAGTGCTGGCTCCTGGGGGTGAAATGTATGTATATCTGTCATCAAAGGCATGTTGACACAGACCATTCAAAATAAAAAAAGTCAAACATATTACATATTTCAAGCAGCTGATTGCCAAACACATTTCTGTGTTTATCTTGTGAATTTCTAAAATAATCACTTGCAACATACACTGTTTTAAACTCCCAATCAAGTTCATCATCAGAAAAAGAAATGTTTCCTTATGCTGTTCTTGCATTTATATCTCCAGTTAGTAAAACATAAAAATCATCATTTGAATCCTGCAAGTCCAATATGTACTGCTCTAGAATTTCCATACCATAGCCATTTTGGTGATGGTTCCAAAACATAGAATCATACGGAGGTATGTAAACACAGATAAGCAGTACATTTTTATTAGTATGTAACAGATCCTTTTGAATGTTAAGCACAATCATATATTATTATCATATCTTACATCAACCTTTTCAACGTAGCAGGCATACTTCTTTCTCACCATAGCAATCACTCCACCAGAATAACGGCCCTGATGTGACAATTTCTTGGCCTTTGATGTAAATATAACAAAATCACTGAAAAGTGGTGATTCGAAATCAAAACTTATAAATGTTTCTGTTAAACATATGAAGTTATGTAGCAAGAGAAAATTAACAAAATCATTATTTTCTAACTTTTGTAATAAGCCATTAACATTATAATTGACAAAATCAATATGTTGTTTATGTACATTATTTACAAGCATATTTGTCTGCTTCTCAATGGCTTTATTAACGCAGCCAAAAAGCTGTCTTTCATTAGTTTCAGATGGAGATGATCTTCCTGTGGCCCGGCCAATGTCCTATTTTTTTAGAAACAGGGGCTCCCGATTGAGCAGGCTTCCTTTTGTCACGCGAGGCCACTCCACTCTCATGGGGATATTCCCCCACTGAAACTCTCCTGAGAGAGTTCAGGATGCTGGATTGGCTCATTGACCTGCATGATTCTACATGCGTATTTTGTGGTCCTGCTTGTTTCTGAGAGGCAGCACGCCTGGTAGGCCTCGGCTGCCTCCCTTTTCCTGATGTCTGGGCATTACACAGGCTTACAGGTTCTGCCTTACCCTAATCTGTTGCTTCCACCTTTCTCTGTGAGTCTGCTTCCTGACTATTGCTGAGGTCTGATTGCCTATGGACTGTTTTGCCATCATTACCTTTGCTTTCTACAAACAGTGAAACCTCATTGTCACCCTGGTTTTCTACACCCTCCACTCTGTCACTTTGGTCTGCAGCATCAGTCAGTCTGTCAACGTTATCTTCAGTCAGTTCTTTTGACTCATTAATCTTTGTTGTGTCTTGGTCAGAGTCTCTAATGTTTGGTCCATGTTCATGATTGTCAGGACCAAGCTGGTAAGAGGTTTCCATGTCACACGTCACCTTTACTTCAGTCTCATCATCTGTAGTTTTGTCATCAGCAGTCTGTTCTTCATCCCTGAGTGAGAGAGAAAAACTGCTATCTTTATCCACAACTTCTTCCTCATTTCCATCATTTTCACACCTGTCTGCATGTTTCTTTGAGTCATTATGACTGCTATAACACTCCCCAGCAGCCCCAAAGATTGTGTGTACGTCAGATTCTTGCATATTCTTGCGATGATCTTGACGACTAATTATCCCACTCTGAGTTATGCCTTAATCTATCATGAGTTGCTCCACTTCCTTTAAGGCATTGGTCTTTGAAAAACACAATCCGTTTGTGTTCAGGTGCTGGAAAGTTCTTTTCCTCCTCACTGTCTACTTGAGGGGTTGGTATAACTGGTCTCTGATCAGAATTATGGAAATGTCTTTGTTGATTCTTGACATGAAAAGAGTCTCTGGAATTGGCTGAACCTCTGTATTCTGCATCATCACTCCTTGAGACAGCTTTCCCAGGTTTCTGTTGAGAAGCCCTGCAAGAGTAAGATTGCCACTGACGTCTGGCATTTGGTGGAGGAGCCTCAGACTTGTCTTCCCTTGATTGAAGTGGAGATGACCTGTAGAGTCTGGCTGGCTGGCTCCTGCTAAAGTTTGCAGTTGACTGGTTGTTGAACCAGCTTCTGTTACGTCCTCTCTGCCTGCTGTGTTGGAGATGTGGCCAATCTTCTGTTTGCTGATTTGATCTTGCTGAACTCCGTTTCTCCTCAGGAAACCTTTGTCTTGGCTCTTGTCTGTCCCTGATCTGTAGTTTTCCATTATAGAAATAGACGATTTTGCCCTGACTGCGATAAAAGTCAATCAGCTCTTTTTGCCGTGAGGTGAGGTCAGATGCAACACTAACGCCATTTTGTCTGAGGTCATCTCTAAGGCATGAATCTCCCATTACAGTCATTTTGTCAGACCACCGAGTGAACTGCACCCGGATTGGTCGAGGTTCACTTCCTTGCTGCCGAGGTTTCCCAGTCGAAATGCTTTTACAGTATCATCTGGATGCCAGTAGGTTGCTGGGTTAAAAGAATTTAGAAGGTCTACAATGGTTTGGGTTGTAGAAGTCCTGTCCTCATATCGATATTCTTCTATATTCAAGAACACTACATTGCAGGCTTTTGCATCTTGTTCAATAACTTCTAGGTTTCTTTCAAGCTTGTCCAGTCTGTCAAGTATAGTGCGCCTGTCTTCCATGAGGTCTTCAATATTCTCTTTTTCTTCCACCACTTCTTTTAACTCACCCACATCTCTTGTAAGGTGTGATATGCTGTTGTCTAGTATTTTGAATTTCTCTTCAATTGTTGTTTTAATGCTGGCAGCAGGATGTTGCAGCTCTTGCTGTATGTGAGCAAAACACCAGTCCATAAACTGCAGCATATTTAATTGAGGGTGAGAAAAACTTTCTTGTGACATTTTTCAGGTGCTTCAAGTAAGAAAAGCGAATTTCAGGTGCCTGTGCTTGTGCCTGTTTGTTTCAGTAAACAGTGCTAATGTCAATGACACAACATGTTGTAAAACACAAGGTAGATAACAAAATTCTTGGCCAAATTCTTATAGGATATTTTGAAATTCAACCAGTGAATGTTCGTGTGCCTGTGTGTTAGGTGCACGCACTACTTCAAAACACACCCACATGCAGCCCACACAGCAGCGGTGGGAAATCAGCCACACACGATGAGCTCTGTTTATAAATATTGCGTCAATTGTTTATACAGTTTATCAACAAGATTGAAAAATATGAATTACTAACCAACTACTGATTTTCAGCCTGGTCCATTCTCTTCAAAGGAGGAAGTCACCAACAGCCCACATGTATGCAAAAAATCATAACCAACTATATCCTGTAGACTTGCAAAATTCAGAAGGAACTGGAGGGAGAAACAGTCTCCTTAGCAGCAGAACCTTTGGAGAGAGAGAGAGAGAGAGAGAGAGAGAGAGAGAGAGAGAGAGAGAGAGAGAGAGAGAGAGGAGAGAGAGAGAGAGAGAGAGAGACAGAGACAGAGAGACAGAGAGAGAGAGAGAGATTTGATTTATTCTTTTTTGATTTATTCTTTTTATATCGAGGATAATGGAATAAGCACTCTTGTGCTTTTTTACAGCCAGTCCCCGTGTGTATGCAGTTTTGTAAATGTCATCTGTTCCCACCGGCACACGATGGCCTACTCTTACGAAAAGCGGAACAGGATTTAACGTATGCACAAGATGTTCTGCGTGCGTTCGCACACGGGGCCTCGGTTTAAAGTCTCATCCGAAGGACTTTTGGGGGGAGTGGAGTCAGCACTGACGTTAACTCCAGCAGAAAAATCTCCTCGACCGGACTCGAACCTGGGTCGTCCAATTGCCAGCGCAATGTTCTGACCACTACGCTGTGGAGAGAGAGAGAGAGAGAAGAGAGAGAGAGAGAGAGAGAGAGAGAGAGAGAGAGAGAGAGAGAGAGAGAGAGAGAGAGAGAGAGAGAGAGAGAGAATCTTCAAATTACATCGTCATCAAAACAAACCAGTCAACAAAATATTTTAAGAGACTCCACTTCTATAAAAAAAATAGTTATCATCAATAATACCTATAAGCTCACAATGTGGCCAAACCTAAAAAGGAAAAGAAAACCCCGAAAAGCAAACAACAAACAAAAGAGTAAGATTATATAAAAGAAATATCAAATAGGAGCGAAACAACATTCAAAGTTATAAATCAAACTCAATGCATTAAAAAATAATATATATACTAATGAAGATGAGAAAATAGCAAATATTCAGGACCATAAAACATAAGGCATTACAGATCTATAAGCCAAAACATTCATATGAAAAATTATACATTCCATGTGTGTGTGTGTGTGTGTGTGTGTGTGTGTGTGTGTGTGTGTGTGTGTGTGTGTGTGTGTGCGTGCGTGCGTGTGTCCGTGCGTACGTGCGTGCGTGTGTGTGTGTGTGCGTGCGTGCGTGCGTGTGTGTGTGTGTGTGTATGTGTGTCTGTGTGTGTGTGTGTGGGGGCGGGGGGGGGGGGGGGACAAGCAAAGAAGGCAAAAGGGAAAAAGAAACGCACAGGAAAAAATTTTTTTAAAAAACACCATAAAACCCCTTAAACACACACAAAAAAACCTCAATACAATTCGTATCTCTATATTTAAACAGTAAATTACAATTTCAATTCAAATTTCAATAAGAACCGAAACATTCCTATCCAATGATAAGACTGGGATAGCATATGTGGAAGTGGAAGATGGAGGGGAAAAAAAGGCATCTTCAAGTTACAGAGAGAGAGAGAGACAAGGCAAGGCATGGCAAGGCAAGGCAAGGCAAGGCAAAGTATTTTATTCGAGGATAATAGATAAGCACTTGCGTGCTTTTTTACATCCAGTCCCTGCCCCTTTCAGAGATACATCAAGTTGAAAAGATACTAATCAATAAAGCTTTACGCAAACCAAACAACACACAAGAATAAAGACACTATATATGATAAGGTAATAAAAATGCACTCGATCAGAAG
>CM060346.1:17434281-17444281 GCA_030674155.1 Stramonita haemastoma
GAAGGTCATTTATGTATAAGGAAAAGAGAATAGGTCCTAGTGTAGATCCCTGTGGTACTCCATAATGAATGGGTTTTAGATTGGATGTGGATGTAGTTGTTGAGACACACTGTTGTCTGTTATTCTATACTAGTCCTGCAGTCTTTAAATGTTTGTAAAAATAAAATGCCCAAACTAGAGCATTTTTATTACCCGCCATTATGTAGCATTGATGATGTTTCTAAAAAGGTAAAAACAGCCATATATATAAGGCAGGGTTTAGATTATCAAAAGTTAGCTTTGTGGCCAATACCTCCAGATGTCAAGGATATTTATTGTACTGGTGTGTCTGTCAAGATTAACAAAAATGTAGTGTTTAATGTCTTATCTGTATATCTTCCCCAAGGTCCAAAACTTGATAATACTGACTGGCTTAAAAACGTAGATTTTACAAAAAATAAGTGGGTGATATTGGGGGATTTTAATGCGCATGCCCGTTTTGGGATTCGGAATGTACAATTGTCACCAATAATCGTATTGTGGAAAATATTATCGATTCTAAATTATGTCTATTAAATGATGGCAGGATAACCAGAATACCTGATATTCACTATCACAAGCCTAGTGCCATCGATTTATCATTGATTTCCCCTTCTTTAGCACTCGATTGCAAATGGGATGTTAATGAAGATTGTCTTGGTAGTGACCACTTTCCTATTTCTATATCATTCAGTAAAAAAATTATCCTAGATTTACCGAAATTTGAAGACAAAGTTCCAAAGTATTTGCTTAACTTGGCAAACTGGGAGTCATTCCGAACACACCTTAACCTATATGATTTATCAAGTGTGGAAAATGATGACGTAAATATTTTCTACACGCTTTTTACGAAAGCTGTTACGTCAGCTGCTGAGCTCTCTATTCCAAAGCGTAAAAATCAATGCAGTGGGAAGCATAAAGGCAATATATGGTGGACAAAAGATTGTGAAGAGGCAGTCCATTATAAAAAAGAGAAATACAAAATATGGTTTAAAGACAGAACTGAAGAAAAATCTTATAAATAGTAAAAGAGCTAAGCAACTATGTAAGAAAACAATTGCAAAAGCAAAAAAGACATATTGGACAGAATTTTGCCTAAAGGAAGTATCAGAATCAAAAGATATGCAAAAGGTTTGGAAGAAGATCAATAAAATTAAAAATGGATTTCACTTACCAGCTTATCCAATAAAATTAGAAAACAATAGTTTCCCAAGCACAGCAGAAAAAGCAGAAGCCTTTAATACAATGTTTTCTGAAAGTAGTTTGACTTCAGAACTGTCCCCTGATGTTAGACGTAAAAGACAAGAAGAAGCTGAACTATTAAACATGGCAGAACCTCCAGTAGATAATCTGCATTATTTGAACTCTGAAATTCAATACAATGAATTTGTTGAAGTCCTTGAATCCTTTAGAAGTAACAGGTCTGCAGTTGGTATTGATTGCTTGTCTTATCAAATGTTAATTAATTTGCCTGAGAGTTGGAAAAAAGTACTATTTTCATTTCTCCAAAAATGTTGGATAAATGGCACTCTTCCTAATGTCTGGAAGCAGTCGATTATAGTCCCAGTTCTTAAAAGCGGCAAATCTCAATCAGCATTAAGCAGCTACAGACCAATTGCCCTCACTTCTCATGTTGGAAAAGTACTTGAAAAAATAGTTCAAAAACGTCTATGGCATTATTGTGAAAAAAACAATATAATTCCTGTAAATCAGGCTGGTTTCCGAAGAGGGAGATGTACAACTGATCACCTAGTAAAGTTAACCCATGATATTAAAAAGCAGTTTTCCAAACGAAAGAGTACACTAGCTACTTTCTTTGATGTAAGGAAAGCATACGACAGGGTTTGGCATACGAGGTTATTATACAAATTGAAAAATATTGGCGTTAGAGGCATGATGTTTCAATACTTAAAGGATTTTCTGTCTGAAAGATCAATCTGTACCAAAGTGAATGGTGTATATTCAGACTTTAAATCTGTTGATATGGGAATACCACAGGGAGCAATTCTGGCACCAATATTATTCTCTATTTTAATTCATGATCTTCCTCAGGCATTGTCAAAAAATACGACTATTGTTCAATATGCAGATGACATTGCCATGTGGATCAACACTTCTCTTAAAAAGAATACGAAAAGTAGAGTGATAAAATGTGTTCAAAAGATTTATCAGGTTGAACTGAATAAACTTAGTAATTACATGAAAGAGAATGGATTGGAGTTATCTGGAGAAAAAACTTGTCTTGTTCTTTTTAACAATGGGAAAAACCCCCAAACACTACCGTTATTAACACTTGATGGGGTCACACTTCAATACAAACAAGACGCCAGATTCTTGGGAGTTCATTTAACTAGTAAGTTAAACTGGAAAATGCATATTGAAAATTTGATTTTAAAAGCCAGGAAACGATTAAACTTCTTAAAGATTGTGAGTGCTCAGCCCTGGAGTCAGGATACTAAAACACTTACACATCTTGCTGTTTCATTAATTCGGTCTAAACTTATTTCTGGTCAAGAAGTGTATTTTTCTGCTCCAAATTATCTCTTAAAAAAGCTGCAAAGTATGGATAGCAAAGCAATCAAAATAGCGCTAGGAGTGCCGATTCATGCCAGTACACTAAAAACTTATGCAGAAGCTCATTTACTTCCTTTTTCTGAGCAAAGAATGTTATCTGTCTCTAAATATGTCATTCGAAGTCTTGCTATTTCAAATTCTGTTCGCGATGAAATATTTATCGATCAAAAGGATTATCCAAAAAGAGCTAGGAATATCTCTTTTTTGCAGCCCATAAGAAATTATACTGAAGACCTTATGAAGGAAAATAATATCGATATATCAAACGTCCCAGTTTTACCAGTAGTTCCCCAGATTCCACCATGGGAACATAGATATGCAAATTTTGATATTGACTACTCAGAAACAAAAAAGGACACTAATCAAAATCTACTCAAAACTGAGGTTCAAAATCATATAAATTGTCAGTATTTAAACCACTTAAAAGTATACACGGACGGATCTGTCTTAGAATCGGGCATGTGCGGGGCTGCTTTCGTTATACCCGACTTAAAAGTAAAAAGATCTTTTTGTATTGGAAAAGGTTTTACAATATTCACTTCTGAATTGTTCGCAATTTTTATGGCGCTAAATTATCTTTCAAATATTTCTCTTGCGATTTACAATGTCGTTTTTTGTGTTGACTCAAAATCAGTTTTACTGGCTTTAAAACATTGGGACTCTAAACTGAGAAATGATGTTATTTTTGAAACCAAGTTCCTTGTGCATTCTCTTGTTTCTAAAGGTATAGGGATAAAATTTTGCTGGGTGCCATCACATTGCGGTCTTTACTGGAACGAATTGGCAGATTCTCTGGCAAAACGCGGTGCTTCAGAATGTACAAGTGACATAATGATTAATAGTATAGGTCTACGTTTATCATCATTTGAAATTATTTCAATTCTTGCAAACTCTGTATATTCAAAGTTTTTTAGATTTCACTTAAATCGTTTGTGTTGCCCACGAAATACAGAAATTATAATTCATAAATTACGTCTAAATGCTTGGAAAACTAAATATTCAACAAATGTTTTCTGCACTTGTTCTGCTATTATATCAGTCCATCATATATTGTTTGATTGCCCTGTGCTCATTGCCTCGTATAAAAGCAAAGGGATAGATCTAAAGAAAAAATACGGAAATATCCAAAGTGTTCTGTATGATTCCGAGTCGCATGTCCTAGTATCAGTTGCAGAAAGTATTTGCCAGTCACCAGTAGGTCAGTTACTATAAATGAAATTGTATAAATTTATCATCATCCATCATATTCTTTATCCTTTCACCTTTCCCCTCATCCCCTTTTCAGTGCATTCTTAACGTGAATGTACCATTGTCTAAATCACCTTGTAGTGAACGGACATTAAACCAATGAGAAGAAGAAGAACTGTTGTCTGTTTTTAAGATAAGAAGCGAGTAGTTCTAGACTATCTGATGATAGATTGTACAGGTCTAGCTTTCTGATGAGGAGTGTGTGGTCAATTGTATCAAATGCTTTTTTGAAATCTACAAATAATACTCCACAAAATTTGTTTTCATTAATGTTTGATAGCCAATTGTCTATGAGACTAGTCAGTGCAGTATGACATGAGTGATTTTGTCTGAATCCTGATTGATTAGGGTGAAGAAGGTCGTTAGTGTCTATATGACGGACTAAGTGTTTATTTATATGTTTTTCCAGGGGTTTTGAAAGTAGGGATATAATAGAGATTGGCCTATAATTTGAGGGATCTGAAGTGTCACCAGATTTGTGGATGGGGATTACTTTAGCAGTTTTGAAGGCATTGGGGAAATAGTTCTTTTGAAGACATTGGTTATATATATATGTTAGGGTGTCTGTGATAACTGGAGCTGACAGTTTCAAAATTCTGCTGTCTATTCCATCAAGACCTCGTGTCCTTGATTGTTTGAGGTGAATTAAATAATTATATACCTCAAAAACTGAAATGAATGGTATGTGAAGTTTTGACGGAATATGCTTGTCTTGGCAGTATTGTCTTAATGTGTTGAGGTTATTGGATTTTGAATCATCATTGTTAACAACGTTAGTAGAGACGTTTATGAAATGATTGTTGAGTTGTTCAGCAGTAACATCTTTGATTACATTTGATTTGGAAGATGATTGTTTATTTGTTATTTGATTTATGGCCCTCCAAATAATTTTTGAGTTTTGTTTGGAAGACAGTAAATCTTGGAAATATTTCTTTTTTTCTTGACGTTTCTGTGAGTTTATGGCATTTCGTAATCTATTTGACTCTTCATATTTATGTTTTTTTAATAAATCTCTAAGATAACATGCTTCTTCTAGTTCTTTTGTAATCCAAGGCGGTTTGGGGACATGTTTGACCCTTATGGTTTTAAGTGGAGCATGTTTGTTGTAGATTTCAGTGAAGGTTTTTATCCAGAATTCAATGGCCCTGTCTGGATCAGTAATGTTTAATGTTTCTGAGAGCATAGAGTTACTTAGATCAAGAAGGAAAAGCTGTTCATTAAATTTTGCAAAAGAACAATATGTTATGGTTTTATGGCCAGGTTTGGGAATTTTTGCTCCTTTTTTTGACCATGTAGTACAGACTGGGTAGTGATCACTGCAGTTATAGACAGGGACACATGTTTCTATGATGTTTTTGGGATTTGATACGTAGATGTGATCAATTATTGTGCTTGAATTTGGTGTGACTCTCGTGGGTAAACTAACTAGTTGGTGAAGGTTGAATGAATTAGTAATTTGCGTCCATATATTATTTACTTTTGTTAAATCAATATTAAAATCACCTAGTAGTATTACTTCCCTGGATTCTAATAGAACTACATTCATCATTTGGTCAAACTTGTCTATCCAATTTTTTCTTTCTGCTGGATTCCTATAGCAGAATCCCATTGCAATAGGTGGTGAACCTTTCATGGAGATTTCAAACCAGACAGATTCTACATCACAATGTTCAAGATGAATGAGACGCTTGAATGCTATAGATTCACTAATGTATATGATGATTCCTGTTTCTTTTTGCCTTTGTGGATCCTTTCGTATGATTTTATATCCTGGGATATATAAATCAGTGTCTACTATGTGCTTCGAGAGTCTTGATTCAGATAGCCCTAGTATGTGAAATGGTTTGCCATGGTTTCTAATAAGTGTTGATATGTCTTCAATTTTATTGACTGCATGATTTATATTTAAGTGACAAATTCGTAGGCCTTCCTTAGAGGGCCACGTGTTGTGTCTTGAATGCATCAGTTGTGTTGGTTTTTGCTGGAGATGTGATAATGTGTCCTAAGACAGGAAAAGGTGAAAATCAATTAGAGATGAATAGGAATAAAGGGTAGTGGGCACTCAATAGGGGTAAGGATGAAAGTAAGAAAAAAAAAGTGAAAAACTAGACTGATTTTAGTTGCTCGATGTGATAATGTGTATAAAAACTGGAAGGTGACAATCAATGAGAGATAATTAGGAATAAAGGGGAGTGGGCACTCAATAGGGGGAAGGATGAAATGTAAGAAAGAAAGGGGGAAAAAGAAAAAAGACTGCTTTCAAGTTGCTCAAAAAAATACACCAACAGTGTATATAAATATAGATCTATAACCCAATCCGACCAACAACAATGTAATGTAGCAACAGGAAAGGTGAAAATCTATTTTATATGGAATAAAGGGGATGGGAGTGGGGCACTCAATTAGGGGTATGATGTAAGAAAAAAAAAATTCAATAGTTACTCAGAGACACACAGACACAATCAAACTAACAACAATATAAAATGGCCAATATAAGAGACAAAAACAAACAAAACAAGACAAAAACAAAAAAAATGTATACGAGCTGTGGGTGGTCGAATAATACACACACTTCTGAAGGTGACTTATTCGTTTCACTGGTGATTTGGTGATAAATGTCACAAGATGTCGATTATCACGCACTCCACAGTTGGGTGAATCACCGATGCCCAATCACCAAGTTGTACACGCTTTGTCCAGGGACGGTCAAGGTCCCTCAGCAACAATCAGGGAGAATTCATCCCAGTGCTCACATTCACAATGTTTCTGCTTGCGTTGTTGCACACGAATAAATGTCTTTGCAAGAATGAAGATAATTTGGAGCACTGGGAGAGTAATTCATACACAGGTGTGTATGCACACAAGTCTAATCAATGTCACAACCTGAAAACAGCCATTGATCAGTAGTAACTGGCACAGCACACATAAACCAGACGGTCTGATCCCTCCTGGGATGGAGATTGCAATGTCCTTGACAGGCATCCTTCACCATTATAAGTCAAAAATAAAACAAAAAAACCCACATTAATCAATAAGCTAACATTAAATCAACTCTCAGAAGGAACACCCACCCACCCACACACACATACGCACACACTCAAGGGGGAACAATTAGCTGAGCAGAGTTTTCACAAGAGGCCCAGATAACAGAGGAATAGAAATTCCACAAGAGGCCCAGATAAATAAAACAGTAACAAGAATTAACAGGATGTACAGTAAACCATACAACAATTTAAGGAGATACCACAAGACAAATAAAAGCAAGAGCCTTCCCCCCCACGAAAAAATTAAACAACAAACAACAGCAAAAAAAAAAAACTGCTTAAGCAAGAAAAAACAGCAACAAACAAACAAAAACAAAAAAACAACAACAAAGAAACAAAACAAAAGAAAAACAAAAAACAAAACACACACACACACACACACACACACACACACACACACACACACACACACACACACACACACACACACAAAATTTAAAAAATAAAAATTAAAAAAAATCAACCAACCAAACAAACAAACAAAAAAAAACCCCACACACAAACAAAACAAAACCAAAAAAAAAAACCCAAACAAACAAACAAACAAAAAACACCCAAACCAATCAACCAAACCAAAAGAAAACAACACACACACACACACACACACACACACACACACACACACACACACACACACACACAAAAATCAAGAAGCAAAAACAACCCCCCCCCCCCCCAACAACAAAAAAGTATATATAAAAACAAAAACAAAAACAAAAAAAATAAAACAAAAACAAAAATCGCACAAGAACAACAACGCTCTAATAAATACAAAAAACAATTAAAAAATAAAATGAAATAAAAAATAAAGAAAGAAATAGAAACCCCAACTCCCCCCCCAAAAAACAACAAACAAACAAAACAAACAACAACAACAACAACAACAACACAAATCGCCCAACAACAACAAACAGAAAACAGAGGGAAAGCAATAATAACTAAACCAAACCAGAATAAAACAAACAAGCAAAATAAAATTGAATGAAAATCAAGAAATCAGATTGGAAGAAGTCAACAAGAGGAATGAATACAATCCACACACACTTCCAAAGAGGCGACATGGTGAGAAGGGGTGTCAACAGCAATTTCTCTCTCTCTCTCTCTCTCTCTCTCTCTCTCTCTCTCTCTCTCTCTCTCTCTCTCTCTCTCTCTCTCTCTCTCTCTCTCTTGCTTCCTCGCTCCCTCGTTCTCTCTGGCTCTGCTGACTAGTTTGCTGGCAAGGGTTACAAAAGGGCCTGTTGGATAGTTGTCAGGAGGACCTCAAGGAGTTTTTGTTTGTCTTGTGACTGAGGGGTCCTGGAGTGCCCCCAGGCATTGTATTTAGGGGCAGAGGGAAGGGGTGGGAACTGCTTATCATAGTCCCCGCTGTACTCAGTTGTTCTCAGGCACGCTGTTCTGTAGTCCCAACTGCTTATTGTAGTCGTGGCGGCGGTGTGAAGAGGCGTCGTAGTCAGGTAGGCGGTGTGTAGTCAGGTAGGCGGTGTGAAGAGGCATCGTAGTCAGGTACACTGTCGGCAGCCGAGGGGCTTTAGGTGTTGGGGGAGACCATGGGCCCTTGGCAGGATGGGGCTGTTCTTTGTTGTTGGGCACAGCTCTATGGATGGACTGTGAGCCCCAAGTCTTGTGCCTTTGGCTTGTGGAGTGGGCTGGAGTGGGGAGCAGAGGTTTTGATTTTGGTATGCGGTACAAGTTGTTGGTGAGGACCGCAATACCATAGGGACTTGGGTGGAAGGGGTCCTGGTACTTGTAGAGTGACTTCTTGGGTGCCCCACTTTCAGTCTGAAAAGAGGAGGTGTGGTTGATAAAACTCACCCCCTCTTCTGCACAGACTTTGGAGAGGCTGGCGTTGGAGTCCCTATAGGATTTGGTGGCATGGTGTCGGCCATATGGAGGGAGGATTGAAGAGGCTTTTATGCTGGCAAGGGGGAAAGCCTGGCGTAGTCCTCTGACTACACGTTGCCATGTCGCACACTCAACTGGGCCACTTTGTAAGCAACTGTTGATGCCTACATGGAAAGTGACTCCTTTGACGTGTGGAGAAGGAGGAAGGGTGGATAGCCACTTCAGCAGGTGTTGGACGGTCAGGCCTGGCACTGACAGGTTTCTTGCTGGTCCTCCATGGGGAGAAGTTCTGTCTCCAACTGCTCTTAAGACAGAGTCACCAATGAGTAACTCTTGGCTGGCAGTGGGGACAGTCTTTCTCAGTAGTGTCTCTAAAGGTGTTGGGAAAGGGGATGCTGGAGGGGGTGCCTTGGAGTAGACAGTGGGAACAGGACTTTTTTTACTTTTATCTTTTGGTTGTTGAGGAAGGGCTGGTGGAGGGGGTGGTTTGGGGCTGGGGTTTTGGTCAGGATCAAGGGGTGAAAACTTGTTATTAGTGGGGATCGTGGGTATAATTTCTTCATCAGTTGGGGTGTCTGATATATCAGAGAGGGAGTCACTTAAGAGAATTTTGGAAGTGTCTGTTAGTTTTTTGGTATGGGTCTTTGGAGTGGAAGTGACTGGATGGTTGTTGGAGTGGGATGGTAGGTATGATGTAGTAGTTGATGGTAGGGCTTTCTTTAATTGATTGATTTCTTTATTGATGTGCTTTTGCCAGTTGTCGAAGGCAGAGAGGCTTTTGGCTTGACTGTCAACTGTTTTCTGCAATTGATTGTTTTGCTGAGTAAGGTCAGCAATGGTTGAATTCAGTGTTTGTTCTGTGGCTTTTATGTGGTTTTTTGTTTGGACTGTGCTGTCTTTGCTGGTGCTGGCTGATATCTCTATCTGTTGGTGTAAGTGTTTGTTCTCTGTTTGTAATGCATCGACCTGTGCTTTGAGGGTAGTGATGGTGGAGATGGCTGCAGACAGCTGGCAGTGAACTTGTGTGAGTAGGGCTGAAGTGGCCAAGCTGTGGAGGCTGGGTGGAGATTTTTGTGGATATGTGATTTTGTCCCACATGGTTGTGAAGACAGGGGGAGGTGGTAAGAAGTAGATATAGAAAGGCTAGAGTCAGGGGAGGGGGTGGTGCTGGTACTGGATGGAGGGGGGGTGGTAGTGTTGAGGGAAAGAGGTTGGATCAAAGGGGTTTGTGGGTGAGAGGTGTCATTGTCCAGGGGGTGGGGTAGGGGGGTTGT
>CM060346.1:17451781-17494281 GCA_030674155.1 Stramonita haemastoma
TCACCTCTTCTAGTGTTTCTCCATTCATCTTTATTTCCGTGCTGTCATTACTCGCGCTGTTGACCATGATCTTTGATTTCTCTGTACTGACCTCCATGCCCTATGCGCTCGCTCGATCTGTTAAATTGTCTGTGAGGATTTGCAGTTCTTGTTTGCTGCTGCCCATGAGGTCAATGTCATCTGCAAATCTGAGGTTGCAAAGGGGTCTTCCACCAATGGAGATGGAAGTGTGGTGGTTTTGCAGTGTCTCTGTCATGATGTTTTCGAGGAAGAGGTTGAAGAGTACAGGTGAGAGAAGGCAGCCCTGGCGAACCCCAACCGTGGTCTTGAAGAACTCGCCCACGTGGTTGTTCATGAAAACTGCACTTTTTGCGTTCTCGTACAGAGCCTTGATGACTTCAATTAGACTGCAGACTGCAGACTTACCATTCCTCAATTGCTTGATGGCACTGCGGATCTCTTCCTTTGTGGGAGCACTACACTTGATCGGCAGGTCGCTTGCGGCTGTCGGTATCTCTGGTGGGTTTGTAGGTGCTGGTCTGTTGAGTAACTCCTGGAAGTGCTCAATCCACCTGTTCTTCTGTCCTTCGTCATCAGCTATTACTCCTCCGTTCTTGTCTTTTACTGGTCTCTCTGGCTTGGCAAACTTCCCTGATAACTTCTTGATGATGAAGTACAGGTCCTTGGTGCTGTTCTGGTGAGCTGCATCTTCTGCTTCTTTTGCCAATGTCTCCAAGTAGTTTTGCTTATCTGCTTTAATGCTTCGCTTTACAACCCTATTTGCTTCTGTGTATTCCTCTTGGGCTTTTGTTTTTGCTGATCGTGTCCTACTGCTGTTGACGGCTAATTTCTTTTCTCTTCTTTCTTCTATTTTCTCTAGGGTAGCTGCTGAAATCCATTCCTTGTGTGTGAATGATTTGGGGCCCAGTACTTCCTGACATGTTGAGGTCACTGTCTCTCTCACTCTCTGCCACCTCTCTTCTATCGTCTCCTCTTCAAGCAGCTCTCCTAGGACTTGGAACTTGTTGGATAGAGTGACCTTGAACTCTTCTTGCTTCCTGTTGTCCTTCAGCGCCGTGGTGTTGCAACGCTGGCGTTGACTGGATCCCCCTGTCCAATTTCTCTTCAGCTTCTGCTTCAATCGGGCAACAAGTAGATGGTGATCCGAAGCGACGTCTGCTCCTCGCTTGACGCGTACATCCTGTAGGGAGCGGCGAAACTTCTTCAGGATGCAGATGTGGTCGATCTGGTTCTCCGTTGACAGGTCTGGCAACACCCAAGTTGCCTTGTGTATCCTTCTGTGCGGGAAAACACTTCCTCCGATGACCAGGTTGCTTGTGGCACACAGGTCTGCGAACCTCTCCCCGTTGTCGTTCATCTCGCCTAGCCCATGCCGCCCCATGATCTCCTCGTATCCCTGGTTGTCACTACCTATCTTGGCATTGAAGTCGCCCATTACGATGATGATGTTTTTCTTCGGTCTGTCTTGTATGATGGTCTGCAATCTGTTATAAAAGTCGTCCTTCTCCTCCTCCTCGCTGTCGTTCGTTGGGGCGTAGCACTGGATAATGTCCATGTTGATCCTCTTCTTCTTTGTACGGAAAGAGGCTGTCATGATCCTTGGTCCTTGGTCCGTGTGCCTCCCACCCGATGAGTGCTCCCTGTGCTGGCTTGGAAAGCATCAGGGCGACTCCCTGGGTGTGTGCAGCATCTTCCTGCTCGTGCCCCGAGAACAGCAGCAGCTCCCTGGAAGTCAGTCGCTTCTGCCCGGAACCAGTCCATCTGACTTCGCTGATTCCTAGGATGGTGAGGTTGAATTTCCTCATCTCTGCGGCTACTTGCGCTGTCTTCCCCATCTCGTACATGGTCCTGACGTTCCATGTACCGATGGATGTGGTGGTCCTGGTGGAGATGATGGTCTTCGGTCTGACGGCTTCCAGATGAATCTGGCTTTCACCGCCCGACTTCATACTCCTTCCAGCTGGAGGTCCATCCCTCCCCAGGTCCGCGATGTCTGTTAAATTGCTATTTGGCGTTTCTGTAGCTAGAGTTTTTTTCACAGGGTGGGGTAGCTAACCCTACGCCAAACCCTCCTCCTTTTTCAGCCGGGCTTGGGACCGTCCTAGGCAGAGTTAGCAACGGGTTGAGTTGGGTATTTATTGGTTAAGTGATTGATAGCCTGCCAAACAGCTTTAGGATTGTTTCGATGAGGCAAGATTTTGGAAATATTTTTGTTTGGCTTTACGTTTTAATGAGTTTACTTTGTTTCTTTGTTCTTTAAATTCTCCTATTTTTCCTGCTTGTAATAGATCATTTCTTAAATAAGTTTCTTTTAGAATCTCAGTTGTCATCCATTTAGGTTGTGTTGCATGCTTCACTCTTCGGGTTTTGAAAGGAGCATGTTTATCATAGACTGAGTTAAATGTTTCTAGCCAAAAATATATGGCTTTCTCTGGGTCTGTAAAGTTGTAAACATGATTAATTGATGAATTTAGCAAGTCAGCAAGAAATTTATTTTCATCAAATTTAACAAATGATCTATAAGTGACTTCCTTGTGACCAGCTATGGGAATTTTTATTCCTTTTTTGTTCCATGTGAAACAGGTAGGAAGGTGGTCACTGCAGCCACAGTTAGGAACACATGTTTCTTTGATATTTTGTTTATTAGTTACATATACATGGTCAATGAGAGTGTGGCAAGAGTGATTTTTCCTGAATCCTGACTGGTTATCAATTAAAAGATTGTAGTTTTCTAGATGATGGCTAAGGTGTTTTGTATATGTTTTTCAAGAGGTTTAGAAATAGGTGATAACACTGATATTGGCCTGTAGTTACATGGGTTTGAAGAGTCACCAGACTTATGGAAAGGAATAACTTTGGCTGGTTTGAATCCCGATGGGAAATGACATTTTGCAATACACAAGTTATAAACAAAAGTGAGTGTTTAAGCTATTAAAGGAGCTGCGATTTTGAGAATTTATCCATCTAGGCTATCTGGACCATGGCTATTTGTTTGTTTTAGGCGTTGAAGGATTGATAAACTTCTACTATGTTTAATGGATGTAGTTTCATTTTTGAATAGATATTTTTAGATCTACAAAATGTTTTCAATTTTTCAAGGGAATATTTTTCAGCATCATTTTGTTTTATCAAGGAATCTGTCATGGTGGTAAAATAGGCATTTAGGTAGTCAGGAGAAATATTCTTATTGGTGGAATGGGATGGTGATTTATTGGTTAGTTGATTGATAGCTTTCCACATAGATCTGGAATTTTGTTTGGATGAAGTAAGATTTGGGAAATATTTTTGTTTTCTTGCTCGCTTTAATGAATTAACTTTGTTTCTTTGTACCTTGTATTCATCAAATTTTCCTGCTTTTAACAAGTTCTCTCGATGTTGTGCTTCAGATATAATTTCTGTTGTCATCCATTCAGGCTGTACTTTGTGTCTTACTCTGTGTGTTTTAAAGGGAGCATGTTTATCATATATAGACCTAAATGTTTCCAGCCAGAAGGTCAAAGCTTCTTCTGGATCTGTCATGTTGTAGACTTTGTTCAGATGAGAAGCTAGAAGATCATTTCGAAAATGATTTAAAATGAATTTTGCAAATGAACGGTATGTTATTTCTTTGTGTTCTACTTTTGGAATATGTGTACCTTTTTTATTCCATGTGACACATATGGGAAGGTGGTCACTACAGCCATAGATAGGAATACATAATTCCCTATATATGTGTTTATCTGTTGTGTAAATGTGACGCTCCACTACATAAGGAGTCGCATTGAAAAAGAGGTGAATTTTTAGTTATTGACAAGTTATTAATCTGCAATAAAAAGGCTATTCAATACAAAAAACAAATTGAAAATCGGACAATTGTGTGCAAAGTTATTACAAATTGAAATGATATATTGTAGAATGTGAGAAAATGAGAAATGGGCAAGTTTATTTTTGAAACAGGTTGTCAGAATGAGGGCTTGGGTATTTTCAAAACACATTTAAAAGCAAAAGGAATAAAAATTATGCCTTGATACTTCATTACAAGGAAGAATAACAGATATAGTTTAATAATCGAACAAAATCTCAAAATTGACAACTTGACCCTCACCTGCCTTTAATGGCTCCTAGCCCAAAATTAGATAATGTGCTAAGCGACTCATTTCGTGGTGGAGTGTCACAAATATGATCAATAAGTGTTTTACTGGTAGATGTTATACAAGTGGGTGTATCTACAATTTGGTAAGGTTATATGTGTCTAATTTTTTAATCCATGAGGGTTGGGGTTTGAGTAAATCTATATTGAAATCACCAAAAACTAGAGTTTTTATGGTATCAAGAGATGCTGAGTCCATCATTGTGGAAAATCTATCAGTCCAATCTATTCTTTCAGATGGATTTCTATAAATAAATCCTACCTTGATAGGTTTACTTCGTTTTAGTTTGACTTCTATCCAAATAGATTCAACATGATGATTTTCTAGGTTTTGAATTCGTTTATAGTTTACTGATTCACTGATATATACAAGTATACCAGTGGATTTGGGGAGTATCAATCTTTGCATATGAGTTTGTAACCAGGGATTATAACATCTGTATCTGGTACATTGTTGGAGAGTCTGGATTCAGTAAATCCAAATACATGAAATGGTTTATCAGAGTTGTAGAGTAGGGTTTGTACATCAGATATTTTGTTTAGAACACTGTTTACGTTTAAGTGTCCTATGTGTGGTCCATTTTTTCTTGGCCAGTGATTAGATGAGATAATCATATCAGGAAGTCACAAAAGCTAAAACTGAAAATAGTGGCTTAACTAATCACAAACATATAATCAAATAATTCCAGTTCAACACTTTGGGTAATACTGAAACCAAAGAACAAAAGGTAGTGACAAGCAAGTCAAAGCCAATGAAAAACACTTTCTCACATATAAGTATAGTAGATAAGGTAATGGCAAGCAAATCAAAGCCAATGAAAAACACTTCCTCACATATAAGTATAGTAGATAAGGTAATGACAAGCAAATCAAAGCCAATGAAAAACACTTTCTCACATATAAGTATAATAGATAAGGTAATGACAAGCAAAGCAAAGCCAATGAAAAACACTTTCTCACATATAAGTATAGTAGATAAGGTAATGACAAGCAAATCAAAGCCAATGAAAAACACTTTCTCACATATAAGTATAGTAGATAAGGTAATGACAAGCAAGTCAAGATCAATGAAGAACACTTTCTCACATATAAGTATAGTAGATAGGGTAATGACAAGCAAGTCAAAGCCAATGAAAAACACTTTCTCACATATAAGTATAGTAGATAAGGTAATGACAAGCAAGTCAAGGCCAATGAAGAACACTTTCTCACATATAAGTATAGTAGATAAGGTAATGACAAGCAAATCAAAGCCAATGAAAAACACTTTCTCACATATAAGTATAACTCAGTACAAAGCAAATCAGAACCAAGAAAACAACACTTTTTCACAGTAAAGTATAACTTTTAGAAGAAAAAAAATGTAAATCAAAGCCAAATGAAAAACTCTTTCTCAGGTATAACTCAGTATAAGCAAATCAAAGCCAAAGAAAGGAACACTTTTTCACTTGTAAGCATATGTCAGTCTATGGCAAAGTGAAGCCAAAAGAGCACTTTCTCACATTCACATAAATTCAAGATTTTGTCATAAAGTCAATGTTTGTGTCGTACTGTTGATGCTTGGGAGCCAAACTCACATAAAATTGAAATAGTCTTTTGTTTGTTTTTCAATGTCTCACTGTAGTCAGCATAGCCCCACTTTGTTGTTGGCCTCTGTTTCATTTGATTTATAGACCAGCAGACTGAAGCTTCCAATGAATACTGTCCCAGTATTTTTCCCAGGAATACAGTTTGAACTATATTTGTTTTCCAAAGAACAGTGTCCATACAGCTTGTTTTTCCTGTTGGTTCTCTTATTTCTAGTACACAGTTCAAAAGGTCTATAAAGGTTTTCTTCTTTTCCATTGGTGGCCTAATGGCCCAACGGCAACAATATAATATTAGATTCAACATGGCACACACTCACACACACACAAACACACACACACACACACACCAATATGACGGGTTAAAATATTTACACATACACACACGCACGTACGCATGCACGCACGCACGCACGCACGCACACACAGGTTCTCTGCACGTCATAAGCCACACAAAAAATACATAACCATAACACAGGAGAGAGAGAGAGAGAGAAAGAGAGAGAGAGAGAGAGAGAGAGAGAGAGAGAGAGAGAGAGAGAGAGAGAGAGAGAGAGAGAGAGATCAAATCAAATCAAATCAAATCAAATCAAATCAAATCAAATCAAATCAAAATCAAATCAAATCAAATCAAAATCAAATCAAATCAAATTCTTTTATTTTGAAGATAATGAATAAGTACTCATGTGCTTTTTTACATCCAGCCCTAATCTGAGTTTATATCAATTTAAGAAACACCTCCGACTTACAACAATAATAGACCTAAAAACAAGGCCAAAACAACGGGACAATAATGAACAGAAGACAAGATGTAAGGACAGAAGATATAATAGAATAGCAAAGGCGCAATACAGTGAACTAAAACTCATAATAGACAATCAAATGATCATTATAATGGAAACAAAAACAAAGTGAAACCAGAAAACCGATAATAAGTAAGTAGTATTTAAAACACAAACATACAAACAAGTTGTAAATAAAACACAAGTTAGCTACTGGGTACAGTATCCAACCATCCTCTATCAACAAAATTAGTCAGGGGGTTAGAGATCATAATATTTTTGTAATAAATGGGGAAAAACAAAGCAAAACAAGAAGAACTATAAAAATAAAAAATAAAAAAAACAACCCCCCCCCCCCCCCCCCCCCCCCCCCCCCCCACCTTAATCGAAATTTCTTCCTTTTGGGGAAGTAGGCCTACTACCAATGACAATTTACATACACATAATTATGTCCTTTTTTTTTTAAATCCCATGATTCACACACACACACACACACACACACACACACACACACACACACACACACACACGCACACACACACACACACACACACACACACACACACACACACACACACACACGCCACGTACGCATGCACGCACGCACGCACGCACGCACACACAGGTTCTCTGCGCGTCATTAGGCATACAAAAAATACATAAAAATAACAAATTTATGTTGGACATAGTTATGAAGCTCGTAAGCAGGGATGGCTTGATAAAAGGCTCACAAAAATATACTTCATACAACACACATAATCATTAAAATAGAAAGTATTATATATGTGTAAAGGATTCTCAACAATTGTAAACATGATACATTAAAGGTAAGATTTAGAGAGAGAGAGAGAGAGAGAGAGAGAGAGAGAGAGAGAGAGAGAGAGAGAGAGAGAGAGAGAAGAGAGAGAGAGAGAGATTCAAAATGATTCAAATGATTCAAATGATTTAATTGTATAGATAAAATACATCCATTGCAATGAGGAAACAGAAGATTGATGGCATGTACAATCTTCCAGAGAAGGATTCCTTATCATGGAATTCATTACCATTTAGTCAAAAAGCATATCAGAAAGAAATATTTCAAACAGACTTCGTAAAACATTTGCTTCCTTACAGCAGTCACGATATACCAGAAGAAAGATGCTCTTTTTGCACAGTTCCAGTCAAAACCACAGGCTCTTCTTCGCCTCTCAATGCACGTGCCAAACGTTCCTGCCCTTCCTGGAGGGCTGCCAAAATTTCCCTGCCAAAATCTCGTGGCTGTGCTGTTGGCTGTCGTGATTCACGAAGTCCACTGTCCTCTGTCTCCACAGTGTAAAGCGGCTGTGTTGCCACTCTTGTCGGCATGGAGTGTGCCACTTTGGCACATGGCAGTTTCAACACTGCCACATGCACCCTGTTCAGCATAATCTGTCACCTTTGCCAGTGTCACAGTTTGTGTGTCAGCTTTGCATGGTGCCATCTCAATGGATGGCTATCATATCTTGTGTCAGTCAGGGGGTGGATTACAGAGGGAGGGATTCGTCACCATACACAAACATGTCTGCCCCAACCCCGTCATCACAATTGTTTACAGTGTACAGTAAACTGGGTGGGGTTGGAAAAAACAAATTCGATGGGGACCGATTGTTCTCACTTGCCTTTTTTTCTTGCTGCATTCTGTGCTCCTTTGCTCTTCTCCTGTCCCTGTTCACGTGTGACACAGACTTCCTCATATACACAGGGCTGTGATCTTCAGTGACAGGAGACTGGTTTACAGTTGTTGCTGTCAGCCTGAGAACCACAGTTGTGTGGTTAACTCTGCCGTGTATTTTAAATGAAGACAGAGTGCTTTCATGCAGAGCTCCATTCAGTAGGTTTCCAAAGTAGAGGGAAGTCCTTCGACAGGCATTATGTAGTGTAGCTGTGAAAACTTTGGTATTGTAAATAACTGCTGTGGAGAGATGCATCTTGCCGGTTTCGTAGCAAGGGAAGCTACTCAGAGAGAAGAGAGAGAGAGAGAGAGAGAGAGAGAGAGAGAGAGAGAGAGAGAGAGAGAGAGAGAGAGAGAGAGAGAGAGAGAGATTTGATTTGATTTATTGTTATATGTCGAGGATAATGGAATAAGCACTCTATTGCTCTTTTCATCCAGTCCCCGTGTGTATGCAGTTTTGCAAATGTCATCTGTTCCCACCAGCACACGATGGCCTACTCTTACGAAAAGAGAAGAGAGAGAGAGAGAGAGAGAGAGAGAGAGAGAGAGAGAGAGAGAGAGAGAGAGAGAGAGAGAGAGAGAGAGAGAGAGAGGGCAAGGCAGGGCAAGGCAAGGCAAGGCAAAGCAAGGCAAGGAAAGGCAAATTCTTTTATTCGAGGATAATAGATAAGCACTCATGTGCTTTTTTACATCCAATCCCCGCCCTTTTCAGGGATAACATCAAGATAAAAAGATAATAAACAATAATACTATTAGCAGGACCAAACAACATGCAAGAACAAGGACACTATATATAAAAGGTAATACAAAATACACTTATTCAGGAACAAAAATCAGAAGTCACAATAAAATGATTTTGATTATTAAAATAAAAGAAAAAAAAAGCGCTAAAAGATAAAGAGCAAACTAGAGAACATGATGAAAAAACAGCTGAAACATCAATCCATCACCATCTGTCAAAAGTTATACAAGTCATATAAATCATACATTTGGATAAAAGGGAAAAAAGTTTAATATCTTTTTGGAGGGGGGGGGGGCAAAAATACTACCAATAATAAAATACATAAAACATCCCAAATGTTAAAGAATTAGCATAACATTTTAATGAATTGGATAATGATTTACACACACTCAAACACTCAAACACTCACAAACACTCATACACTCACACATTCACACACACAGGCACATAGACACACAGACACACACACACACACACACACACATGCGCGTGCGCGCGCGCGCGCACATAGACACACACACACGCACACTCACACACACACACACACACACACACACACACACACACACATACACACACCGCCCGCGCGCGCGCACACACGCGCACACACATAACTATTCACTGGTTCTCGCACATTTCATCAATAAACTTCATTCTAAGGTATATATATATATATATATATATATATATATATATATATATATATATATATATATATATATATATATATATACATATATATATATATATATATATCATGGCTTGGCTTCGCGAACGAAGATTAAGGGCACTGTCCACGTCTGGTGCAGGCTCGCTGGTGGCTGTTCAGTCCAATGCGTGACAAACAAACCCGGCCGCAGCGGCTGCAAGGGAAAGTCGATTCTGGGGTTGATGTAGAGGGGACACGGTTCTTCCTCCTCATTCGCCTCTCCTCAAGGGCCGCTCTGCGATTGTCCTCAAAGGAGGAGACCGACTGATGCACAGTGTGTCGCCAGGCCTGCCGGTCAGCAGCAAGGACTGACCACTGGTTATGGTCTATGAGGCAGGCTGACAGAGATTTCTTCAGAGAGTCTTTAAATCTCTTCTTTGTGCGCCTCTGTAGCAGTGTCCGGTGGAAAGTTCACCGTAGAGAACCATCTTTCGTAGGCGATGGTCCTCCATTCTAGAGACATGCCCTGCCCAGCGTAGCTGCGTTTTCAGCAACATGGCCCAAATGCTGGTGATCCCTGCTTGCTCCAGCACCTCAGCATTCGTGGTGAAGTCGCTCCAGTGGATGTCGAGGATGGAGCGGAGACAGCGTTGGTGGAAGCGTTCCAGAATTCGCAGGTGGTGTCTGTATGTGACCCATGACTCAGAGCCGTACAGGAGGGAGGTCAGTACCACGGCTCTGTAGACACTGATCTTGGTGTCTTTCTTCAGGTGTTTGTTTTTCCAGACACGGTGGTAGATTCTGCCAAAAGCACTGTTTGCCTTTGCCAGTCTGTTGTCTACATCTTTATCAATCTTTGCGTCAGAGGAGATTGTGCATCCCAGGTAGGTAAACTGCTGGACTGTCTTCAGTTCTGTTTCACCAATTGTAATGTGAGGTGGGTGGTACGCTACCTGAGGTGCGGGCTGGTAGAGAACCTCTGTCTTCTTCAAGCTGACTTCGAGTCCGAAGAGCTGGGCTACCTCTGCAAAACAGGATGTTACATGCTGCAGGGCGGTTTCTGTGTGGGCTACAAGGGCAGCATCATCAGCAAAAAGTAGCTCTCGAATTTGTTGCTCCAGGGTTTTGGTGTGGGCCTGAAGACGCCGCAGGTTGAATAGGCTGCTATCTGTGCGGTAGCGTATGAAAACTCCGTCTTCGTCATCAAGATCTTCTGTGGCCCGCTGAAGCATCATGCTGAAGAAGATAGTGAAGAGGGTCGGTGCAAGAACGCAGCCCTGCTTCACCCCGTTTGTGATTGGGAAAGGCTCTGAGAGGTCGTTGCTGTTTCTGACCTGGCCACGCTGGTCTTCATGTAGCTGGATCACCATGTTGAGAAACTTTGGGGGACAGCCAAGACGCTCCATGATCTGCCACAGGCCCTTCCTGCTCACAGTGTCAAATGCCTTGATTAAATCAACGAAGGTGATGTACAGTCCCTTGTTCTGTTCGCGGCACTTTTCTTGAAGTTGTCTGAGCACGAAGACCATGTCAGTGGTACCCCTGTTAGCTCTGAAGCCGCACTGGCTCTCAGGTAGGTGGTGTTCTGCAACAGCAGGTACTAGTCTGTTGAGGAGAACTCTTGCAAGGATTTTGCCAGCGATGGAGAGAAGAGTTATCCCCCTGTAGTTGGAGCAATCTGATTTTTCCCCTTTGTTTTTGTAAAGGGTGATTATGATTGCATCACGAAGGTTTTGTGGTAACTTTCCCTGCTCCCAGCAGCAAACAAAAAATTCATGGAGCTTGCAGTGCAGTGTTTGCCCCCCGTTTTTCCATAATTCTGGTGGAATACCGTCGACGCCTGCAGCCTTCCCACTCTTCAGTTGTTCTATGGCTTTAGTTACCTCTTCCAGGGTTGGGGCTTCGTCCAGTTCTTCTTTCACTGGTTGCTGTGGGATCTGTTGGATCACTGCGTCATCAACAGTGCGATCAGCGCTGAAGAGGGTTTGAAAGTGTTCAGCCCAGCGGTTCAATAATTATGGACATCTTGTCTGTGAGGAGTGCCTGGCCGTCAGTGCTGCGCAAAGGACTCAACACTTGGTGAGAGGGTCCATAGACTGCCTTCAAAGCTTCGTAGAAGCCTCTGTAGTCACCTGTGTCAGCGCAGAGCTGAGTTTTCTGGGCGAGGTTAGTCCACCACTCGTTTTGGATAACTCTAAGCTGGCGCTGGAGGTTGCTGCATGTAAGACGAAAGGCAGCTTTCTTTGCTGGACAAGATGGTTGTGCAAGGTGAGCCTGGTGGGCACTTCTCTTCTTCGCCAGCAGATCTTGTATTTCTTGGTCATTTTCGTCGAACCAGTCCTTGTTCTTCTTAGTGAAAAAGCCCAAGACCTCTGCAGAGGTCTGCAGGATGGCAGTTTTTAGGCGGGTCCAGAGCGTTTCTGGACAGGGGTCAGAGGGGCAGTCCTCGACTTCCAGCTTTGACTGGAGGTTGGACTGTAGCTCAGCTTTCACTTCAGCGGACTTGGGGCTGCCAACCTGGAGTTTCTTTCTGGGGGGACCTCCTCGTTTTGACTTCAGCTTGATGTGAAGGCTGAGGTTGCATCGCACGAGGCGATGGTCTGTGTGGCATTCTGCACTGGGCATCACTCTGGTGTGCAAGACATCACTTTGGTCTTTCTGGCGCACTAAGACGTAGTCTATGAGGTGCCACTGTTTGGACCGAGGATGCATCCAGGTTGTTTTTAGACTGTCCTTCTGCTGGAAGATTGTGTTAGTGATGATTAACTGCAGTTCAGTGCAGAACTCTAGCAGGAGACGCCCGTTGTCATTGCAATTCCCAACTCCATGTTTCCCCAGAACTCCCTTCCAGGCTTCTGAATCTCGGCCAACTCTAGCATTGAAATCCCCAAGGATAATGACCTTGTCGTCTGCAGGGGTGTTTCTTACCAGGCTGCGCAGGTCACAGTAGAATTTGTTCTTGTCTGCAGGGTCTGCTTGAAGAGTCGGAGAATACACACTGAAGAGAGTGATGTGCTGCTTGTTCTCCAGTGGCAGACACATGGAGATGATACGGTCTGAATGACCTGTTGGTAAGTTCTCCAGCTTTGACGCAATGGTGTTCTTGATCATGAAGCCTACACCTGAAAGGCGTCGTTCGGATTGGGGCTTGCCTGACCAGTATAAGGTGTAACCGGCGCCGTGTTCTTTGAGACTACCTTCATCTGGGAAGCGGACTTCACTAAGAGCCGCGATGTCGATATTTAGTCGCGGGAGTTCGTGTGCAACTAAAGCAGAGCGTCGTTCAGGACGGTTGCTATCTACTGTATCTAGCATGGTTCTGATGTTCCAGCATGCCAGTTTGAGACCTGTCACACATTTGGAGGCAGGTGTGGAGCCACTTGACTTTGACTTTGTTGTTGCTCGACCGCTTGGAAAGATGCCCGTTGACCGCGGCTAGCCAACTGGATGAGCTTTCGTTAGGCCACCTTTTCTAGGCCCCTCTCCGTGTGGAGCAAGCAGTGCTATCCCTAAAGAGGGCTGCTTGGTCATTCAGGGTGCTGCCGGGTGATGTTGTCATCCTCAGGTCAACAATCAGAGGACCCATACTCCTGAATCGCCTGCATGCAGGATTGGAACTGCGGCTTCCAGTGACATCTTTCACCTGCCGCATTCGCCCCTTTCCCATCGCTACAGGGCTTGGGGATAGTAGGAAAAAGGGAGGATGAGGGGGGGACGTGGACTTGTCCTTGGGCCTGCACATAGGTTTTTTAAGGTGAGAGACAGTGCGCGCAGTACCGTTCCCACCCTTTAAACTCGCGGTTCATCGCGGGGTGGGGGTATGGGTATTTGATACTGTACCCCCTGTGGCAGGGTTGAGGTCTGGTGCTACAACGTCCCGCTCTCCCTAAGGAAAGTGAATGCGCAAAACATAGCCTCTCCTTTCCAGGTGTAGTGATCGCCGTGGGGGCCCCTGCCTGGAAACGGGCAGGTGGTCACTTGCAATGGCCTCTCCTACATTACTGTGCCCGTAGCAACACCTTCCCGTGGTGCCCCCTGTTCTCACTGAGCTTGCTACGTCATGGCACGACCGAGTACCTGGCGGTATAACTGGGTTCGGGAGGAAAGCTGGCCCCCTTACGTGCGGCACGCATGGCCCACCGTCGTGTGGATACGCCCTGGTGCCCACGAACCAGCCTCCCAGCTATGGGCAAGTAGCGAAGACTAAAATACCCTGCTGGCAGGCCTAAAGAACTGAGGGCTGGTGTATCCCTAATATATGGCTGGCTGAGCCTTCAACCACCAGTTGTAAATCTGCCTACGACCCGAGGACCTCGCTGTCACCGTCCCAGCTTGCTGGGCCATGGCATATAGATAGATAGATAGATAGATAGATAGATAGATAGATAGATAGATAGATAGATAGATAGATAGATAGATAGATAGATAGATAGATAGATAGATAGATAGATAGATAGATTTCTGAATAAAATCATAACGGAACACAGAGGAATCTATCAGAGAGAGAGAGAGAGAGAGAGAGAGAGAGAGAGAGACAGAGACAGAGACAGAGACAGAGACAGAGACAGAGAGAGAGTTTACAATATATTGCAGATATATAAATTGCATCCCATTTTCAATTAACCGACAGACAGACAGACAGACAGACAGAGAGACAGAGAGAGAGAGACAGAGACACAGAGAGAGAGAGAGAGAGAGAGAGAGAGAGAGAGAGAGAGAGAGAGAGAGAGAGAGAGAGAGAGAGCATGAATGAATGAATGAATGAATGAATGAATGAATGAATGAATGAATGAATGAATGAATGAATGATAGAATGAATGAATAGTTGAATGAATAAATGAGTGAATGAATCATTTTTATTTTCCAAGTGTAACAGAGTAAGTATATACATACTTTTTTCATCCAGCCCTTGCTTTGATTAGGGAATAGCAACCCCCCCCCCCCCCCCCCCCTCCAAAAAAATAATAAAGGAAAAAACAACAACTAGGAAATAAAACAAAACAAAACCACCATCACCAACAATAAAAATTCCACCTATGACTTAAAAAAGGAGATAGCTATACATCCAACAAACGCATAATCCTCCTTAAATACATTGATGATCATTTAAACAAAAGAAATAGATTTGTATTCAACAAACACATAACCCCTAACCAATAATGTCAAGACAGATACACTGATTATAATGAAATAAAGAAAATCGATTCAAAGTGAAAGGAGACTGAAAAAAAGACAGGAATCCAACCAAAAAACCAAAAAAAATCCAAACACGTTAAAACATCTTAACATATATTTTATACTTTAAAACGATATAATGAAGAACAGGGGGGGGGGGGGGGGGGGGGGGGAGGGATAACAAAAAACCTAACAGCAAACAAACATTTAGAAAATCAACAACATTCTGATTTAACGCTGGAGAGAGAGAGAGAGAGAGAGAGAGGAGAGAGAGAGAGAGAGAGGAGAGAGAGAGAGAGAGAGAGAGAGAGAGAGAGAGAGAGAGAGAGAGAGAGAGAGAGAGAACTCGAACTCGAACTCGAACTCGAAAAGTTTATTCACAAAAAGGCCATTGGCCCATACATGAAGGGGGTTGCCAAACTGCTTAGTGTTTTGGTGGAATAAAAGACAACAGCAATGAGAACAGCAGAATTGTATAGCAACAAAAACAGTAGCAAAAATATGACTTACGATAATAAAGTATCTCTTATTCTAAAGGCTTTACACAAATATAGAGTGAGGCTGCGCACAACCTCAGGCTGACTTGATGCCATGAGTAAACAGAGTCTAAATGAATTAGGCTGCTTTCTATATTTCTCAGGAATGTAACTCTGCCTAACATCCTCTAACACTGGACAGCACAGCACAAAATGCACCTCATTTTCAGGTGCTTGCTTACATAACGGGCATAGTAACCTGAGGTCATCAACATCATATCCTCTGTATCTGAATTTATGAACATTTATATCTGATACACCAAGTCTAAACTTTGACATAATTCTTTTCAAATGTATGTCCATATCAAGCTTTAAATAAGGTTTGATATCATGTGTACTTATAAATTGTCTATACATTTGACACCTTTCACTGGTTTGTATATGATCATTCCATTGCTGCCATCGGCAGTCAATCAGTCTTTGTCTGAAAGTGTTTATAAATTCTCTACAATTTCCAAGACCTTGACTGAGCCAAACAAATCCAAAACCGAGTTCACATAAACAGGTGCGTATTTGTGTAGCCCAGTTGTTTTTCCCTTTCACATCTAGATCATAAAGCATCTTGTAAGATTTAAAAGGTAGCCTGTTCTCATCCATATGTAGAATCTTAATCCAGTATCTAATACATCTTACAGCAGCATTAACAGAGAGAGGATATCTATTAGTTTCACTATACACAAGATCATTGGGCATTCGTCTATCTAAGCCTAAGAACTGCTTTAAAGCAAAGAGGTGCACTGATTCACAATGCTTACAGCTGCATCCGAACCCCAAATTTCTGCACCATATAGCACAGTGGGTTGTATTTGGGCATCAAATATTTTAATGAACAAGTCAAAGGAGTTATTATTCAATATTCGCAATTTTCTCAAAACCAATAACAAGCTTCGTTTACCTCGACATGCCAGATCTTTACATGCAGTTGTGAAACTAAGTTTTGTAGAAAAACAGATTCCTAAGTATTTATATACATTAATCACAGGCAAGACTTTTCCATTGTACAACCATTTTTCATGAACAGCTAAATGACCACCTTTTCTGAATACAACGATATTGCTCTTATTCAGATTAACCTTAAGATCAAGAGCCGATGCAGCACTGCTCAAGCTATTTAACTGCTTTTGTAAGCCAACAACTGTTTCAGATAGCAGGATAACATCATCAGCAAGAAGAAGAATACACAATTCTGTGACATCTTGGGAGAAAGTGGCACCATGCTTACCATTATTGATGACTTCTCTGGCTAACTCATTAATGAAAACAGAAAACAATAAAGGGCTACATACATCGCCCTGTTTAACACCAGTGGTACAGTATATTATGTCAGTCAGTTTAGTACCACATCTTATTCTGCTTTTGACATTCTGATACATGGCTCTCAAACAACATAATAATTTACCCCTCACACCATTTTTCTGGAGAATAGGCCACAACAAGTTTCTATTAACAGAATCAAATGCCTTTTCAAAGTCAATATATGCCACATACAGTTTACGGTTATGAGTAAACTGTTTCTGAACAAACGCAAGCAGAGTAAACATATGATCTATAGTGGAGTATCCTCTCTTAAAACCAGCTTGGTGTTCACCTGTAATATCATTTTTCATAACCCATTCTTGTAATCTATTATTAATGATAGTACTATACAACTTACTACTTATGTCACTAAGAGAGATTCCCCTGTAGTAATTAGGGTTATCAACATCACCCTTTTTGTGTAATGTTAGGATTATAGATTCAGTCCAATTATCTGGGAAAAGGCCATCATCAAAGATTTTGTTAAACAATTTTAGAAGGAAAAGCACTACATTTTCACCTCCATTTTTCAGCAATTCTCCAATGATTTGATCAGGACCTGCTGCTTTATCATTCTTTAGTTTTCTAAGTGCCCAATATATTTCACCTTTAGATATTGGACGATCAAAATCTTCCTCACTTTCATCATAGTCAACATTAGCATTCATGGAGTTGTCTGATGAATCTTTCTCCAGCAGGTTTTTGAAATGTTGAAACCAACTGTCAACTGATATACTATTCTTTGGCTGACTATTTCTAAATGATGCCTTCTTAACACTCTTCCAGAACTGGACTTGAGAGGAAATTGAAGACACCATGTCTGCAAGTAATGACATATTATACTGTTTCCTTTTCCTTTCTAGCATGTATTTATATTCCCTTCTTAAGATGCAGTACCTGTTTTTGTCTTCGTTCTTTAACGTTTTTCGGTAAGTCTTCAACAGTTTTCTTACTCTATATTTCATACTTTTACATTCATTATCAAACCATGTAGCATTAGGTAAACCTTTATTAAGATGTACCTGTTTCTGTATACATTTAGCACTGGACTTTATGCAATCATTAAACAAATCTAGAGCTTCATTAATGTTCTCATCAATCATCTGTAAGGCACTTGAAAAATTTACACACATGTCCTCCTCACAAAGATTATCTTTATAAGCTGAGAGTTTGTTTTCATCCACACAAACTTTTCCACTACAGATGGCTCTTCAGCTGTTACATATGTTTTACACAATGGATTAATATGTAATTCTACAGGAAGGTGATCTGAATCAGAACGTTCAGCAACAAACAAACGACATGAGTCAAAAATCTGAGAGTACAAATCATCTGACACTAAAAAATAATCATTAACACTGCATCCTCAATCAGAAATATAGGTAAAGTGTCCTTGCTGATCGCCATTACACACGCCATTCAGAATTTGCAAACTAAGTGCAGTACACATATTTAATAATAACTTACCATAATTATTGATAACAGAATCTTCAGAATACCGATTACCACTGAGAGACATGCTTTTACTATAAGAATCTAAAATACAGTCATTCGCCACATGATGACAAGAAAAATTTGATGTCCTGCTATTTAAGTCTCCACACAATATTATATCAACTTCATCCAAAGTAACAGCACAGTTGACTAAATATTCTTCCAACATAGCAATCCCGTTATCATAGTCAAACATGTTATAAACAGGAGAACCTTCAGGTGGGATATACACACATACAAGCAAAACATTTCTTGAAGTACACAACAAAGATTTGTCACAGAGAAAAGAACAAATATTAGGGTATGGAACATCTAAACATTTTACAAGAGCAGCTAACTCATGCTTTATGAAACAAACTACTCCCCTGATCACCTCCCTTGATGGCTAACTTTAATTGCCGACTTACAGAAGGCCTTATAGCCACTAAACACATCTGGCTGAATATCTTCTAGGAACGTTTCTGTCAGACAAATAAAATTGAAGCTACGCACATATGATACATATGATACAAAATCTCCATCGGAGAGTTTTGAAAACAACCCATTAATGTTCCAGGACAAAAAAGAAAAAGGTTTATTTGTTTGATTTGTAATGTCACAATCCAGTTGATCTACTACATCATCTACACACTCAATTTCAATAATTTCATTAATAGTACAAGACACGGAATTAATACTTTCAACAGTACCAAGATCATCATTTAAAGAAGACTCTTTATTTAAACAAGGACTACAACATGACTCATAGATATGTTGGGTTGGGTCTACACCTAGGCCAAGTGTACAGTGGTCTTTGTCTTCGTCTCCTTGCGTGGCTTTGCCACGCGCTGTGTCAATCTCACTTGAAACAGCACAAAGCCGTCTTACGTGATTATCAGTCTGACGCTTCATGACCGGTGTACTTCTACTTTTGCTTCCCCCCTGTGAATTGCCTCCACCATACGATGTGTGTATGGGCCGGCCAACAAGCTATTCCTTTCTTTCTAGATCATGAAGGGTCACCCTTTCACCATCAATGATCAAATGATCAAAGATCATTCTCACATTTTTTCCTTCTGCTCGGGCACTCTTCAAATACGGGGTGAGTTTGCCTCTAATTTCTCTAACAGCTTGGGAAAATTCTTTGTCTACGAAAATCTTTGAACCCTTCAGCCGCGTCTTTGCCTTCAGTATGCTAAGCTTATCTTGATAAAAACAACACCTAGCAATAATGGGAGAGTTGGGTTTCGAATTTATCCTGTGCACTCTATCGAATTTCACATCTGCTACATCCATTTTTTCTGAGAGAAGACTTTTTACAACCCTCTCACAGTCAGCTCCAGACTCATCAGCTCTCCTATCTAAACCATGAAAAATGACGTTGTTTCGTCTGGACCTTCCTTCTAGATCTTCAGATTTCTTTTCCAGCTTTTCAACCCTATCTAACAATTCTGTATTTGACTGTTTTAAGTCTAAATTTTCAGTTCTAAGATTGTCCAAGTCTTGTTTCAGGCTACACATTTCCTCTTTCAACACACCCACACTGTCTGTCAACAATTTTATCTCATTCTTCAAACTGTCCGTTGTAGTTTTCAGCAGGTTTTCCACTTCCTCGATTTTGGCTGTCATGGTGTTGAAGGACAGTTCCTTAGGAGAACCAGCAGAAGAGGAATCCTGGCCATGGTGTATGGTCGTAGGCGTGTTGGTAAAGGTGGTCACATCAGCCCTAGTTCTGGTTTTCCTGGATGCTGTACCTGTGATGGTGCTACGACCACCAGCACCACCAACCAAACTGGTCTGCCTCAGCTTGCGGCCAGTAGATCCAGGAGCTGGAGGGGTGGGTCCAGGGTTGGTCTCCACATCACCACACCGCAATAAAAGCCCCCCCCAAAATAGAAGGGTGAGGGTCAGTCCTAACAGGACACCGTCACGCCGGTTTCTCAAAGTCAGAATGGAGTTTCTCATGGCTGATTTAAATTCTGCCCGTTTGGACATGAATGTGGCAAATACTGCGGCAAATGTCCCACACACGGCTCTGTATAACTGCACGGATATGCCCATCCTCCTGATCTATCTATATACAATCAATGAAAATTTACAGACACTTAAAAACTAGTTATCAAATCACAAAAACACTAGAGCGATTTCAGTGCGTCTTGTCCTTCACATCACATCACGTAATTGGCCCCCGAGAGAGAGAGAGAGAGAGAGAGAGAGAGAGAGAGAGAGAGAGAGAGAGAGAAACTCGAAACTCGAAATTTTAATGAGGGTAATTGGATAAGCCAGAGGCCTCTTTACACAAGGCCTCATGGGCAAAAATGAAACAAATATGAATAAATCAATGATAATAAACAAAGAAATGTAAGACAGCAAAAAAAAATCAATCATTCATATTGTCATCTAATTACTGATAATCAGGAAATCATTGAAAAATGACATAAGTTAACAAATCAAATCAATAAGCAAAACCAGTCAAACTTGAAAAACTCCCCTCCCATAAACAGTTCATCCCCAAAAGTCAAGACATAACACCCTTCCATCCACACCCACACCCACACCCACAAGCATAAACACACACACACACACACACACACACACACACACACACACACACACACACACTCACTCACTCACTCACTCACTCACTCACTCACTCACCACACACACACACACACACACACACACACACACACACACACACACACACACACACACACACACATACACACACAAATCATCCTGGATACATATCCATACACATGTACAGTTTGTCCGATACAATGGGATATGCTTAAAGAATAATCATGAAAATAAGCATTACATCCTTTCAGAAACAACAACAAAACAAAAACCAAACAAACAAACAAACAACCCCCCCCCCCCCCCCCCCCCCCCCGAAAAAAACCACCACCAACAACAACAACCAGAACCTTTTACAATCTCATTATTTATCAAACACACACACACACACACACACACACACACACACACACACACACACACAAACACAAACACATACGCACGCGCGCACACACACACACACACACACACACACACACACACACACACACACACACACACACAACACGCACACACACACACACACACACACACACACAACACACACACACACACACACACACACACACCAATTCAAAGGGAGCTCACCAATATCAAAAACACACCAGTTGAAAGGGAGCTCACTAATGTTGGGGAAAAAAAAGAAAAGCAATTGTACTGCTTATTCAATGTACTATATGGAAATAAAAGTTTGATTTGACTTGTTTTGCCACATATAGGCACGCATGTGCGCGCAAGCGCATGCGCGCGCACAACACACACACAATATTTACAAAACTGCATACCACAGGGACCGATGAAGAAAAACACACGATTGCTCACTCTGTCACCCTCGATACAAAAGAACAAAACAAATAAATAAAATAAAAATAAACACACACCAGTTCAAAGGGAGCTCACTAATATCAATCACACTGAATTGAACAAGTATGTGTGGCACGCTTTTTTGAATGATGATTTACTTTTATTTTTAATTGAGATGGGGATTTCATTCCATAGTCTGGTACCAGAATATACAAGAGAGGACATAACAAGATCAGTTTTTGGTCGAGGAGTAACAACCACACTTTTATTTCTGTTTTCACTGGAAATTTCTGACAAAGATATCATGGAGCTAGATTATTCATAATTTTAAACATAAATAGGCCTTTATTAAAGCGACATTTTAGACTTAAGGGAAGAATATCCAACTCTTTATTGTCACAAACTTCTAGGGAATTAGTTTTGAGGAGAATTACCTGTAGTGAATGTTTATACACTCTTTCTATACGTTTCATACAGTTTTTACTCGCCAAGTCCCAGCAAGTAGATGCATAATCAAGGTCTGATTTTATATAAGCAGAGAAGAATAGTTTGCGAGTATGCTGATCTAGAAAATGTTTTATTCTGTTAAGCTGAAAAAGCTTTTTAGATATTTTCTTTGAGACATTAAAGATGTGATTAGACCAGGACAAGTTATTATCAATATATAGGCCAAGTAATTTAAATGAATTTACCTCTTCCAACATGTTATCATTAACTTTTATTCCAGTTAATTTGTTTTTGAAGTTTTGACGATATTGCCTCGTTGTAAAAACCATGAGTTTTGATTTCTGAGGATTGAGAGCCATATGATTATGTTCTGTCCATGTTGTCAGATTGTCCAAGTCATTTTGTAAAACTGTACTCAAAGAGATTAAGTCTTTACCTACAGTATGTATGGTAGTGTCGTCTGCAAAAAGTTCACAAGTGGAAGAAATATGGAGGGGAAGATCGTTAATGTATATAGAGAAGAGGATGGGCCCTAACACAGACCCTTGAGGAACACCATATTTTATGGGCAAGACAGACGACATTCTCGAGTCTTGATAAACAATTTGTCTCCTGTCATTAAGAAATGAGTTAATAAGTTTAAGTGCATCTGGACATATGCCATACATTGTCAGTTTCCTTATGAGTAGGTTGTGTTCAATAAAGTCAAAGGCTTTAGCAAAGTCAACAAATACTGAACCCGTTAATTGATCACTGTTACTATTATAATGCCACTGCTCTATTAAATTGCTAAGTGCTGTATGGCATGAATGATCTTTCCTAAACCCACTTTGGTTAGGATGAAATAATTCATATTTTGTAAAGTGTAACAAAAAATGTTGTTTTAGATGTTTTCTAAAGGTTTAGACAATGTAGATAGTATTGAGATAGGTCTATAATTAGAAGGGTCATTAGGATCGTCGGATTTGAGTACGGGTTTTACTTTGGCATCTTTGAACATTTGAGGATAACACCCTTTTTCAATACAAAGATTGTAAATGTAAGCAAGATGTTCCGAGATCACAGGTGCAGAAATTTTCAAAATTTTGCTATCTAAATTGTCTAAACCACGAGAGCTTGTTTGCTTTGATAAACATAATTCCCTATACACATCATGCACACCAATAAACCTAAAGGTAAGTTTTGACTTAATAGTTTTAGAACTACAAAATTTCTTTAAAAGGAGTAAATTAATTTCTTCACAGTGGTTAACATTTACAAGTTTTTCAGTTATAGTACAAAAATGATTTTTGATATTTTCTGCTGACAGGCCTGTATCTGATGAAGTATTTGTTATGGATGGTTTACCAGCTAATTGGTTTATTGCTTTCCAGATAGACTTTGAATCTTTTTTGGATGAAATTAGTTCACTGAAATATTTCTTTTTTGCAATTTGTTTCATATATGTTATTTTATTTCGTTGTTCCTTAAACTTTTCATCTTTTCCTGTTAATATTAGCAGTTTATCACAGATAATTATTGCTTTATTTATTTCATCAATGAGCCATGGTGGTTTGTCTCTAGCTTTAACACGTTTTACCCTGAGAGGGGCGTGACTATCAAATATTGATGTAAAGATGCTATACCAAGTAGCGAGAGCTTTGTCTGGGTCAGTAAACTGATATACACATGAAAAATCTGCTTTGCATAGGTCAGACAAAAATCCCTCTGTATCAAAGTTTCTATAACTGCGAAAAGAAATACACTTGTGTTTACATCTAGGGATTTTGGCACCTTTTTTGGACCAGGTAAAACATACAGGATAGTGATCACTGATACCATAGACTGGTACAGATAATTCTACTATGTTAGACAGATTGGTGGTATGTATATGATCAATTAATGTTTCAGAGCTCAGTGTTTTACTTGGAGCAGTAGTTATCAATTGAGACAGATTATATACCTCTAACGTTTTTTTCCAATTTTTATGTCGTTTGAGTAAATCGATATTGAAATCACCAAGAAGAATGATTTCTGTTGAATAGTTAGAAACATCGTCCATCATCTGCTAAAATTGATCATACCAATTGATTCGTTCATTTGGGTTCCTATACAAAAATCCTATCAGTATTGGTTTAGCTCCTTTCAAGCGTATTTCTAACCATATGCATTCAACACCGTGTTTATCAAATAATGTTATATGTTTATAATTAACTGACTGATGGATGTAAGTTATTACTCGTCTAACAAAATTGTAGTCTGGAACTGATACTATATCATCTGCTACATTAGATGATAATCGTGACTCTGCAAAACCGAATACATGAAAGCAATTGTTTAAATTTGACAAAATAGTTGGTAAATCTGAAACTTTGTTTAGCAGGTGGCAAACATTGATAAAGCCTACTTTGAGTCCAAATTTAGTTAACCAGCCATTGGTATTTGATTGATTTGCCATAACATAAGCAATTAAACTAATAACAAGAAAGTAGAATCACTGTATAATTATCTTAAAATCTTTCTTATACTACTTTAGCCAATTAATATTACAAAACAAAAAAGGAAGAATACGATTTATAACAAATGTAATATGTCACCACAACACACACATCTATCAATAAACAAAAAATTGAAGATCAAAGTTATAGAAAAAATACAATGTTCAGAAAAAAGAAACAAAATAAATGCAAGCACAAATTTAAAGCCAAATAATCAAGAGGCAGCCGCCAAGCCAATCACCAGCTATAGTCAACAATCCAATATCAAATTTTACATCCACTTGTCCTGTCGAGAGAGAGTACTCTTCCCGGACCTTTTAATTTGATAACAAACTTCATTAAAGTCCCTAATCCAAGTAAAAGCTTGGCAATCACCATTCACTTGATGACAGCTGTATTAGGCCTATGCTCATTTATTACAAGTAACATGAAAACGAATAGGAAAAAAGCATTTAAAACATAGAACAAATAAACCAACCATTCAGGTCATAAAACAAAATTGCAATGTTGATCCTGTCAACAAAATGCTTCTTAGCTGAGGTCTTGTCATTCATCCTGTATGTTCATTCACCTAATAGACGGGGGATTATCTGAATGTGCAAAATATTTATGAGACATAGGACACGCATAGAGATATATATCTCACCAAAAAATTATGCATCTAGGGAACATGGTCAAGTGTGAATGGGCCTTTACAGAGAGGATATAGTTAAATTTAAAAAGAAGAAGAACAACAACTTACACTTTACCACAAAGGCAAAATGTTTAAGAAAAGCAAATGTTACCACTACCTACAGAGGCTTGCACAATTGACAGGTGTGTCCAAATTTAGAAACACCAGCTGTCTCTGATCACATGGGAGGTAATCTAGTTACCTCCCAGTCACATGGTAGCAAGTTTATCATCACATTGCAAAATACAAATATATGTTTATACTGCTTGTGCAAAATATTTATAAGATATAGGACACGCATATAGATATATATATCTGTGCAAAAATTTCTGCATCTGGGGAACAAGCTCAAGCAAAAATGGGGCCTTCACAGAGAGAATATAATTAAATTAAATTAAAACAAAAACAAACAAAAACAAAAAAAAACCTACACTTAAAGGCAAAATGTCTATGAAAAGCAAATTGTTACCACTACCCAAGGATACAGAGGTCTGCACAATAGACATGTGTGTCCGAATTTAGAAACACAATGTTGCAACGGGTCTCTGATCACATGGGAGGTAATTTAATTACCTCCCAGTCACATGGTAGAACAAACTGGAATGTGGAGTCAGGCAGGGATCAGTTCTGGGCCCTGTTCTTTTCACTCTATACACTGCTCCACTGTCACATATAATAAACCGTCATCAAATCAACTATCATTTCTATGCCGATGACTCTCAGATTCTAAGCTCTGATACTCCTGAAAATCTACCTTCTCTCTTGGTAAATATGTCCTACTGTCTTGAAGATATCCAAAACTGGATGATACAGAATAAGTTACAGCTAAATGCAGATAAAACTGAAGCCATGCTGGTAGGCACCAAACACAAACTTTCTTCCATTACTACAGCTTCAGTAGAATTCGGCAATACTTCAGTCACTCTTTCCACTGCTGTAAAGTATCTAGGGGTTGTAATCGACAACACACAATCCATGCAAAAATTCATCACCCAGACCTGCCAGTCATGCTACTATCAATTAAGACGTATTAGTGCAATTCAAAAGTACCTGTCCACTGATGCAACATCTAAACCGGTCACGTCTCTGATTCTTTCACGTCTGGACTATTGCAATTCTCTTTTGGCTGGTCTGCCAGCATCATCTATTCACTCCCTTCAACGTATTCAAAACTCCGCAGCTCGACTGGTCCTCAGAAAGAAAAAATCTGAGCACAATACTCCTCTCTTGCAATCTCTTCACTGGCTGCCTGTGCCACAGAGAGTAAACTATAAGATCAGTACTCTCTGTTATAAATGTCTTTACAAAACAGCACCCTCCTACCTCTAAAAATGTCTTTACCCATACACTCCTTCTCGTTCCCTCCACTCTGCTGCAGATACCCTGTGCTTACAAATACCTAGATTCAATCAATCCACCGTTGGCGGTTGCTCTTTCTCTGTTTCTGGTCCAGTGATCTGGAACAACCTCCCTCTCTCCCTTCGTAAAAAGCCTACCTATGACACATTTAAATCCAGCCTCAAGACACACTTATTTCAAAGCTAAGACTTTCCTATCCTGTTTCATCATCTGCCCCTGCTCTCAACAGCCGATATCCACCGCCCTGCCAAAGTGTTTATACTCTATGTGTGTTTATACTGTGTGTGTGTGTGTGTGTGTGTGTGTGTGTGTGTGTGTGTGTGTGTGTGTGTGTGTGTGTGTGTGCATTGACTTGTTAAAAATTTTAATTGTTGTTGGCTGCATGCGCAAGAATTGGTTGAATGCAAGCGCTTTGATTTGTTTTTACAAGATATAGGGCTATATAAATTCCATTTATTATTATTATTATTATTATTATGGTAGCAAATTTACAATCAAGGTGCAAAATACAAATATATGTTTATAATGCTTGCACATTTTAATCAAATTGCAAAATACAAATATGTTTATAATGCACATACACTCGTTCTGCTCATGCTTACAATCATCACACAGTTTATATTCAAACTATACCATCATTTGTGAGGCCAGGTTCAATAGTTGCTGAGCATACTGGCCAGCAGGACTGGGTGAAAACCATTTATGTGTATTCACATGAGAATTAGGGTCAAAACCAGCCACACCAGGGTGTAATGAAAAATATAGTTTTTGGGGGGCAAGTTCTCTTCCTGAAAAACCATATGGGGGAATGGGATAAGGAAGTGGGAACCGGGGGTAGGGAGTAGGTGGAGTCAAAATATTGTGGGTAAGATGGAAGAGGGGGTGGTTGAGGGGGAGGTGCTGTGAGAGGGTAGGGAGGGTGCAGTTCTCTGTCATTCTGTGACCTGTGGCTTTCAACACCTGCAGCCACACCCCCTCCACAGTCCTCCAAACCCTCCCATGGTCTGGATGCTGTTGCTTGATCCTGGAACCCATGATCCATCCCACCTCTAACCAGAGAAGGGTTGTTCCTGGAGGGCAAAGGGGGGAAATCTGCTACAGATGTCCTGAGTAGGACACCTGCATACCTGGCAGTTCCCATGAACCTGGAGTCACCCCAGGCCTATGCCGGGATGTTCTCTTTACATCCCTCATGCCAAAGCCAGCAGGATGGCCATGAGGAGGAGAACCAGTTTGCTCTCTAAGAGAGTGCTTAGTGTTGCTGGGCTCAGTGTCACGTGCATGTGACTGGGAAAGAGCTTGTTTGAAGCTGACTGCTAAACGAGCTGTTCCTTTTGTACTGGGGTGAATGGCATCGTTATACAAAGCCTGACGTGGTGCACCATTTGGGGTATTGAAAACTCTGATATGGTCAATCATATCAATCTGAAGGCTAGAACAGGCTTCTTGCAAATTTTTGTTAGAAGGTATAATGGAATTGTTGATTGCCTCCTTCCAAGTCTGCGTGGGGATAGGACCACTGGGACAGTCATTTATCCCTACATGCACAATGACTGTGCTGACTTGATCCTGTGGCACCATGTCTCTGAGGGACTGAATGAGATTCATGACAGTTAAACCTCTTACACAGACTTTAAACAGTGAGTTAATTTGGGTTTCTAAACGTCTAGGGTTGATAAACTTAATGACAGAGTCACCAATAAGAAGGGAGGAAGTTTCTGCCGGAATAACTATATTATTCAAGACCTGTTCAGGGTTTACTTTCATTTTCGCAGGAGACTGCTTAGTTTCCAGATGAGTTTGTCTTACTGGTTTTGAGACTACATGCTCCTCATTTGCGGAACTGGAAACTTGTTCCTTAAGATCCTGGTCCTGTCTGAGAGATGAAAGTATCTCAAAACGGTTTTTGAGAGGAACATTTATCACATTTATGGTATTTCTCTCAGTGCCTGCAGTTTGAGATGGTAAGTTTTCTTTTGTGGCCTCCTCAGTAACGTCACTGACAGACACAGAGTGGTCACTAGAATCACCTTTTACTGCTGTGTGCCCAGCTGACAGAGGCGGTGAAAAACCACCAGAGGCTTCTTCCTCTGTGCCTTTGTCACATATGAGTTTTTCAATTACATCTGTGGCTGGCATGCTGTACTGTGTGCCTACAGTTTTATTGGAGTCAGATTTTGACTTAAGCTGCCTTACTTGAGAATGAACTGTACCTAGAGTTGTTTTTAGACAGTGGTTTTCTTTCATGAGGCTGTTGATAGTAGAATCACATTTAGACAGGCTAGCTTGTAAACTATCGATGGCAGTCAAAAGTGACTGGACCTTGAGGTCAATGTGGTGCTTGAGCTCATGTTTGATGGAACATTCGCAGTCTTCTAGTTTAGAGGAGAACCCCTCGTCTTGGTCAGTAAGTTTAGTAAACAAGAAATCCAGAGTTGTTTCAATGGAATGCAGTTTTTCAGTTATGGTTTTGTTGGCATGCTGAGAGGGACACAGAGTCCGTCTCTGATAACGTTTTGTTTGTTTTGCTAGTTTGGGTGTTGGTTTCACACTTTCAGTTTTGTGTGGTGTACACACACCATTGTCAGACATTGCACTAGGGCTCACAGTGAGCTCAAAGTCTTTGATACAGGCATCACCATAATCTTGTTTATTGCTTGGGGTAATGAGGCTCACTTCACTTTTGTTAGCACAAGGGGTAACAAAGAAGTGTCTATCATGTCCAGAAGAACATTATCACGGACAGATTCTTCTGCTGTGGTGGAAGATGAAGGGGGAGAGGGAGAAACAACTGCCATGTGATCATTTGAGGGTGCAGTCAATGGTAAACTGCTTCCGTCATCAGTTAGAAAGGTTAGAGGAAGTGTGAGTAAAGTTTGTTGTAGTGTGTGGGAATCACTATTTTCACAGAACATCATAACAACATCTTTCAACACTTCACATTCATCTTTGTCCCATTTTGCACAGTCGATTCCCTGACACGGTAGGGTTCCTGTGCCTTGTCGTGCAAAATACAGCGACAGAGTCACAATTTTTACACCATTATTAAAAACTCGAAGGACTGACTTTGACAGCTGGGTATGTACTTGATCCTCGATCCATAGTGGAAGAAACAGAGGATTTTCTTTACTATCATAGTCAGTTTTTTCAATCAGAATAGAATCATTGTTAATAGATGCATAACGATAATATAAACAGTTTCTCCATATGAGCAGCTCTTTTTCTGAACAGGAAAACCTTTTCTGGAGGCAATCCAGGGTTGGTTGTAATTTGGCATCACAATTTGTTGGTGTATTAGACATTGTCACTGTTTATAAGACACCTTCTCTCTGACAGCTTGTTGTGTCAACGTCATTCTCCAGTGCACCAGCCTCTTTGGACGTGGGACAGTCAAGGGAGCTAACAGGCAGCCAAAACAGTGATACACTTTACGGGAGTTCACTACCCGTCAGTGTTGTCAGGGTCATCAACACAGCACGAACATGCAAACATGAATGTGAGACAGGGGAGTTAATTCCCCATCATCACATACAGCAGCGTGCGCACACAGGGTGTAAACACACACACACACACACACACACTGCCACGTCACTCTCTCCACAGCACATGCAAAACAAACAGTTACTGGATTACAAACGAAGGCCCAGTGAACAAAATTAATATCAATGTCAATTTTCCTTCATAATCTTATGTATGTAATTAAACATCAATTAAGAATCCTTACCTGCTTTTTAAGCAAAACAATTAACAGCATTGCTTTCACACATATGAAATCTTGAAAAGATTGGTATACATTAACACAGTGAAAACTGTCAAAATTGGCACAGCTATGCAAAACACGTCAAGCATCGGTGAAAGCAAAGAAAGAAAAAAGAGAGAGAGAGAGAGAGAGAGAGAGAGAGAGAGAGAGAGAGAGAGAGAGAGAGATTTTATTTATTTATTTATCTTACTCTTTTATGTCGGGGATGATGGGGTAAGCACTCTTATTCTATTTTTTTTACATCCCGTTCCCGTCTGTATGTAGTTTTGTCAATGTTATCTGTTCCCACCGGCACCGATGGCCTACTCTCACGAAAAGCGGAACAGGATTTAACATGTGCACAAGATGTTCTGGGTGGATTCACACATGGGACCTCGGTTTATAATCTCATCCAAAGGACTTGGGGGGGAGAGTGGAGTCAGCACTGATGTTAACTCCAGGAGAAAAAATCTCCTCAAACGGGAATCGAACCGGGCCCGTCAGAGAGAGAGAGAGACAAGGACAATGACAATTGTTTATTGTCTTAGGCAAGATGCCCATTGACAAGGGGACAGTGGGAGGGGGACTGGGCACAAAACACAAAATGTCATATTCTGAAAACTTAATTAACAACAGCCCAAATAGTCATCATGTCATGGATTCCATAACATGGTTATACAGGATAGATTCAGATCCTTTTTTCTTTTTTTTTAAATGTATATAAGTTCTGATTAGCCCTTACAATGGAAACTGGTAAGGGGAGAAAATTTCCTCTGCAAAACTGTACAGATTCAAAACATACATCTCACAACAAACTTGTCTGCAACAAGGCAATGTCTCAGCTTCATTTTTTTTTTCATGACTTTTGAAATTTTGCACCGCTAACACGTGATAAATTTGTAATAATCCATGCGGCATGTAGTGTACATCTCTCTCGCTTACCCCCTCACACACACACACACACACACACACACACACACACACACACACACACACACACGCACACTCACACACACACACACTTTCTCCTTCTCTCTTACACACACACACACACACACACACACAACACACACACACACACACACACACACACACACACACACACGCACGCACGCACGCGCACTCGCACACACACACACTCACTCGCACTCGCACACACGCACACACACACCCCTACACACACACACACACACACACACACACACACACACACACACGTGCGCGCGCACGCGTGCATACACACACGCATATTCACGTACATACACACACATACATGCATCCACATACATACACATACACTCATTCACAGCCACAGCCACAGCCACAGCCACACGCACGCACACACACACACACACACACACACACACACACACACACACACACACACACACACACACACACATGGGTTATCCAAGCAAGAATCGAACTGCGTCCACTATCACATGCATCACATCAAGTCCGGCACTGATTCGATCTTTCAGACGCTCCCGGTCAGTAAGGGCAGTTTGCTGTACACAAAAATTTCCTCGTTGGTCATCAGCCTGGTGTCCTTCATGAACCAAAACAAATCAGGGGGTGTCACCAGCAGCAGTCCATTGGAAGCGGAACACGAGATCGTCAGTTTCACAAATCATCGTGTCTGGATGCCGTTTGCTGGTGAACACGCGACGAAATTCCTGGTTCCTCTGGGTGTCCCTCAGCCTCCGCTGCCTCCATTTATCTGTCAGTTCAGCCACGTGTTTCTTGATGGCGTCGGCACTCCTTCCAACTGCCTGAACTTTCGCAAGAGGATCGTCAGTGACGTCACACTCCGCAGTTTCCGTTGTAAACACAGAGGCAAGGTCAATGTCACGTTGCAGATCAGCCGGCTTTTCTTTCTCCGACTCGGTGACATCGTTTGGTGCATGGCGGATTTCACGTGCCCCCTCTTGCAGCGGTGTGTTGATGGCAGAAGGGGGTGTGTCAGTGCGTGACACAGCCCAGCCTGAAGGAGGTGTAGGCATAAACAAACATTGCAAATGTTCTTCTGTCACACTTTCACTTTCCCCCATCTCTTGCCTCTGTGCTGTCCTTCTTCTCTCCTCCCCCCTTCGTCTGTCTCTGTCAGTCTGGCTTGGAGGCTTTCTTCGGTAGCTGACAGGGGTGTGCTGTTGTGCCATGTTGCTGTTGTTAGCTTGGCTGGCTTGCAGTCGTAGCACAACAACTGTGCTGTCGCCACTTCCAGCGATTTTCCAAGAAGTCCGGCAATTTTCTTGGAGCAGAGCATCCAAAGTGACTGTCAACGTTGTTGGTAGGCCGACAACGGGCATGGTTTCGGATAAAAGTGTAATATTTAACAAAGTGAACAGCAAAATAATCTTCCTGCCTACCTCCAAGGGAGATCACTCCAACCCAGAGAGAGAGAGAGAGAGAGAGAGAGAGAGAGAGAGATTCTTTTATATCGAGGATGATGGAATAAGCACTCGTGCTTTTTTACATCCAGTCCCCGTGTGTTTGCAGTTTTGTAAATGTCATCTGTTCCCACTGGCACACGATGGCTTACTCTTACGAAAAGCGGAACAGGATTTAACGTGTGCGCAAGATGTTCTGCGTGCGTTCGCACACGGGGCCTCGGTTTAAAGTCTCATCGAAAGGACTTTTGGGGAGAGTGGAGTCAGCACTGATGTTAACTCTAGGAGAAAAATCTCCTCGACCGAATCGAACCCGGCCTTCAAATTGCCAGCGCAATGTTCTGACCACTAGGCTATCCGTCCCCCAAGAGACTTCAGACTTCAGATGATTTATTCATTTAAAGCCACAGCCCCATATGAAGGGGGGCAAAAAAAAAAAGCAATACATATATTTATACCAAATACAAAACAGCAAGCAATACTTTGATATTCCACACAAGATAACCTAAGACATAAGTTTTTCTCTTAACTGAAAAGCCTTATATAAAAAATAAAGCCAGATTTTGAACAGTTTTATCATGGACTGATGCCATCAGCAAACCTAACGGAATGAACAAGGTCGGGCATAGAATTTCTCAAGAATGAATTTTACACGTAACTTAGTGAGAGCAGGACACTTCAAAACAAAATGGACTTCGTCTTCAACTGATTCTTTACATAGTGGGCATAACATATCGGTAGCAGATATTCTTCTATAGCGGAGAGCATGTGCAGAAATGTCTGATATGCCACATCGAAATCTAGTTAGAACTAATCTCAAGTGTTTATCCATGTTTACTGAAAGGTATTTCTTTACTACATGTGTTGAACTATAAACCCTGTATATATCAAATCTATCACTAGAGTTGATATGGTTTTCCCACTTTTGCCATCTACAATCTACCATTCTCTGACGAGAGTTTTAATAAATGCATTTGTTTGTCCTACACCCCTGGTATAGCCATGCATACCCAAGTCCCAGTTCAGAAAAAACATATTCGTATATTAGAAACCCAATTAACTTTACCCTTTGCATCTAAATCAAGCAACATGTTGTATGCCTTTCGTGGTAGCCTATCATTATTCATCTTTAATAATTTAAACCAGTACTGTATGCACCTAACTGCAGAATTAATGAAAATAGGGTATCTGTTTGTTTCTCCATATACTAAATCATTTGGTGTTTTCTTTCTAACCCCTAAAAACCTTTTCAGTCCAAACAAATGAACAGACTCACAGAGCTCAGCAGCTTTTACATTTAGGCCCCACAATTCAGAACCATACTGCATTATAGGCTGTACTTGCATATCAAATATCTTAAACAGTTGTAGAGAGTTATTGTTTAACACAAACAGTTTCTTCATAATCTGAAACAGGGCATTCTTTGCTTTACTAAATAGGTCCCTACAAGCAGCTGCAAAACTTAAATGAGTAGAAAATAGTATACCTAAATATTTGTAAGCATTTACAATAGGCATTGGAACATTGTCATAAAACAATTTTTCTCTTGCTGCTAGGTGACCTCCCTTTCTAAATACTACGATATTGCTCTTATTCAAGTTGACTTTCAGTTGCAATTCACTAGCTGCAATCTGTAAGTTGTTGAGCTGAGTTTGCAAGCCAATCACTGTCTCAGAAAACAAAACAATATCATCAGCCAGTAATAAATTAAACAATTCAGTAGGATCAGTTGTGAATCTGGCACCATGCCTTCCTTTTTCAATTAGCTGTTCTGCTAGTTCATTTATAAATATCGTGAACAGGACAGGACTGCATACATCTCCCTGTTTTACTCCTCTGCTACAATTTGTGACACTCCACCACATAATGAGACGGAGTGCACCTGAGGTCAATTTTAAGTTATTGACATGTTATTAATGTGCAATAAAGTGGTTATCAAATACAAAAAACAGATTGAAAATCGGACAATTCTGTGCAACATTATTACAAATTGAAATGATAGACTGCAGGATGGGACAAAATGAGAAACGGGCAAGTTTATTTTAGTAACAGGTTGTCAGCATGAGTGCTTTGGTATTTTCAAAACACATTTAAAAGCAAAAGGAATAAAAATTATGCCTTGATATTTCATTATAAGGTAAGTAAACAGATCTAGTTTAATAATCAATCAAAATCTCAAAATTGACAACTTGACCCCCACCTGCCTTTAAAGGCTCCTAGCGCAAAATTGGGTAATGTGCTAAGCAACTCATTTCGTGGTGGAGTGCCACATTTATATAATCAGTAAGCATGTTGCCACATCTAACTCTAGTTTTAACTTTATTATACATACTTTTGACACACTTAAAGAGTTTTCCTTGAATTCCATGCTTTATCAAAATAGGCCACAACAAATTTCTGTTTATAGAATCAAAAGCTTTTTCAAAGTTGATAAAGGTCACATACAATTTTCAATTCAAAGAGAATTGTTTCTGTATTAATGCCAAAAGAGTAAACATGTGGTCAATGGTTGAGAATCCAGCCTGGTGCTCACCGGTAAAATCATTTTGTGTTACATATTCTTGAAGCCTTCTGTTGATAATTGTAATACAATACTTTACTACTAATATCTGAAAGTGAAATTCCTCTGCAGTTATTTGTGTCATTACAGTTACCTTTTTTATAAAGTAGAAAAATCACAGATTCAGACCAGCCCTCGGGAAAAATACCTTTATCAAACAGAGTGTTGAGAAATTTTACAAAAAAATCAACTATTTGTTGGCAAGGAGCTTTTAAAAATTCCCCAATAATCCTATCTGGACCTGCAGCTTTGCGATTTTTTCAATTTTCGAAGTCCAAACAAGACTTCTTCTTGTGATATTGGAGGTCCATGAAATCATGCTCTTGTTCAAGAAAATCACAGTCACTGTTATGGCTCACTGAATCCTTATCTAATAACCCTTTGAAATGGTGAAACCATTCATCAACAGAAATATTATTCTTAGTGCCTTTCTTCTTAAAAGAAATCTTGTTCATGTGAGCCCAGAAATCTTGCTGGCTATATATACTAGATACTAGTTTATCAAGCATAGCTTTATTGCACATCTTTTTCTTTGTAATTAATGTATTTTTGTATTCCCTTCTAGCTCTAAAATAAAAATCTTTATCTTCTTTATTCTTTGAATGCCTGAATCTTCTTAACAAACTGCAAACTCTCCTTCTGCTCTCAAAACATACCTTATCGAACCAACCTTGCTGATGTCTATTTTGATCAATCCTAATTTTCTTCTTCAAGCATAATGCACATTCTCTAATACAGTCATTAAATAGCTCTAAAGCATCGTTAGCATTCACATCAATCATGTCTATTGCAGAATTAAATCTATTTTGCATGTTTTCTTCATGTAACTTATCACAAAAATCTTGGCTATGCTCTTCAATCCAAACAAACTTCTCTATGATTTGTACAGCACTGAGATCCTGGCTTTTAACAATTTTCTCTGTTGAAAATACAATGCTAAATTCCAAAGGAAAGTGATCGGATTCTATACGATCAGCTACATGTAGTTCGCACAGATCAGAAACAGACTCATACAGTTCATTTGACATGATGACATAATCATTTACACTGCAACCACTGTCACTAACGTATGTGTAGCGACCTGTCTGGTCGCCATTACACAAACCATTTGGAATACTCGAATTCAAAGCAGTGCACATATTTAACAGACATTTACCATAAGAGTTAATTTGAAAATCCTGAGAACAACTGCTAGAACTAAATGAAAAACTCTTAGACTGATGTTGGGTGTCATGTACACAATGTGATGGAGACATGTCAGAAATTTGACCATTTAAATCGCCACAAAGGAATAAATAAACATCATCAAGTAAGGGCAACAAATCACACAAGCAGTCTTCAAGTAGCTCAATTCCATTATCATAATCAAAATGCGTGTAGAAAGGAAAACCTTCAGGTGGGACATAAGGCATACATACAAAATATCTTTTGTACAGTTCAATAATTGCTTATCAATCAGAAACGCACATATATTTTCATACTTTACTTCTAATTCACGAACATGGGAACATAACTCCTGTTTGAATAAACACAAAATACCACCTGATTTTCTCCCCTGTTTAGTCAGTTTAACAGCAGGTTTTACATACATCTTAAATCCGGAAAATAAATCAACATCAACAGCTTCTTCAAAAGTCTCTGTAAGACATATAAAATCAAATGAAGATACATATTTCACAAAATCATCAAAAATGTATTTCGAACGCAATCCATTGATATTCCATGACAAAAAAGAAAACTTTCTACAGTTATCTACCGTAGGACAGACATCAAAAACAAAAGAATTATCAGAAGGCAAAACTTGCTTGAAAAATACACTTTCATTCGACCCTTCAAACTTTTGACATGAGGAAGGAGATGCGAAAAAGCGTGCATGCGTAACAGAGCCATCATCCATACACACACCATCCGGTATGTGTACAACTGGCTCCTGCTGTGGCAGTTCACGTGCAATCACTCACTCTCACTCAGTCCCATGTCCCAAAGGACGTAGGGGGGACATGAGAGAAGACGCAACGGAGATCTTTTTCCATGCTTCACGATCCTGTGTGGCTAGTAGGAGGCGTTGCAGGGTTGGGCAGTCCAGTCTTTGATGTTGTCAACCCATAATTTCTTATGGCGGCCTCTTCTTCTCTTGCCCTCGACTGTTCCTTGCAAGATGGTTTTTGCTAGGGTGTTGTGTCTTGTGGTGTGACCAAACCACATCAGCTTTCTCCTCTTTATGGTGGAGAGCAAAGGCTCTTGGGGGCCCACACGCTTTTTGATTTCTTCTTTCACATAGTTTATTGGTCTTGTGTTCTTTGTATGATATTTTGAGGAGTCTTCTGTGGCACTTGTTCTCGAATGCTTGGATTCTTCTCTCTAACTCTGCTGTCAGAGTCCATGATTCACAGCCATATAGGAGGATACATATCACGAGGGATTTGTAGAGGTGGTATTTGGTGCAGAAGCTGATGTTGTTGCTTCTGATGATCCTCTCGAGTCTGACTAGAGCAGATGTTGCTGTTGCAATGCGAGCTTTCACCTCATTGTTTGATGTGCCATCTTTTGTTAGGATGGAGCCTAAGTATTTGAATTGGCTCACCTCTTCCAATATTTCTCCATTCATCTTTATTTCCGTGCTGTCATTACTCGCGCTGTTGACCATGATCTTCGATTTCTCTGTACTGACCTCCATGCCGTATGCGCTCGCTCGATCTGTTAGACTGTCCGTGAGGATTTGCAGTTCTTGTTTGCTGCTGCCCATGAGGTCAATGTCATCTGCAAATCTGAGGTTGCAAAGGGGTCTTCCACCAATGGAGATGGAAGTGTGGTGGTTTTGCAGTGTCTCTGTCATGATGTTTTCGAGGAAGAGGTTGAAGAGTACAGGTGAGAGAAGGCAGCCCTGGCGGACTCCAACCGTGGTCTTGAAGAACTCGCCCACGTGATTGTTCATGAAAACTGCACTTCTTGCATTCTCGTACAGAGCCTTGATGACTTCAATTAGGCAGTTGTCAATGTTGAAGTGCCTGAGTACTTGCCAGAGGCCGTCATGCCATACCCTGTCAAAGGCCTTTTTGAAGTCTATAAAATTCTGGTACAAGTCTTTTTGGTGTTGGAGATGCTTCTCTATCAGAATTCTCAGGTTGAAAATTTGTTCCATTGTGCTGCGTTTTGGTCTAAAACCCGCTTGTTCTTCTGCCAGGAGTTTTTCTGCTTGGTTTTTCAATCTGTTGAGGACTACCTGCAGCATGATCTTGCTAGGATGGCTTATGAGACTGATGGTTCTGTAGTTCTGACATTGCTTGAGGTTTCCTTTCTTTGGCAGGGGTATTACAAGAAACTGTGTCCATTCTTTTGGCCATTCTTTGGTGTCGTGGATCTTCTGACAAAGATCTGTGAATCGCCTTGCTGTTTCATTCCCTCCATTTTTTATGAGTTCAGCTGGGACGTTATCGATTCCAGGGGACTTCCCCTTCTTCAATTGTTTAATAGCTGTGTCTACTTCACACCTTAGTATTGGTGGGTCTTTATCTTGGTGTTCAGGGGGTTTGTTGGAAACTATGTTGGTATCTGGGCGTAGTGGGTAGTTATACAATCCCTCACAGTATTCTGTCCAGCATTGGAGGACGTGCAATATGTGAAGCCAAACCCAAGGGGCACCGTTACAGGTATGCACTTGCACATTTTTGTGTGGCAGGTAAATTTTTGGTCCCCCATCAGAATTAACCCCACTCTTCTCTCCCCCCGACAAAAGGCTGGCCGCGTTCCTATTTTATTTCTTTGAGATTGTCATGGGGATCCAGGCCAAATTTCCTGCCATCAATATAGAGATGGTCGTGAACCATGCGGGCCTGTTTTCCCTCATCACTGGCTTGCTTGAGGTGGGAGCCCAACTTACGTCGGATTTCCCTAACCCTCTGGGAGAAGTCTTCACCTATGTACGTGTTTGTTGCTTTCAATTTTTGTTTTGCCTTCAGGATCTTAACCTTCTGTTTGTAAAAAGAAAATTGGGCAACAATCGGTGAATCTGGTCTGGAATTTATGCGGTGAACGCGATCAAATTCGACTGTGTCTGTTAGCTCGAGCTTGTCTGTTAACACATCCTGAATCATTCCTTCACATTCTTCACTCGTTTCTTTTCCTGTAATAGTCACACCATGAAAAATTAGATTGTTTCTTCTAGACCTGTTTTCCATATCATCAAACTTCTTTTCCAGAGTGTTGACTTTGTCACACAGATCCTGGTTTTGTTTTTCCAAAGTCTCATTCCTCTGGCGCAGCTCCCGGATTTCATCCCCGATGCCATGCACCAGGTCATGCAGGGCGTTGTGGTCCCCTCGCAAGTGACTGAGGTCTTCAGTCACACCATCCAGTTTTCTGTTCATCTCCTGCAGGGTAGACATGACATCAGCTATGGATGGTTCCTTGCCAGGGCCAGAAGAATGAAGCATGGGAAGCCTCGTCTGCCGTGTATTCCTGGAAGGTGTGGAGGCAGCAGACTGACTTGGGTTGGGTCCAGGGTTCGCCTCCACGTCTCCTCCACGCAGCAGCAGCTGGTTTTCTCCACAACGAAGGAACAAATTGTCCCCCCAGAACAAATAGACGAGGGACAAGCCAAGGAGAACACCGGTAACGCGCGAGCGAACTTTTAAAATGGTTGCTCGCATTGCCATCTTTAACATGGCCCTCTTCCACATGAAATGGTGGAATACCGCCAAGAAGGAACCACAGCTCGCTCTAAAGTCCAGCTGGCCCGACGGCATAGGGTCTCACACAGTAAGTCGCCAACGTAGAACTCGGAACACTACGTCAGTCCTCAGTACTTGAGGAAATACTGAAGACGATGCAAAACACAACCTTCGCCTAGCTGCACGTGCTGTGCACCCGTCCCCCAAGAGAAAGAGAGAGAGAGAGAGAGAGAGAGAGAGAGAGAGAGAGAGAGAGAGAGAGAGAGAGAGAGAGAGAGAGAGAGAGAACACTGAACACTGAACACTGAACACTGAAATCATTTATTATACTTCGGCCTTGGGCCACAATACAATTCAGGGGAAGAAAACAGTGAAGAAAATGAAATATAACTAGCCTACACGTAACCGTTGATAAGAATTTGCCATAGTTATTCCTTGCCATTTACCCAGAACTATGCACCTGAAAATGCATATTCCAAAATCATACAAAAAGTGCGAATTTAGACCAACAATTCAAACAAATCTCAGTTCAAAGTTACAGAACAAAACACAACTCAAAATCCTACTGGGACCAAACTTGGTAATAGAGTTATACCTGACAATGTCAACACAAGCAGTCAACACCAAGTGCAGTGTACATCTAATAGCTGAAATCCTTCATATTCTATTGTATTTTTTAGAACAGTTACCATATGCCACAACTGTGCCTTCTAAGTATAATTATGTCTGTCTTAGCTTAATGCAATATAAACAGAATGCTGTATACAAAAATATTGAGAGAGAGGGTAAGAACTCTGAGCTCTGAACATTTTACTCGTACTTCGGCCTCAGGCCACAATACAAGAGGACAAAATGGAACAATAACCACTCTTTATAATATATATATATATATATATATATATATAATATATATATATATATAATATATATATATATATATATATATATATCAGCTTGTTGATGCAACATGTTCTTCAATTGCATATTTATAACTGAGGGCATCATTGATATCATCATCCTCGACATAGAGAGTTATTGTAAGTGATTACATCATTCAATGCAATCGTTAATATCTCATCTTCATCCTGGATTATGCTATACATTATCACTTATGAAGATGAACTCTTGGTTATTTTGCATACACCATTATAAGCATGTTCCTTTCCATCATTATTTGTTTTAACAATGCAATGCTACACCAGCTCACATGCTACATGCGCGCTCACAGACGCGTGCTAGTGCGCACACACACACACATACAAACACACACACTCGCATTATTTCTAGCAAACACCATTCACAAAAAAAAGAAAAACATTATCGAGGTACATAAAAGGCAAACATTAAATTCCACTCAACTGTTTCTTCCTTCTGTTCATTGAATGAAAAATGTACCTGGAGACACTGTGCATCTGTTTGCTGCTATCTGACACTTGTAACAATACGTGGATAGGAGTTGAAGCTACCCCCCCCCCCCCCCCCCCCCCCCCAGAAACTTAGTTCTTAAATCAGCATATATGGAACACATGAAAAGAAAATGCTCTTCATGTTCCTTTGCTGACTTACAAAATGGACAAAATTTCTTTTGTGGGGCATTATCAAATCGATGTACATTTCCACTAATAGGAAGAACATTAAATGTAGCCTGTGAAATGGCAACTCTAAAACAGTAGGTTTCTGTATCAGTCACATATTTTTCTTTTTCAAAAACAGTTTTAAAAGATCTGTAATTGTCATATCTGTCACGGTCTCTGATAGTGCCAGACCACTCTTGGATGTATAGATCAACAAGCCTCTACTTAAATAGTCTTAAGAACTCTTTGACCTGACCCACAACCTGCTGCAAACAAACAAAACTAAATCCTGTCTTGCATAAAACTTCCCGGATTTTTGATACCCAGCAATCTTTACCACCTTTGTCTAGTTCCAACAACATATGATAAGCTATGTGTAGCAGTCTTTCACTATTCATTTGTAATAGTCTAAACCAATACCTTATGACAGCAATACTAGAATCAACATGAAGAGGTGGCGACCACCACAACGTCCCCCGACGATCGCCTCCCTGCGAACCTCCAACCCCAAAGGCTTTGACACAAATTCATCACAGGCACAGAAGTGTATGGAGAAACCGAATCTGATCTCACCATGAGAGAAGAGCAGCGGGGGGCCACCGATTCAGAGGCAATTTTTATCACTGCATGATGATCAGTAGTAATGAGGATGATGAAATAATGCTGCTGTGGAAGTGCATCCGCTTTGAAACTACTTGACAGGGTTGTTTTCTATGCTTACTGTCAGCATATAATGGGACATATGAAAAGAAAACACTCTTCATCCTCCTTTGCTGACTTACAAAATGGACAGAATTTCTTTTGTGGGGCATTATCAAATCGATGTATATTTGCATTAATAGGAAGAACATTAAATCTAGCCTGTGAAATGGCAACTCGAGAGAGAGAGAGAGAGACAGAGAGAGAGAGACAGAGAGAGACAGAGACAGAGAGAAAGAGACAGAGAGAGAGAGAGACAGAGACAGAGAGACAAGACAAGACAAGACAAAATTCTTTTATTCGAGGATAATAGATAAGCACTCGTGTGCTTTTCTACATCCAGTCCCCGCCCTTTTCAGGGATAACATCAAGATAAAAAGATAGCCTCAACTAAAACAACACAATTATAAAGGTCCAAATACCAAGAGCAAGAAACCATACCAAGT
>CM060346.1:17499281-17556781 GCA_030674155.1 Stramonita haemastoma
AAACATGCGCAGGACACCACCTACTAAGCCCCCTACTAACGACAGTATTAGCTCAGTCGTGGAGCCAGACTGAGTGAGTCACCCATCTGAGGGGGCGACCATCTCAACGTCCCTCCAACGACCGTCTCCGCGAACCTCCAACCCCAAAGGCTTTGACACAAATTCACCACAGGCACAGAAGCGTATGGGGAAACCGAATCTGAGGTCACCATGAGATCAGAGCAACGGGGCCACCGAATCAGAGGCAATTTTTATTATTGCATGATGATCAATGATGATGAGGATGATGTAATGATGCTCTGTGGAAGTGCATCCGCTTTGAGACTACTTGACAGTGTTGTACTCTACGCTTACTGTCTTAATATATCCCAGCATCAACCAGGCCCGAGAGATAGTCACCTGTAGTGTTGGTCAGGTAATTAGAGCAACACTCAAATTCGCATCCATAAAGTGGATGAAGCTCGACTGTGTGGTCCCAGTCTCCCCACTAAGCCCATAGCACCACTCCCTGGGTAGGAGCCCACCAGAGTCCGAAAAATCCCTATGGCTTATGGGACTCGAACCCGCGACCTTCCAGTCCGGAATCCAAGGCGCTAACCACTGCACCAAGGCAGCTGGTAACATTTTAAATCTTTATTACATGTAGATATCAGTAATGACACTCCAAATGAGGAAATATCTTATGATGATAGTAATGATGATTAAGAATTGTCCCATCTTTAAAGAAGAAGTGTGATTAGAAATAGGGAAACTGAACAGTCAGAAGGCGGCAAAGTAAGAAGGCATTATTGGTAAGTTATTTAAATATTTAAATGAATATATAGTGGATTTCTTTGTAATATTGTTTAATACACTATACTAAAGTGGACAGTTCCTGAAAATTGGACAGTCTTGCTTTACCATTACACTAATGTGATAGACCAAGATAGCAAGGATAAATGCAGGTAGGGAAACAGAGGAACAATGTACAGCAACCAGGCAAAAGAAGACTCCATGGAAGACAGCAACTTGAAGTTGGTCTCTTTATTTGGTCATCTCTCTTTCTCTGCTCCTAAGCTCTGCTGGACCCTACCTCTCTCTGAAGTCTGCCTAACCCTGGTCCTTACCACTTTGATGAGCCACACTGACCACCCCTCTATATATATATATATATATACCCCCGGCAGACTGCAAAGACAGCACAGCATGGTGGCAGACGACCTGGCCCCCTGGAGGCCTTAATAGTGGAAATTTGTGATTTCTTTTGTGGCTTCAGCAGTGATTAATACCCTGCCGTGCAATAAAGCTTAACATATTCCCGTTTGAGGAGATTTTTCTCCTGGAGTTAACATTAGTGTGACTCCACTCTCACCAAAAGTCCTTCTGAAGAGACTTTAAACGAGGCTGTGTGTGAGGCCTGTGTGTGTGAACGCACGCAGAACATCTTGTGCACATGTTAAATCCTGTTCCGCTTTTCGTAAGAGTAGGCCATTCTGTGCTGGTGGGAACAGATAACATTTACAAAACTGCATACACATGGGGACTGGATGTAAAAAAAAAAAGCACAAGACTGCTTATCCAATTATCCTCGATATAAAAGAATAAAATGAAAAAATAAAAATATATATATCAAAATAAACTAGAAAACACAAGCTTTAAAATGCATTATTGCATTATGCACAATTACTCAGCTGCAAACTAAAGACAAGTAAATCCTCTGAGTAGACACATGTTCAACAGCTCCACACTATAATTTTTGATAAAAAAGCACTAAAAGTCCAGCAAAGCCTAATACTTTATGAATAGAAAAAGAATTATATGATCCACAATTTGTATGCATATGCATATTATTAACTAGTAGTTTCCATGAGATGAGATATTAACCATTAAAGGGCATGGGAAAACACACTTTCTGATCTACTGGGTATCTAACCTTACGAGCAGTTGAGCAGTCTAAGATCAAAGGAATGAATCATCTCTAATAATACAAATTATCTATGTTGACGTCATCGATCCTTATGCTTATTCATGTATAAACCCCAAATCTACAATGGATGATAGTTCATTGTCTGCATTTTATGAAATTAAGTTTGATTATTTTACAACAAAGAAAAACTGTTACTGTTAGGTTTAGAGCTAATGTTATGTTATTGGTTTTGAAGAACAAACTCTTTGATTTGAAAACACTCCAATGAACCTATAACCCCGACTGAAGTGCCAAGAGTTGCTCCCTATCTCTCGGAATCACATCTAATAGATCACACCTTAACTCAGGGATCAAGTTATATTTCTTTTATTCAACTTATCTACTTCAAAACAGTATTGTTTCCAGTACAATTTTTTTTTTTTAAAGCAACAAGAAAACTCATTTCTAAAATCACCACGAATTTAACCATGACTCTGCCACTACAATCACTAAACACAAATTTCAATCAGCTAATCACTTTCACAGTCCTCATAACATTTCTTCTATTTCTTCAATTGTCTCCCCTTTTTCTAGAAAAAATCCCTTCATCTACAGTCCCCATTGCCTCCCCTGTTCGCTCACTAAGGCTTTCGTGGGAATCCCCTCCTCTGCTGCTGCGAAAACAGCCCCTTGTATATATACAGTCCAGGACCCTTCTACTGCCTGTTACAACATTCCACAGCCATGGGAATCCCCTCCTCTCCTCTTCTCAGTCTCATCTTTCCTCTCCTTCCTCTCCTCCCTGCTCAATGGGATAACAACCCCTTGTATATATACAGTCCAGGCCCCTTCTACTGCCTGCTAAAACATTCCAGAAACTTGGGGGACTTCACACAAACATCTTAGGTTACAGGAACCCACGTTGGAACAATCAGAATGTCTTAGAATACTGTGAACGATTCCAGATACTTCTAGAACCTCTTAAAAATATTGTAAAATACTCCGGAAACCCCATGAGCAAACAAATACATATGCAAGCTACCGGCATTAACATTTCTCATTAACTAATATCCCATCTTCAATGCATGCACCATATAGCAAAGAATAACATCCATAGCAATCATAAAAATCTTTGCAATAAAAGTCTGAATCTGTTTGTAACAGCTAATCATTGTGTCATATACCTTACATCTATAACAACTTAAATCAAGTGCTATTTTATTTACCTAAATAAAGTTTATTCCACACTATTTTTAATCACAGACTTACAATTTATGAAAGATTTCTTTACATAGGAATTTGAACTGCTTTGCTTGTTGTAGGATCGATGTACCCAAAATGTACCTATAGTAACATAACGCAACAGGGGAAAAAACTAATTTACGATGAAAATAGAGAATTTTCACAATGGTTGAGTTGCATCCAGTTGAGATCAGTCTCTCAACAATCATATCCATTGATATGAATACATGATATGATTTATTGAAGTTGATTTTAAAGATTTTCTTTCCTTGATCAGACTTACTCTTTTGCTTACAATGCAAGAGAGATAACTTCATCTTGATAAAGACCAAAACCCATTTCAATAAGATATATCTCATCTCATCCCACTAGCAATAAAATCATACGAACAAAATGGAATAGATAGCAACTAAATATAGTGTTACATATGAATAGTGAAAATCAAAGAGATTCAACCAACAACTTCATATAAAACTACAAATATATCCTATGCATAACAAGCAACAATACTTTTGTGTAAAAAACAACAACAAAGATTTCAGATATTCTGACCACATCTCATATATGTTTGGCTGTTAAAAACCAAACCAAAAGTAATGCCTAATATGCTCTCAGACATAGAGCTACACAACTCAACCTTTGTTACACAAAAAAGGAAATTTTAATGACCATAACAATTACAGTGGTATTTTGCTTAGTGATATAAGTAGCAGACTTTTTTTATTCCTTAGTTGACAGAAGGCAACAGGAAAAAATAGTAGAAAATAACATTACTAAAGAGTATACAGCGGGATTTAAAGAAGGATATTCAACATTCGTTCATATGTGATGCTCCACCACGAAATGAGTCAATTGGCACCTGATGCACTTTTTCACTACAAGCCATTTTATGAAGGTGGGAACGGGTTGTCGTTTTGAGATTTTGATTGGTAATGAAACTATAGCAATTGTTCTACCTTCTAGTAAAAAATCAAAGCAAAATTTTGTTTCCTTTTGCCTTTAAACATGTTTTTAAAATACACAAGCCCTTATTCTAACCACATTTTAGGATGCTCAAATTGTCAATTTCTCATTTTGTCATTTCTTGCAGTGTATCATTTCAAGTTATAATAGCATTTGATACAAATGTCCAATTTTTAAATCGTTTTTTTTGTATTGGTAGCCGATTCATTGCAGATGAATGAAATGTCAATAACTGGAAAGTGACCTCTGGTGCAATGCAACTCATAATGTGGTGGAACATCACATATGTTTACAGTATTAACATTGATACAGAAACTGTTGTCATGCAACCCTAAGTTATGTATAGTTTTTTTTAAGATTTTGAAAAAGCTTTTGACTCCATTAACAGAAGTCTGCTTTGGCCAGTTAGAGGTATAATTCACACATGTATTAATTTAAAAGAATGTATGAACATGTAAAATGTAAAATGAGACGTGGTTCTAACTTGACAGATTACATTAAATGCATAGCTTGAGTCAAGCAAGGATATGTGTCTTCCTGTTTTCTTTTCACTTTTCATAAACAACTTTGCATTACAAGTAAGTAACAATGGAAAACAGGGTGCTGTTTTGTCACGTGATGCATTTGAGCTGTTAATCCTATTCTTAGCTGATGACATAGTGTTGTTATCATAGACTATTAAGGTGCTACAAAATCAGTTGGACAATTTGTATCACATCTGTCTATCTATCTATCTATCTATTTATCTATCTATCTATCTATCTATCTATCTATCTATCTATCTATCTATCTACCCACCTATCTATCCATTTATCTATCTATCCATTTCTCTATCTCTCTATCTCTCTATCTCTCTATCTATCTCTCTATCTGTCTATCTATCTATATATCTATCGATCTATCTATCTATCTATCTAGTTATCTATCTATCTATCTATCTGGGGTTAACATCAGTGCTGACTCCACTACCCCCAAAAGTCCTTTGGATGAGACTCTAAACCAGGGCCCCATGTGCAAATGGCACAGAACATCTTTCCCACACATTTAATCCTGTTCTGCTTTTTAAAGAGTAACCCATTGTATGGCAGTGGGAATAGATGACACAATTTACAAAAACTGCATACACACAGTGACTGGATGTAAACAAAGCACATGAGTGCTTATCCGATTATCCTTGACATAAAAGAATTTAAATAAATAAATAAATACCTATCAATTTATTGATTTATCTATCTACCTATCTATCTTTCTTTCTTTCTTTCTATCTATCTATCTATCTATCTCTGTCTCTCTGTCTGTCTGTCTCTCTCTCTCTCTCTCTTTCTCTCTCTCTCTCTCTCTCTCTCTCTCTCTCTCTCTCTCTCTCTCTCTCTCTCTCTCTCTCTCTTTCTAAAAATGTTTTGCTAATTCTATAAACATCTGGGATGTGCTTGTTTTTGTTTTTTTGTTTGTTTGTTGTTGTTTTTTTTTTATTTTTTTATAGTATTCTCCCCCGCCCCCTTCAAATAAGAATATCATTTATTTTCCCCCCTTTTATCCAAATGTATGATTTAAATGACTTGTATAACTTTAGACATATGGACGTAGATTGATGTTTCAGTTGTTTATTATAATGGTCTCCTGCTGGCTCCTGCTGGCTCTTTGTTTATTAGCGGTTTTTTGTTGTTGTTGTTTAGTTTTGTTTTTTGGGGGGGTTGTTTGTTTGTTTGTTTGTTTCTTTCTTTCTTTCTTTCTTTGGGTTCTTGTTTTTTGGGGGGGTTTTTTTTGTTTGGGTTTTTGTTTGTTTGTTTATTTGTTTGTTTGTTTTGTTCTGTTTTTTTTTTGGGGGGGTTCGTTTCTTTTCTTCTTCTTTAATAATCCAAATTATTTTATTGTGACTTCTGATTTTCTCTTCTGAATGAGTGCACCTTTCTCACCTTATTATATGTAGTGTACTGTCGCATTTCTCTTACCTTATTATATGCAGTGTACTTATTTCCGTATGTTGTTTGGTACTGCGTATAGTTTTATTGTTTAATACCTTTTATTTTGACGTTATCCCTGAAAAGGGCGGGGACTGGATGTAAAAAAGCACATGAGGGCTTATCTATTATCCTCGAATAAAAGAATTTGCCTTGCCTTACCTTGCCTTGCCTTGCCTCTCTCTCTCTCTCTATCTTCTTCCTGGAGTTAACATCAGTGCTGACTCCACTCTCCCCAAAAGTCCTTCGGATGAGACTTTAAACCGAGGCCCCGTGTGCGAACGCACGCAGAACATCTTGCGCACACGTTAAATCCTGTTCCGCTTTTCGTAAGAATAGGCCATCGTGTGCCGGTGGGAACAGATGACAATATTTACAAAAACTGCATACACACGGGGACCGGTTGAAAAAAAGCACATGTTGCTTATTCTGTTATCCTCGATATAAAAGAATAAATAAATAAATAAATGAATAAATAAATAAATAAATATCTATCTATCTATCTATCTATCTATCTATCTATCTATCTATCTATCTATCTATCTATCTATCTATCTATCTATCTATCTATTTATCCAGGCACCCCTGAAGACTCGACAACCAGTTCCTTCCATTCCTCTCATTCTTCCACCCTTTCTCAAAATTTTGTTGAATTCTAGGCCTGTCTAATCACTGATGTTTTCCTCCAATCTCCTCCTGGGTCCACAGCACTCAAATCAAGCACCACTCTGTCAAGAGTGCTATTTTTAGTGCACCCCTTCCTTTTACCTTGTCCCAAGTCTGGTCAGTTCCTGCTATAATTAGCACCAGCTGACCCGACTGAGCTGTGATGAGATGGATTAATTAACAATTCAGAGGAGCTGAAAGTGGGGGAAACTGACAGCTGTGGGTCTGCCTCTTTTTCTTCCTCCTTGAACAGTGCCCTGCCATATTGTTTTTGCAAGTCCTGATCTGTGACATGTCCATACCATTTAAGTTTACACTTCTTTACAATTGATAGAAGGTTATCATAGGGACCAATGGTTAGCTGGATTCTATTCTGCACTTCTTTGTTTCTTATGTGATCTCTGTAGCTAATGCCAAGGAGTCTCCGAAGCCATCTCATCTCTGACACCTGTACACTTCTCACCAAATTACCAGTCAGGGACCATGATTCACAGGCATACAAGAATATGGATATGACAAGGAAGCATATTAGTCTGATCTTGGAGTTGAGTGAGATAATTATTTCTTTCCAGATGGTGTTCAGTTTTGACAGTGCTGTTATTGCCTGTACAATCTGGCATACTACCTCTGGCTTGGACCCCTTGTCTGATACAACAGCTCCCAAGGACTTGAAACTTTGAACCATTTCCAGCTTCTGGACATTGACCCTGATAACAGTGCAGATGCCCTTGCATTTATTGGTCAACAGTTTGGTCTTCTCTGCACTGATTTCCATGCCGTATGTTTTACAGGCATTGTTCAGGTGTTCTGTTAAGCTGGCAAGATCTTGTTCTAATCCTGCTAATCCGTCAATGTCATCTGCGAAGAGGAGGTTGTGGTCACTCTGCCACCATTGCTGACTGATCCTTTATGGTGTTCCAGTGCATCAGCCATGATTTTCTCAAGGATGATGTTGAAAAGAGTAGGTGAGAGTAGACAGCCCTGCCTTACTGCAACAGTTCGAAACCACTCTCCAATGTTGCTGTTGTGGTACACTGCACTGGTGGTCTTGTTGTACAGCTCTTTGATGATTCTGATCACGTTTGCATTGATGCTGTACAAATTCATTGCTGCCCACAAAGCTGCATGCGACGCCCTGTCAGATGCCTTCTTAAAATCAGTAAATACGTGATAGAAGTCTTGTTGGTGTTGAAGATACTGCTCACAGAGTATTCTGAGGTTGAATATCTGTTCAATTGTGCTATTTCCTGCTCTGAAACCTGTTTATTCCGCAGCAATGATGGTCTCTGCTTGTGGCTTCAGTCTGTTTAATACAATCTTCAACATGGTCTTGCTGGGGTGGGATATGACACTGATTGTGCTGTAATTCTGGCACTGCTGAAGGTTTCCTTTCTTGGATAGGGTGATAATTAGTGACTGAGTATGAGTGTACATGGTGTTGGCCATTTTCCTGTCTACCAGATCATGTTGCAGATTTTTAGTAGAGTGTTGATCATGGCTTCCCCTCCAGCTTGAACGAACTCAGCTGGGATGTTGTTGGCCCTTGCTGACTTCTCCTTTTACAGTGATCTGACTGCTGTTTCCACTTCTTCTCAGACAATAGGGTGACTGTATCTGTGTTTGTGGGGACATTGAGAACTCCTGGATCTCTTGTAATTTTGTAATTATACAGGTCGGAGCAGTATTCTGTCCATCTGTTCAGACTATCATGGTCGTCAGAGAAGCATTTCACATTTTTGTCTTGGATTGGGCTTCTTCCCCCGGTTTTAAGCCAGTCAGGTCTTTTACCAGTTAATATGCGTTCTTGCTGTTCTTTTTCTTGATGCTTTCTTCAATGTCCTAGTACTGTTCACCAATCCATTTTTCATTTCCTTCTGTCTTGGACTTCCTGATTCTTTTAATGAGTGCCCTATATTGTACTGCTCTTTCTTCTGTTTCATTTCCCTTTTTCTTCAGCTCTCTATGTTTGTTGCATAGTTAGAGTATCTTAGATGGGACCCAAGAGTTTTTCAAATGGTTGATGTTTGCCAAGAAGTTTTGTTGCTGTTTCAGTCACTACTGTCTTGAAACCATCCATCAAGGTTGTCTTCTTTTTTTTTGCTGCCTCATCTTCTATGACGTCCCCGTACTGCTGTTCCCACATGGCTCATTTCAATCTCCCCGCCACAATCATATCCTGATTCCTTTTGTCTCATTCTCAGGATCGGGAGTCCACAGGGAGCACATCAATATTAGGCCGCCGTTGGACCACAAACCAGAGGGGACCTGCACTTCTGCTGAGTTACTTTGGTGGTGTTCAGTGGTGCCTGTGCTGAGCTAACGTATGCAGGACACCACCTACTAAGCCCCCTACTAACGACAGTATTAGCTCAGTCGTGGAGCCAGACTGAGTGAGTCACCCATCTGAGGGGGCGACCACCACAACGTCCCTCCAACGACTGTCTCCGCGAACCTCCATCCCCAAAGGCTTTGACACAAACTCACCACAGGTACAGAAGTGTATGGGGAAACCGAATCTGAGGTCACCATGAGACCAGAGCAATGGAGCTACTGAATCAGAGGCAAATTTTATTATTGCATGATGATCAATGGTGATGGGGATGATGTAATGATGCTGCTGTGGAAGTGCATCTGCTTTGAGACTACTTGACTGGGTTGAACTCTACGCTTACCATCATAATATATCCCAGTGTCAACGGGGCGGAGAGATACAGACACCTCACTTTGGGTAGGAGCCGGCCAGAGTCCGTAAAATCCCTATGACTTATGGGACTCGAACCCACGACCTTCCAGTCTGAAATCCAAGGCGCTAACAACCGTGACAAGGCAGCTGGTATCCATCAAGGTATCTATATCTTTATCATCTGAGTTTATCAGGGTGAGTGCTGCAAACTTCCCACCTATCGTTGGCTGAAAAATGTCTGCTACCTTTGGGTCCTTCAGCTTCTGGAGGTCAAAATTGATCCTGATGTTGTTCTGTTTGTGATTTTTTTTTGATGGAGTCAGACTGTCATCATTACAAGATCATGGTCACTCCCTATGTCCCCTTCTGCAAAGCTTTATGTCTGTGCAGTTTTAATGCTAGACCTTAATCGTTTCTTCACCATGATGTAATCTATTTGGTTGTGTTGTTCATCACCATTTGGGCTATGCCATGCCCATCTTCTGGATTTTTTTTAATGAGGGCCAAGAGTATTCACTAGCTGGAGATTGTTGTTACTGGCAAACTCCAGTAGTCTCAATCTTCTTTCATGTGTTTCTTTGTTGCAGTGCGGTTTGCAAATGCCTTCCTAGTCTTCGTGGGCATCTACCGCTGTCTTGGCTATCCAGTCACCTTGTATAACAAGGATTCTTTCTTGGGAATTTGATTTAGAACGCCTTGTAGTTGGTCATAGACTGTCTCTATTTCTTCATCCGTGCTGTCCGATGTAGGGGTGTATGCATGTACTACTGTGATGTTGAATGGAGCTGCTCTCAAGCAGATGGTAATAAGTCTGATGGACACTGGCTAACAGATTATGATAGTGTTCACGATGTCCTTGTGAATGAGGGACCCTGTAAGGGCTTCTGGTTTGCACATAGACTCAATTCATACAGCATTCAGATTCGAAACATATTAGACAAGACAGCGTGTTCGTTTAGGGTGCCACGTATGTAAACACAGTAACTCCCAAAGCCACCTGTTTATTAGTTTCGTACATGTATAGTAACCATGGTTTCGTAGACAGGTGACCATAAGAGGTTGATACCGATACATCTCCCCCTTTTAAGTTACAATTTCCATCAAAATTAGGGTTGCCCCTTTACACTGGATTAACTCTTCAAACTTTCTAAATGTTAAACAATGTTAAATCCTTTTAGACAATGTGTGGATACTGACTTTCAAAACACTTGGTCAATGAGTCTTTCATATGATCACTTTTCTAATTTTTCAATCTTACATGCAAACTGTCAATCAATTCTTGGAAATATCGAACAGGTAGAAAGATACAAGGCTCTTCTTGTTTCTGGACTCCTTGATAAAACTTAATACAAACCTATAATTGTAACCAAACTACACAATTACTTAATATTCATCAAGTAAGATCAGCCTAGCTACACATGCTGCTTACTTGGAAAACAGGCCATGCACAATGACTACTACAGGACAGTCTGCTGTCCTCTACCAATGACTAGATTTATGTGGTCACACTCATGTGGACAAATGAATAGACTAACTAGGAAGGCAACCTAACTACACTGTTGCCACCTAGTGGCAGGCCATGAGTCTCTACGCGAATCACTCATCGCGGAATCTTGCAGGTACGACTATCTTCCTGCCACACCTGGTGTGTCTACCTGGTGAAGTAATTACAGGTGTCGGTGGTGTGACTGCTGGCACTGCTGGCTCGGACCTCTCGGGTGTTGGTAGATTCTGGTCGGTAGGTTGCCCTGGCTGGCGGATAGGTTGATCAGGCGCTGCTGATTGCTGATGGGTTGGAATCAGCGGTGGATTGATCGATTCTGCAAGACGAAGATGTCTGCGGTTGCGCCTCAGCTCTCCAGAAGGGGTTTTGATGATGTAACTCCTTGGAGCACATTCTTTCACAACTTCTCCTGGTTTCTCCCACCTCTTCTCCCCCTGCAATTTGATGAGAACAGGGTCGCCAGGGTGGAGAAGAGGCAATGGCTGAGCACCAAAGTGGTTGTCGAAGTTCTTCTTCTGGCGATCTTTGAAGACTTTGTCTCTCTGTTGGAGGACATCTCTGGGAACAATCTTGGGAGTATACTTCTGAGGATGAACTGGTAGTGTTGTCCTCAGCTTCCTTCCGAAAGCTAGCTCTCCTGGGCTGGCTCCCAACTCTGGAATTGGTGTTGCATTGTATGCAAGAATGCCCTTGAAGACTTCCTTCTGACGTAGGATGTTCTTCGCAATCTGCACTGCCTTCTCAGCTCCACTATTGCCCTGCGGGTAATGCGGGCTTGATGTCTTGTGGTTGAAGTTCCACTCTTCCGCAAACTGTGCGAAGGCGTTGGACGAAAACTGGCCCCCATTGTCCGAGATGACTGTCATAGGGATGCCATGACGAGCGAAGATGTTTTTCAGCTTGTTAATGACTGTGGTACTGGTGAGCTTACGAAGGTAGGCTATTTCTAAGTACCTAGAGTAGGCATCTGTGACAATTAGGTAGTGTTCATTGTTCAGTTCACAGATGTCAGCTCTGATTCTCTGGAATGGGTAGCTGGGAAGGACGGACGAAATGAGTGGCTCTTTCCTCTGTGATGGCTGCTTTTCAAGGCAATATCTGCACCTGCTGATGTGGTCTTTGATGTCCTGGCTAATGTGAGGCCACCACACTGTATCTGCAGCACGCTCACGGCATTTATTTATGCCATTGTGTCCCTCATGAATTCTCTGCAGGATCTCCTTCCACATCGATGAAGGGATGAGAAGGTGGTCTCCTTTCTCTAGGATCCCCTCCCACACGCTCAGCTCTCCTCTCACAGGGAAGAGGTGGCGTGCCCCCAGCTTGACGTCTTCCTTGTACGTTGGCCAGCCATTTCTTGTATAGTCCATGACTATTTGTAGGATGTCGTCTTTTCTGGTCTCCTCTCGAAGACGATCCAGACATGTGTTGGATGGTGGCCACTGTGCCGACACCGCGTTTACACGCTCGGCGATGAGCTTTTCAGCGTTGCTTTTTGCCACTTCTTGCAGTGGGCTACGTGACAAGTGGTCTGCCACGTGCATATTCTTTCCTGCCGTGTAGGTTGCTTCTGCGTTGAAAACCGCTAGCCGCATGAGCATCCTCTGGCACCGTATTGGCGTCTCCGACAGTTGTCTGTTATTTATCAGGGGTACGAGCGGCTTGTGGTCCATCTCCAACTGGAACTTGGGAAGACCTACAAGGTATCTGTTGAACCATTCGCAACACAAGACAGCTGCTAGACACTCTTTCTCGATTTGCGCGTAGCATTTCTCTGCCTGAGACAGTGTTCTTGAACAAAAGGCGACTGGTCGCATACCACCGTCTTTCTGCTCCTGAAGAAGAACACCTCCAATCCCATAGGAACTTGCATCTGAGCTGACCACTGTTGGCTTGCCTGGGTCAAAGAAGCAAAGCGTAGGCGCTCTGGTGATCAGCGTCTTGATCATCTTGACTGCCTCGGACTGCGTTGGACCCCAAACCCAAGCATTCTTCTTCTCAAGAAGTTCCGTCAGTGGACGCATCATTGTAGAGAGATTCGGCAGATGGCGGCCCAAAAAGTTCACCATCCCGATGAATCGTCTCAGTTCTTTGATGTTCTCTGGGTCAGCCATCTCAGTGACAGCTTGCACCTTTGCTGGATCAAGGCCAATGCCATCACCTGAAATGCGAGAGCCCAGGAAGTTGAGTTCGGTTTTCTCAAGCTCACACTTCTCTTTGTTCAGCTTCAACCCCGCGTCTCGCAGCTTCTGTTTTGTAGCCTATGGGGCGGATAGCCTAGTGGTCAGAACATTGCGCTGGCAATCTGACGACCCGGGTTCGAGTCCGGTCGAGGAAATTTTCTTCCTGGAGTTAACATCAGTGCTGACTCCACTCTCCCCAAAAGTCCTTCTGATGAGACTTTAAACCGAGGCCCCGTGTGCGAACGCACGCAGAACATCTTGTGCACACGTTAAATCCTGTTCCGCTTTTCGTAACAGTAGGCCATCGTGTGCTGGTCGGAACAGATGACAATATTTACAAAACTGCATACACACGGGACCGGATGAAAAAAAGCACATGATTGCTTATTCTGTTATCCTCAATATAAAAGAATAAATAAATAAATAAATAAATAGCCTCCAGGTGGGCCTTGTGGTCAGTTGTGTTTTCACTGAAGACTAAAATGTCATCGAAAAAACACACCGTGTGAGGTTGGTCGCTCAAAATCTCTTCAACTGTCCGTTGAAAAATCTCTGGAGCTGAAGTGATGCCCTGTGGTAGCCTCTTGTAGATATAGCGCCCAAATGGAGTGATGAATGTAGTCAACTTTGATGACTCCTCATCCAAAGGTAGCTGGAAGAAGCCTGAGGTACAGTCAAGCTTGCTAAATACCTTGGCCCCATGAAGCTTGTGAAGAATATCTTCCAAAGTAGGAAGCATGTACCTCTCTCTGCAGACGTTCTTGTTGAGCTTCTTGTAGTCAGTACAGATTCTTACTACACCATTGCATTTTAGTACTGGGACCATTCCAGCACACCAGTCTGTCGGTTCTTGTATCTCCTCAATGACCTTTGCTGACTTTAGCCTGTCGAGCTCCTCCTTTACTTTCTGGAGTAAGGGGATGGGTACACGGGGTGCTGTATGGACACTGTAAGGGGTTGCGTCCTCTTTCAATGAAATATGTACCGGCTTACAGTTTGCTGGCTTCTCATTCAGCTCTGCAAATAGTGGATCGCTATCTTTCCCCACACTAGCTATGCGCTGAATTAACCCCAAGTGCGTGGCGGCATCTCTGCTCAGTAGGTTGTCTGTTCTTGTGTTTACGACAAAGCATCTCACTGAATAGGACTTGCCCTTGTGACTCACTTGAGCTTTGAACTCTCCCTCTGTGTTGATTACACCCCCCTGGTCCTCTAAGTACTGCCTTTGAAGGTTTGAGAACTGGTGGTGCATTCAAGGTCTTGTAAATGCTACTGGAGATTACTGACACTTCAGCGCCAGTGTCAATCTTGAATTCTGTAGCACTGCCACAAAAGTCCAGGGAAATGGTCCACGGAGGTTCAGGAGCGTGCACACCATGGACTGCTCCGAGACTAAAAGTCTCTGCACACTCTTCTTCCTAGTCATACGCCCCTCCTGCTGCCACATTATTGACAGTTTTTCTGGAACGACACACAGCAGCGTAATGGGATAATTTTCCGAATTTCCGGCACTTCTTCCCCTTGGCTGGACAGTTGGCTGGAGGATGAGACCTGCCACACTTCCCACAATCCCAGGGAACACTGAAGCCCGACTGCTTTTTGCCACCTCGGCCCCTTCCATGGGCCTGGCCTCTGTCACGTTGGCTGAATCTGGCACGAGAAAATGCTGCGTCAATTTTCTCTGCTGGGCGCTGGTCTTTCATCTGGGTCTTCACGAGCTCGTAGTGACGTGCAGTGTCAACTGCCGACTTGAGATCCAGTTCTGCCTCAAGTTGTAACTTTTGAGACACATCACTGTCTTGCAGCCCAAGAACAATCCGATCATGGATGCTCTCTTCCTCCCTGTCACGAAAGTCACACGTAGCTGCCAACTCCCGCAGTGACCGTAGGAATTCTTCCACAGATTCCCCTGCCTGCTGACTTCTGTTGTAGAACTTGGCACGCTCGTGTATGACATTACGTTTTGGCACAAAATGTTCATCAAACTTGCCCAAGACAGTGTCAAATCGTCTCTAGGGTTAGGCTCACCTTCTGCAGCTGCTCTGAAGTTGAAGGTGCTGAAAATCTTATCAGCCTCGCGGCCCATTGCGTAAATTAGGCTTGAAACCTGCACCACGCCGTCTTCTTGGTTCAGTTTGGTAGCAATGCGAAAACGCTGGAAGTGCGCCTTCCATTCCGGCCACTCAGTTGGCCTGGAAAAGTTGAAACTCGCTGGTGGAGGGAATTTCGCCATTCTGTTACTTATTTACTGACTGATCTGCTTTCGATTAACTTCTGACACCATGTAATGGCTTCTGGCTTGCACACAGACTCAATTCATACAGCATTCAGATTCGAAACATATTAGACAAGACAGCGTGTTCGTTTTGGATGCCACGTATGTAAACAAAGTAACTCCCGAAGCCACCTGTTTATTAGTTTCGTACATGTATAGTATCCATGGTTTCTAGACAGGTGACCATAAGAGGTTGATACCGATACAGACCCCACGCCCTGTTCATGCTTATCCTGTTTTCCACTGAAGTATACTTTGTGGTCTCCCTGGATCGTTGTTTCTCCCATGTTTTTCCACCTTACTTCATAGACCCCAAGGATGTGCCATTGGCATCTGTCCAACTCATGTGTTACTGTTTCCACTCTGTATAGATCTTCCAGGCTGTATACACTTAATAATAATAATAATAATAATAATAATAATAATAACTAATGGAATATACATATCGCTATATCTTGCAAAAAAACAAACCGAAGCCCTTGCATTCGACCTATCAAAACACACACACACACACACACACACACACACACACACACACACACACACACACACACACACACACACAAACAAACAGACAAACACACACGTAGGTACACACGCACGCACGCTTGCACACACACTTATAAAGGTTATACGCTTTGGTTAAAACACCAGCCCCTGTGAAAGCAAATGGAACAGACCTACGCCAGGTGGACAAATTCACGTATCTGGGCAGCAGCATCAAACCTGAGGGCGGCACCAAAGAAGACATCCACAGCAGACTGGGAGAGGCCAGGAATATGTTTAGGGAGATGAACAACATCTGGAGATCTTCACAGTAGGTACACCAAGCTGAAGTTGTACCAGAGCTGTGTTGTGTCTACACTCCTGTAAGGATCTGAATGTTGGAGGATAACGGAGACAGATCTTGCCAAACTTAGATCCTTCCACACCACCTGCCTCTGGAGAATCCTTAGAATCTTTTGGCCAGAAAAGATTTCCAATGAAGATTTAATGAGGAAATGCAACCAAACATGGGCACCATCATTAGCAAATGAAGATGGAGATGGATTGGGCATATACTCCGGAGAGAGGCACAATCTGTCACAAGAACAGCACTTTACTGGACCCCAGATGGCAAGAGAAAAAGAGGAAGACCAAAAACAACATGGAGGAGGATAGTGGGATGTGAGATGGAAGCCATGCAACACTCTTGGAGTTCATTGACCAGGCTGGCCCAGGATAGGTAGGGGTGGAAAGTCTTTGTTGCTGCCCTACACACCACTGGGTATAAAGGATGATGATGATGATGCTTTGGCAGAGTGAAGGGAGTTTCACATGTTTAAGGCAGGGACAGATAGGAGATGGAAACAATCGGTTAAAATCTTAGGTTTGAAATAAGTGTGTCTTTAGGTTTGAAAGTGTCATAAGTAGGCTTTTGACAAAGGTGAAGAGGGATATCAGAGATTGATGGACCAAAAATGGAAAAAGGGTGGTGGCCAACAGTAGATAGGTTGAATCTAGGTATTCTTAAGGACACGGTATCTGCAGCTGAGCGGAGGGGACAAGAAGGTGTGTACAAGTGAAGACACTCACAAAGTTGTGAGGGTGCAGTTTTGTGGACACATTTGTAACACAGTGTACTGATCTTGTAGTCTACTCTCTGTGATAGGAGCAGCCATTGGAGAGATTGCAAGAGGGGTAACGTGCTCTGACACTTGATGATAAGTCTTTTAGTCTGTTAATGAAACTATTTGACTCAGAGGTTCAATCAGTCCTTCAGTATGGATCATACTTTTCGGGATTTGAAAAAAGCAGCAGTTCATTGTGAATCCATTTATTTTTTCGGAATTAAGAAATAGGAGTTGATAGACAAACACCTAATGATATCATATTATTGGGAAACTAACAGATATCCATTGTACATAAATTCTGCATTTAAGTGTATTCGTTATTGGATTAAGTTGTTATAAATGGAAGACCTGAGACTTCCACATATGGCATATAAAATGTTGTATAATTTAGATGCAAGAGGAAAGACAAATTTGGTATCAAGTATGTGTATCTGTTTAAATAGAAATGATTTTGGAGATGTCTGGTTGAATCAAGGTGTGGATGATGTTTGTTTATTTTATTAATGATTTTCGTCAATGATTGTCTGCAGGTGACAGTACTGAAACCATAATATTAATACTAGCCAAAGGTTTGACTTTTAACGAACATACTGTGAGGGTCATGATTTGGAATGCTGTTTACAACTTGATATGAATCGACAGTTGTAATATATTACACTTGGAATATCTGATCTCAATGTACATCACTTAAGATATAGAACCCATAATGATTATGATTTACTATGTCCATTAAGCAATGTGACCCAGGAAGATAAAGTCCACTTTGTTCTTTGTGGCCAACAAGTACATGACCTACATGACTACGTGAGTAGAATTTGTTCAACCAAAGGAATTAGAGGAAACCATGCTTATCTAAACTGAATGTATTAATGTCTTGTTCAAATCCTGGTGTTATACAGAACTTCTCTTTATTTTTGAACAAGGCGTTCAAGCTTAGAGAAATAGTCACTTCATAAAGCTGCATTCAATTTAGTGATCAAATGGTATTTCACTATATCTATGATCCTATATTGTATTGTTCCCATTCCCCTTCATAAGGTGCTGAAGCCTATTTGAATAAATCATCCACATCTCTCTCTCTCTCTCTCTCTCTCTCTCTCTCTCTCTCTCTCTCTCTCTCTCTCTCTCTCTCTCCTCTCTCTCTCTCTCTCTCTCAAAACAAAAGAAAATAAGATACTCCATAAATATTTTTCTGTGCTTTACATCAAATTAGATGACTGTGTCCACAAACTTGGATTACACAAACAGAAATTGTACAGAGCATATTGAAAAAAAACGTATACACACTCTAATTAAAAACCCTCTAGAGCCAGCACACACTTTTACTTGATTTAAAAAAAAAAAAAAACATTTCCTTATTTTGGAACTCAAGACAGCATATTATAAAAATAGAACAACTGGGTAAAAAGAAAGTAAATTGGTTAAGAACTTAGAAAATCTTAAATGTATCACATATGATAGGCCAGGTTTCTGGCAGAACTCCAGTACACTGTGTATCATATATGATACTCTGGGGTAGTGACCAATTTTCAGTCATTTCTTGTAGAAATTCAGAAAGTAGTTCCTGTCCTTGTTGAGGCAGAGGAGCACTTTGCATCTGACCCATCTAGTGAAGGTCTGGCCTGTGCACTGGCCTTGCTGGCAGCGGCCCCTGACTCCTCACACGGGCAGGTGGTTTGTTTTCCAGAGCATGTCAGCAGCTTTGTCCTCATCTTTTGTTTCTTCTGTCTGAAAAGTGATGATGGCTAGCCAGCTTCTTGAACTTTTCTCTGGTCAGGGCATCAGCTACAAGAGTAAAACGGATCATAAAGTCTAATCAAGCCTGCACACAAAGGGCCTTGTTAAGACCCATGTGGAGGTAGACCCCTATGAAGATCTCAATATCTCTTTTTGGGTGGTGTTGATGCTGGCCCCATGTTGCTGTACAGAGAAAAAATCGGTCTGGTCGTCCACTTTTTTCAGCAACTCATCAGTAATCAGATACTTGTAGTACTCAAAAGAAGTTTTCAGTTGACTTTAGAAGTTCAAGCTCACCTGTAAACTCTGCTTTCTGTGGTTCAAATAGCCCCTCAGTCCAGATAGGATTCTGAATACCATCCTGGAGGTCTTGATCTGATCAATCCACTTCCTCTAGCATGAAACAGGCCAGGGGATTGTCATCCTCCTCTTCCCAAACCCCATTGTTGTCATTCTGGCCAAGGACTGTTGTCTTGCAAAGTGGCCAAAGGAATATCACCTTTCTCATCCCATTCAATTTCTCTTTTTCTCTTTTTTTTGCTGTCTTCTTTGATGTGCAAGAACCCTCATTTTTTGTTCCTCCTCTTGCTGCCTCAATTCTGACTTGCTGGAGCATACTATTGCCAGGAGATCGTTGTTGATGTCTTGAATCTCATCTGTGGTTGACATCTGTACAGACATACAAACCACATTTTGAGTCTTCCTGAGTAGGTTTCCAGAAGGGAACAGACGATGAGAGGGAGAGACAATGGAGAGTGAGAATGTGAGAGGTAGATTTAGCAGCAACAAATGAGATTATGACTTTCATAATACAATCAATATACTAAAATACCACTACTTCCTTACTTATACACTACACACATGAACTTTCCATAAGATAAAATTGCTTGAACTTTGGCGTACACAAGGGAATGTATTAACACAAATGTTGATACTTAGTTAAATTATTGTACCATAAAGACTCACTGTAAAACACATAATATGAGATACAAATGGCATGGCCCAGTGTATCATATTTGATACCTATTTGGTTAGCGCTATACATTTTGGACTGGAAAGTGTTCGTTTCCAATAAGAGTCATAGGGATTTTATTGACTCGGGCCGGCTCCTACCCAGAGTGAGTGTGCTGTGGGCTCCATGGGGACACTGGAACCACACGGTCGAGCTTCATCCACTTTAGGATGCGATTTTGAGAGTGTTGCTCTAATTACCTGACCAACACTGCAGGTGTGTGTATCTCTTGGGCCTGGTTGATGCCGGATATATTATGACAGAAAGCTTAAAGTACAACCCTGTCAAGTGGTTTCAAAGTAGATGCACTTGCACAGCAGCATCATTATGGCATCCCCATCACGATTGATCATCATGCAATAATGAAAATTGCCTCTGATTTGGTAGCCCCCATTGTTCTGGTCTCATGGTGATCTCAGATTCGGTTTACCCATACACTTCTGTGCCTGTGGTGAGTTTGTGTCAAGGCCATTGGGGTTTGGGGTTAGCAGGGGGTTGGTAGTTGGAAGGACGTTGTGGTGGTTGCCACCTCATGTGGGTAAATCTCTCAGTCTGGCTCCGTGACTGAGCTAATACTGTCGTTAGTAGGGGGCTTAGTAGGTGCTGTCCTGCGTATATTAGCTCAGAACAGGCACCCCTGAACACCATCAAAGTGACCCAGAAGAAGTGCAGGGCCCCTCTGGCTGGTTCCCACAGCGGCCTAATATTGATGATGGCTTTCCTGTGGACTCCTGACCTCGTGGTTGAGACATAACGAATCAGGATATGGCTGTGGCAGGGGAATTGAAAAGAGCCATGTGGGAACAACAGGATGGGGACGTCTCAGAAGATGAGGCAGCAACAACAAAAAAAAGAGTGATTGATACCCATACCTAAAACAAATTGTCTGAAATATTAACCTGGTTTTTATATCTTATATATCCTTTTTCCCACATCACAAACACATAAGAACACACAAGGTATAGCAGGATGAGATTACCTTCCATTGGATGATAGCGGATTATCTTTGCAGCACTCTGGCACTCTCGGAAGCACATGGACCCATGAAAAAGGAAATGAGTGGCAGAGGAGCAAAAGTACTTTCCATTACTAGCAAGAACAATAACTTAGTAGGTCTATTTTCATTTGAACAGCAGCAGTTTTTTTCCTTGATGTAGCGTTTATGTAGCTCTTGGTTGAGCTCTATGTTTGCTATCAGATATGATACTCAATGGCCTAGAGGATTTTAAGTCAATCCTGAAAACTACTTCCCTGGAAACTTGTAAATGCAAAGAGGTGGACATTCGTCCTTTTATTCTGAAATGATGCTGCCTGTGTTAGCTGCAATTTGGATCTGGGGGCATAACTGATGCCATAAGTCATTGGCACATTGCCTGGCACACTACTGGGCTTTGCTGTGAGCAGTAAGAAGAACCTGGAGGTTCTGCTCGCTGGGATTGATTTTGTATGCTGTCAAGGCATTTCTCTTGGCCTCATTGACTGTTAACATTTCTTCTGAGTGGGTTTCAAATCAATCAGCTGACTTCATGGTCTTTTTGCCAGAGGTGGACATGGCAGCATTGTAGACAGCATCTCTGAAGTGTTCCTACTGTTCTTTGGCATTTTTGGTTGATGAACCAAGGAGAGTATCCTCCAGTACTAACATAAACCCCTCCACTTTTACTTGGTCATGTGTTTTGCTGGTGTCAGTGTGAGATCTACCTTCCTTTCTTGTGCAGTGCAGACTCTTAACATTGAGAATCACATTGTTGCACACCAAAGAGTGGTCAGTGTTACAATCTGCACTCTGATAGTTATGAGTGATTTTGATGCTGGAAAGATTGATAAATCTCTTGCAATCAGGATGAGCTGAGGCCAGTGTTTGGATTGCGTTGCATCCAGGAGAATTGATGCTGAGGTTTTGTGTTGAAGAAGGTGTTACTGATGCACAACTCATGATGACAGCAAAGCTCTAGAAGGTACTGGCTGTTCTCATTTATTTTCCAGTGCAAAACTGATCCAAGCAGGTGGACCAGAAGTTGTGGTAGACACCTACTCTAGCATTGAAATTGCTGGAAATGAACAGCAGTTCGTAGTCAGGAATTCTCCTTATAGCAGCATTGAGGTCGTCATTAGACATCTTTTGCTTCTGCTGTGGATCTCAAAGTTAGTGCATAGTCACTGATTAGACTGAGGGGTCCTGAACATGTTTGGAGTCATAGAGACGACATATGCTCTGTTCCATCTGCTGGTAGGGCTATGGATCCCTGTAAGCTGTTCCCAATTGCAAATTCCACGCCGTGTTTTCTTACGTTATCTGATGGCTTACCTTATCAGAACAGGGTGCAGTCTCTCTCCCTCACAGATCCTGTTTCGTGGAAGCTGGTTTCTTGAAGGGTGACAATCTCCATCTGCAGCCTGAGTAAGTAAGTGTGGAGGGCAAGCTGTTAACCATGCAGCAGACCCCTTCCCCCCCCCCTTTTTTTTCATGTCGCTGGAATGGTCCATTGGAAAGGCTGTTGCCCATGTACATGGTTCCAGTGCCGACATGAGTTGCCGAAATGTTGCTGTATAATCTTTTCCCATTTTTTCCTCAGGGTTGACTCCCAAAACCTTTTCTATGAGTAGGTATAGCCACAAGCAGTAGAGGTTTGAAATCAATGTTTTCCTTCTCCTAAATAAACTGTATTCCCAGACTGATGAGTTCTATCTACCAACATGACACAGGTAGTGCTGGCTTACATGGTCACCTGTAGCAGATGAGACCTCTGACCTGCCACTGCAGTTTCATTACAGGCATATTAATGTTTAAGATTTTAAATAATCTTACTGTACATAATCTTTATCAAAGCATCCCAGTCAAAACTGTTGGAAACTAAAGTATGGTTGTTACCCCTGCAAAAGAACTGATCTTTTTATGTCATCAGTTGTTTATTCTGGCAGCAGAATATCGAATGAAATCTCCGACTTCATTAAAACTAAAAGCAGCATATCCTCCTACAAAAAGACTTACCATATACACACTTGTTCAATTCATTATTAGAGACAATTATTGAAGGTTTCCATTTTAAATCATGACGTGTGTGGATGTTGGAGTGGGGTAGGATAAGGGTGACAAATTGCCTGCATGCCATCTCTCTTCACCACCGGCTCCTGCGCGGGCGTGTGTGTGTGTGTGTGTGTGTGTGTGATATTTTTAACATCTTGAACTACAATTTTCTTGCCCTATATCATTTAAATGATGTACAGTTTGCTTTCTGTTCTTAAAGTAGAACAGTTTAGACTGGTGATTCGAATCTTGTATTGGATGATTTGTTTGTTTCTATAGGTATTCCAATAATATGCATCGTGTCGTGTTGTGTCGTGTTGTGTGTGTGTGTGTGTGTGTGCTTGGGCGCGCGCGCGCGCGCGTGCGCGTGTGTGTGTGTGTGTGTGTGTGTGTGTGTGTGTGTTGTGAGTGTGTGTGTGTGTGTGTGTGTGTTGTGTTGTGTTTTGAGTGTGTGTGTGTGTGTGTGTGTGTGTGTGTGTGTGTGTGTGTGTGTGTGTGTGTGTGTGTGTGTGTGTGTGTGTGTGTGAAGTCAATTCCAGACAAGTCATCTCAAGTCAAGTCAAATCAAGCCCAAATGATTTTTTTTTGTAAAAGATTCAGTTTGCACAACTTTTTCCCCTCCTGCCCTAAAGAAAAAGAAATATGATTGATAAAAGTACCTAAAAGACTGCTGATCTACGTTTAAAAGAACACAATGAATGAGAAAACTTTTCCTTGTATATCCAGATTTTAGCACATAAGATGTAACAGACAGACATATAATGGAAACAAACCAATCAACGATGGTAAGAACAACAATTTACCAACAACCAGATGTGAGGTAATATGGAGCATATAGAACTGTTATCACAATTTGTCAACTGGATGTTTATTCAAAAGTTTCCTAAACTGTTTTGAAAGAGCTCCTTTTTAGAAAGGGAGGTTATTCCTCAACGTTTTGTTTTTTAAGAGGGCACAGCTTGACTTTTAGACATTATTATAGGGCCTGGGCAAAAACAGTCTATGAGTAGGCCAGTTTTTATTGACAGCAACACATTTTCTCTTTTTTTTCGGGGGGGGTGGGGGGGGGGGCTTTTCTGTTTCTTCAGTATATTGTACAAACATAGACACTTGTTGAGATGCAAATGGTCTTTGAGTGGAAGAATGTCTAGTTCTTTGTAGTTGGCCTTGGTAAGCGTGTAACCAGGTAGATTTTTGTAGCTCTGTGTGTGGGAGCTTGTCGGGCAATTTGTTTGGGTTTTAAACAGCCAGACAGATAATGGTGTCGTCAAAATATATGAAATCTTTGGTTCATTTTACAAAGTATCATAGTTTGTTATACGTAGAATATAGTTGTATTTTTATATGAAGTTGATGATTGAATCTTTTTGATTTTCATAATTCATATGTAACTAATTAGTTGCTATTATTCCATTTGTTCTTATGATTTTATTGTTAGAGGGATGAGATGAGATATATCTTATTGTAATGATTTTTGGATTTATCAAGAGAAAGTACTCTCCCTTCCATTGTGAGCAGGAAGAGTCAGTCTGACCTAGGAAAGAAAATCTCTAATAGCAACTTTGATAAATCATATTATTTATTCATATTCATGGATATGATTGTTGAAAGACTGATCTCAACTGAATGCAACTCAACCATTGTGAAGATTCTCTATTTTCACTGTAAATAAGTATTTTCACCTGTTGCATCATATCAGTATAAGTAGGCTACATGGAACTCGTGATCAGCAAAGCAGTTCTTATTCATAAGTAAAAAAAATATTTTATAAACTGTTGTGTGCATTGAGAATCGTGTATAATAAACTTTATTTAGATAAATGAAATATAACTTAATTTAAGTTGTAATATATCGTAAGGCATACAACCGGTTTGAAACACAATGATTAGCCTAATGCCTGTTCTTTGTTGTAAACGAATTTGAATCATCCAACTGAATTTGATAAAATGCAAACATTAAATTATTGATATATGGTATATTTTAGGTTTATATATGAATGAACATTAGGTTGGATTATGTTAATATAGATAATTTGTATTATTACAGTTCATTGATTCTTTCAATCTTACGAACTGCTTCGTAAGCAAGGCTGATGCCATGCGCAGTAGATCAGAAAGTGTGTTTTCGCATCGCTGTTTAATCATTAATATCTCACCTCATGGACACTGCTAGCTAATAATATGCACATGTATACAAACTGTGGATTATATTCTTCTTTTTATATTCATAAAGTATTAGGCTCTGCTGGACTTTTAATGTTTTATCATTGAAAGTTATAGTGTAAACCTGTTAAAAATGTGTCTATTCAGAGGTTTTAATCGCCTTTAGCTTGCAGTTAGATAGTTGTTGTGTACAGTGCATTGTAGCATTTTGAAGCTTGTGTTTTCTAGTTTATTTTGATATATAATATGTTTAGCTTTGTTGTGCGGACAGCAAGATAATCACCTGCTGAAGCCACATAAGGAAACACAAATTTCCTCCATTTTAAGTTTGAAGTGGCCAAATCGTCTGCTGCTGCTGGGCACTGTCTTTGCTGTCCCCCGAGTATATATATGTAGGGTGGTTAGGGTGACTAGTCTGACTGGGGAAGAGACCTGTAGCAGACTTGTAAGGAGACTGGTCAGAGACTGGTAGTTAGTCAGTGCAGAATAGGCCTAGTAGGCCTAGGGTCCAGCAGAGCACAGGAGCAGATGACTAAATAAAGACCAACGCCCAGCTGCTGTCTTCACCTGAGTCTTCATTTGCCTGGTTGCTGTGCATTGTTCCTCTATCTTCCCTATCATGCTTGTCACCTTGCTATCCGGCCCATCACAAGTGTATAAGGATTCCATCTGATTAGTTTGACTGTGCTTAACATAGATGGCTTATGTTTTAAGTTTGCTTTACTGGCACTATAAGGTAGAAGCACAATCTATAAGAGATAAAATATGCACGTAGAAGAATAGTTTTTGTGACTTCAGATTTTTAACAAATCTGGTCCTATTTCTCAGATGGTGTAATCCTAGTAAATCTGCAGTAAAATACTTGTGCCTATTATCCTGGAAATCTTAACACTCAAAAAGCAGATGCTTAAGGGTTACCAACACATCATAAGTCACACACCATGGGGTGCCCTCACCTTTCAGCAAATGAACCTGAGTGATATGAGATTGACCTGTGTGTATCCTGGTGAACACTGTTGCTTCCCTTTGTTGTTGTTTTTTACACACAGAGGGAAAACCTATTTCAGGTTAAGACAAATACCAAAAAGTTCGCTGTCTGTCTGAGCATTCCATTCTTGCCAGAGGGAATGCACCTATTGTTTACCTCTATGTTTCAGATCTGTGAACGGCACTATAGACCCAAAACCTGCTCCTACAAGTGATAGCCTCCAGAGACGAGAGTGAATCCGCACAAACCAAGTAGTTTTTCTTTCCTGATCGCTGAATCAGTCTTAGGGATGGGACAAGAGTGCTAAGATCAGCTGTGTACACCAAGGCATCCAAAGGCAGGTGCTCAAAAAGTGCCAATTCCTGGATGGTGGGACAATAAGTGCTGAAAGCCATACCCTCCTCAGACTTTCTTTCAGACTTCATAAACTCTCCATTACAAGACATATATCAAATCAGAGACCTCAAGGGATTGCTAAATTATGGATTATTTCCATGTATGATAAGCATGCCCCCTTCATTAAAAACGAGTTCAAGAAAAAATTAAACCTGCTTGGATAACAAAAGATAGTCTAAAATACACTTGACTATTTGAAAACCCATGGCTGGAATGAGCAATTTAGATTACAGAGAAAGAAACTTCACTGAAACACAGATCAAAACATGATTACTTTTAAAAACTGTTAATCACAACTACCAAGCGCACCAGGTATGGAAAAACACCAACATTTTATGTAATAAAACCTATATCAAAAGATACTTAAAGACATAACAGCTGACAAATTGAACAACCACTTTTCAAACATCTCTACAAAAGTAGTATGTGACAAGTGAAATGAAAGTGATCTCCATTACTTAGAACAACACATCAAATCAAAAGAAATTAAATTCCGATTTGAATGATGATTATAGACTGTTGGCAAAAAGAGGTGTTGGAATAACTATCTCTCCAAACGAATTCAAGAACATGTGATCTTGACAATCTTGATGGAGGAATATAAAGCTGTCTGGTCCAGTTATTGTTGAAACACTGACATCTCTGTATAACTTGTGCATAGAGAAAAACAATAATATTGATAATAATAATAATATATGGGATTTACATAGTGCTGAATCTTATAGAGTAGACAAATCAAAGTGCAAAACAACTTTTCTCTCTATTTAAAAGGGAAAAAGTCATACCAGTCTGCAAATCTGGTGATTCTTCTTGTCCTTCAAATTACAGACCAATTTCAATTTTATCTGTTTAATCAAAACCCATCAAAAAATACATCCCGAAATCTGTATAGTCCTTTTTTGTAAACAACAATTTAATAAATGTAGATCAGTCAGGCTTTCGTAAATGTTATGCCTGTCACACAGCTCTAACTTAGCTTATAGAAAGTTTCCTACACAACATAAATGAAAATAAATATACTTGTCTTGTTTTTGTTGACTTTCAAAAATTATTTTGTGTAGTTAATCACTTTTTGCTAGTGCAAATACTTCACCTGTATAAACTAACACCAAAAATGATCAATCTTTTAAAAAAAAATTTGTAAGATAGGCAGATAAGTATACTTGTCTAGTTTCTGTTGATTTTTACAAAAATATTTTATGTAACTAATCACTTTTTGCTATTGCAAACACTTCACCTGTATAAATTAACACCAAAAATGATGAATCTTTTTAAAAGCTTTTTTGTAAGATAGGCAGCAGCTGGTAACTGCAAAAAATCAAACATAGGAACTAGCATCTATTAAACCTGGAGTTCCACTAGTTACAATATTGGGTCCTCTTTTCTTTTCAATATGTTCCCGAGTTTGTAGAATGTAGCTGTTAAATATTTGCTAATGACACATCCCATTTTTGTACTGATACTGACCCCCAAAGACTACTTACAAAGCAGTATGGACAGATTTATTAATTGGTCTCAATTAAACCATATGTCCTTAAATGCACCAGAAACTAAGTGTGAGTAATAATTGCAGACAAATGAGCAAAAAAATAAAATAAATTCTTACCTCTGATGATAGATCAAAGTCCTTGAAGAAGTTGATCCTCACAAAAATCTGTAGGTGATTATTGACAAAAATCTTACTTGGACTGACCACATGATGGCACAAAGTAAATATCTTGCTAACACAGCTGGGACAGCTCCAGTGAAAGAAATTTAAAGTTCATTCATTAATTATATAAAAGAGCATTAAAACTTCTATTAAAATCAAGCTCCCTAACCATCAATGATTATAAGGAAACAAATATTCTTACATTCCAAAACTGTTTTTATTTAAATAAAGCTCTATTTGTACAAAACATTGTCAATGGAAATGCCCCTCCCAAGATCACCAATAGATTCAAAATTAATGATAATAGGCATAGCCATCTACTAACATTTCCCAGACCCAGAAATAATCCTTACAAAACAAGTTTCTTACACTCATGTAGTGATGTAAGGAACAAGCTCCCAAAATGTTTGAAATGTATATTAAAACAAAAATCAATTCAAGACTAAGTTAAAAAAAAAATTACTTAATGTACTTATGCAAAAATGTTTCAGAATTTAATCATAAATCCAATCAGCCATGCTTAGATTAAATTAATCAGTACTTTCTGCTTCCCCTTAAAATCTTTTGGTTGTGATTTACTGTGACTTGAGATATTACTCTGTGCCTGCTATGAATGCATGTGGAAATGGGGAGGGGAGGAGAGAAAGGCATTTTAATTTAGCTCTTTTAATTTTCATGAAAGTGTATATGTGATATATGCGAACATGTGTGCAATCTGCAAATTTAAATACATTGGAAAAGGAGTAATCCCCCATGGGGATACCAGGGGCAATTAAGTATAAATGGTATCCCCACCTTCTGGAGGTTCTGTGCTAGGAATCTCCTCTACTTTATCCCAGTCTGTGCCTCTACTTTCACTCTTTTCTGCCTCTTATTCCTCTTCATATGTTTTCTGCCTTTTTGGTTCATTCTCCTGCCTTTTTTCTAGAAGCACTTGGTCACAAAATTTCTTGTTACATCTTCATCATCATGTCTTCCCCATCTCCTATCTCACCCACCCTTTTTTCTGTGGACTGTCCTCTTCTGTCAATAGGATCTTTAATTCTATCATCACCTTCCTATCAAGCCTTCTTTGCCCGGCTCTTCATGTCTCTGCTGCCGAGTGGTTGCCGCAAGCAACCTGTAATCCCAGGATGGAGCAACGTGGCTTGGGGATGGATGGCGAAATGTCTTTCAGTCACTAAGGAGCCCCCTATGATTTGTGTGAGGCGTTTTCTATATGTATATATCTAGCCTCTTCCTCAGTAAGGGAGCTGCTGAGGTGACAGATTATTTCTGCCATGTTGAACCTACACTCCATGTAAAGAAAACAAACACAAAATGGAAAAGAAATTTCAGGGAGTCTGACACTGTTGGGGATGTACCCAGTTATTCACAGTCAAAAATGAGAAAGATAAGTGCATTTTGGGTGAGTTGGTTCATGGTTGAGGGGGTGGAAACAGAGCATCCTTTGTCGAAATTGAGCCCTTTTGTAGTGGCTACGGGCTTGAAAGGCATAGCAGGAGACCTCAAGACTGTGCAAAAACTGTGTAATGTTACACTTTTGGAGTGTAAGTAAAATAGACAGTTGCAAATGCTTCTCAAGAGTACAGAGCTAGTGATTTGCCCTGTTAAAGTAACCACCCACAAAACCCTGAACAACAACAAAGGGGTCATCAGGTGCAGGGACCTGCAGGGGGTGTCTGAAGCAGACCTAAAGAGTTGGCCTCTCAGGGAGTGGTGGATGTTAAGTGCAGATTAGGAATGGGGGGGACAGGGTCTCCACAAGCACTTTCTTCCTAGCAATTTGTACAACTGTGCTTCCTCAGACTGTCAAGGTTCGATATCTCAAGTGTCAAGGTCTTGCAGTATGTCTCCTCTCTTCTGAAGTGCTTCAAATATCAGAAGATTGGCCAAGTGAGAGACAGGTACCCTAGACAGGAGGATGTGTGTGTATTTGCAAATGAAGTACATGATGGAGAATGTCAGAACCCTGCTCTGTGTGTGAACGCGGAGGTGTCCACACCTCCTCATCTAGGCAGTGCCCTACTTGGATTCTTGAGACAGATTCAGAGAGTGTGGGTGGAGAAGAGGGTCTTCTTTTTTGAGACCAAGAAGATGATTAAAGGAAGCAGCAGTAGCAGTGGTATATCCTATGCAGTGGCAGTGAGGAAGTCTGTTTCAGTGGGATGTCAGACTGATTTCAACAGGGGGTCTTCTAGCTCTGGGATGGCTGGGGCCAGCTGACCAAGCACTACAGACCGCACTCCTGCCCTAGTGAAGATGGCCTCTGGGGGGGCCTAAAACTTGCTCATGTGTGCCCTATTGGTGCACAGAAAACACTAACTCCTGACCAGGGGTCCAAATTGCTGACCCCCAGATCTAAAGAAAATCCAGTTCCTCCCCAAAAACCAGCTGATAGTTGGAAACAGGTCTCCTCCAGTGCTTTCAGAGGCACCGAGGTGGTGGTTGTGATTGGGGAGCAAAAGTTGCCCCCCAAGAAAAAAGCTGTCAAGCCCTTTTTCGTCAGACAGAAAAAAGCCAAGAGAGACTTTATGCCTGAGAGCCATTTCTCTGTGCTTTCAAAGAATATGTTTGAGATGGAATAAGGGAAGACATCAGTATGACATCTTATGCTGAAGACTTTACAGTGGAACATTCATGGTGTGGCATCCAATATGGAGGAGCTGCAGCTTCTCTGCTGAGACCAGAGACCGGTAGTGGTAGCATTCCAGGAGATGCAGTTGAGGGAGGAGAAAGGTGCCGTCTTGTCTGGCTACAACTCTATTCATAAGAGGCAAAGCCCACCGAGCATGGAACCTCCAGCAGGGTGAGCTTGCTAATAGAGAATTCCTTGCTGCACAGTCGTGTGGTCCTCGACACTCCTTCAGGCGGTAGCTGCTAGCATCATGCTACACAAGACTGTCACCGTGTACAGTATCTATCTGTCTCCATCAGTGGCAGTAAGAAAGGCAGATTTGGTGTCACTGGTCCCACAGTTGCCTCCTCCCTTTCTGTTGTTGGGGGACTTGAACAGGCATTTCCCCCCTTTGGAGAAACAAAAAGACATGCTTGAGAGACTTCCTCCTTGAAAAAGTGTTTCTGGAGCAGGACCTGTGTGTGCTATATGGCAAGGCTCCCACTTATTTACATTCGTCAAAGTGTATGCTGTCATGTCTGAATCTGTCAGTCTGAGATCCTTTGATGGTTTTGGACTTTCGATGGGAAGTACCACGGTAGGGAAACTGGGAGGCCTATAGTATAAATAGTATCCCCACCTTTTGGAGGTTCTGTGCTAGGAATCTACTCTTCTGTGTCCCTCTATTTGCCTCTGCCTTGTTTCTTTCCTACCTGTCAGTCTTCTTCATCTGTTTTCTGCCTTCTGGGTTCATTCTCCTGCCTTTTATCCAGAAACTCTTGGTCACGGAATTTCTTGTTACATCTTCATCGTCATGTCTTCCCCATCTTCATTTTCACCCTTCCTGTTTCTGTGGACTGTCCTCTTCTGTCTATGGGATTTTTAATTCTTTCATCAGCTCCCCAACAAGCCTTCTTTGCCAAACTCTTCATTCCTCTGCTGCCGAGTGGTTGCTGCAAGCATCTCATAATCCCATGCTGGAGCGACTTGGCCAGGGGATGGATGGCTATATATCATTCAGTTCCTAACGAGCCCCATAGGGAATCATGCAGGGTGTTTTCCATATGGGTAAACTTAGCTAGCCCCTTCCTTGGTCAGACAGCTCTGCTGAGGTGACTGGGTATTTCTGCCATCGCTGAGCCTACGCTCCATGTCACAAAAGCAAAACACAAAACGGAAAAGAAACTCAAAGGAATCAGACTCTGGATAGTGGAAACCCTGGCTGTCTCGATCTTGCCGCTCTTAGGAAAGATGTCACCAGTTCCACAGCATACAGGGTCTTTTTCCAAGAATTTTGTATGTCTTTTTCATCCTACACAAGGGTTTTCACAGACAGGTCCAAGTCAGAGGAGGGGGTGGCCTGTGCCGCCTATTGTCCCACCATCAAGGAGTCAGTGCTTTCTGTGCACCTGCCTTTGGATGCCTCAGTGTACATGGCCAAACTTAGTGGTCTTGTCTTGTCCCTACAACTGATTTGACAATCTGGAAAGAAAGACTTCTTGGTCTGTGCAGATTCGCTCTCTGCTCTGGAGGCTATCACTTGAAAGAACATAAACCACCCTATGCTTCAGGAGTTCTACGAACTTACACTTTTTTGAGACAGAACAGTTGTGATATTGTTTTGGTGTGGATACCAGGACACATGGGTATTCAGTGCAACAAAATAGTTGACTGACTCACCTAGTGTGCCACAGAGCAGGAGATTTCTGGATCCTCCGTTCCATTCACAGATCTGAAACCTAGAGGCAAACAATGCGTGCACTTCTTCTGGCAGGAGGAATGGAACACTCAGAGAGACAACAAACTTTTTCAGATGTGTCCTCACTAAAAAGAGGTTTTTCCCTTTGTGTGTCAAAAACCAAAGGGAGGCAATAGTGCTCACCAGAATACACATGAGTCATTCTCATAATACTCATTTTCATTGGCTAAAAGGTGAGGGAATCCCATGGTGTGTGACTTGTTATGTGCAGGTAACCATCCAGCATCTGCTTCTGGAGTATCAAGATGTTCAGGATAGACTATTAGGCACAAGTTTTTTACAGCAGACTCCGTAAAGATCCTTTCATGGGATGTTCCATCAGACATCATTTTTACCTTCTTGAGGGAATCAGGCTTTTTTTTGTTTGTTATACCTGAAAGTGGCATAGTTGGTCTCTAAGGACAAGCTTGTTTTAAGGAATCTGGTTTTGGTTTTATCTCATTTTATGTGTGATTGATGTGGGTTTTCCCACAACGTGGTGGCTGTCCTGGGCTGACCCTTATGGCTGATCAGGGTTTCAATACAAGCACAAACAGTAAAGTTGGTTTTATACTCTGTTTTAATATGTATGCAATTGTACAGTTTAAATTGAAGTTCTTAAATTTGACAAGGTGACAGCCCCAATATGGCCTGTATGGTCGGTGGGGCTATAGACAATATGATTTGATTGGATTGAAATCATGGTGTGAAGGTGGAGAACAGGATATCCTTCTTTGAGGCCAAGAAAAGGGCACAAGAAAGCAACAGTGGCAGTTGTCTTTCATATGCAGTTGTAGTCAGGAAGTCAGTTTTGGTTGGTTGTCAAACATATATAGATAGGGGGTCTTCTGGCTTTGAGACAGCTGTCACCAGCCAACTGAGCATTACAGACCGCACTCCCACCCCAGTGCAGATAGCCTCTGGTGGGGTCTAAAACTTGCTCCTGTGTGCCCTTTTGGCACACAGAAAAAAACAGCTCCTGTCTGGGGGTCCAAACTACCAACCCCCAGAGCAAAAGAAAACCAGCTCCTTCCCAAAACCAGTTAATGGCTGGAAACAGGTCTCCTCTGGTGTTTTCAGAGGTGCTTAACTGGTGGTTGTGACAAGGAGGAGAGGAGGGGGTGGGGCATGTTCAAAAGTCGCCTCTTTAAAAAAAAAAAAAGGTGCAAGCCCGTTTCCAACAGACAAAAAAAGACAAAAAGATTTTATGCATAAGAGCCATTTCTCATCGCTTTCAGAGGATATATCTGAGATGGAATGATAGATATCAGTACCAAATACTATGATAAAAATTCTACAATGGAACATCCGTGGTTTGGCATCCAATATGGAGGAGCTGCAGCTTCTCTGTTGAGACCAGGTACCAGCAGTGGTGGCACTCCAGGAGATGCAGTTGGGAGAGAAGAAGCCAAAACGCAAACATTCTTGAGATCGAAGTTGCTTAGGGAAAAAGTTCCTTTGCATTTTGTGTCCCACAATGATGAAAAGTATAACCTTCCATTTTGTTTCTCCAAGCTGAAAAGTGCCCTGCAGTCATGTGACAAGACCTTGCCAGACCTGGACAAGTCCCATTATGATCTTCTAAAGCAACTCCAGGACATTTGCCTGCGGACCCTCCTGAAGGTTTCTAATAAGTTTTAGATGACTTGGTTTTTCCCCTCTGTCTTGGCAGATGGCCTGTGTCATTCTGATCTGCAAATCCAACAAGGACCCTAGATACCCTGGCAGTTGCAGACCAAAAGCACTCAGCAGCTGTGTCTGCAAGGTAATGGAAAAGATGGTTAACCATCACCTGGCATAGCAACTTGAAACAAAAGGCCTTCTGGCCAAGGAACAATGTGGTTTCCACAAGACTCACTGCACCATGGACCATTTTGTCCACTTTGAGACTACCATCTGGAACATCTTCATAAATAAACAGCCTATGTTGGCTGTCTTTTTTTATTCGAAAAGACCCACAATAATGCCTGGAGATACAGTATCATGTCAGACCTGCAGGATTTGGAGTTTCATGGTCGTTTGCCATTGTTCCTGAACAGCTTTCTGGTGAAGAGACAGTTTCAGGCACATGTTGGTTCTATGCTCTCTGACACCTTTGAGCAAGAGATAGGGGTCCCACAAGGGAGCATACTGTCTCTGGATTTCTTCAGCATAGAGACAGACAACATCGTCAAGGTGGTCAATTAGGGTGTGGAGTGTTCTCTTTTTGTGGATGATTTTGATCTCTCTGCTATGAACAGTACTTTTGTGGGAGTTCAGAGACAGCTACAAATTTTTGTGAACATGGTGCAGGAATAGACAGAGGAGAATGGAGTCAAGTTTTCTGCCACAAAAACAAAGTGCATCTACTTCACTAGCAAGCTCAGAGAACATTTTCCAGATCCATAATTTGCTTTGGAAAATCAACCATCCCAGTGGTGACAGAGGCCAGATTTTTTAGTGATTGTTTATGACCGGAGACTAACACTATGAGAATGTCCTATTAGAAAGCCCTGAACCTCCTGTGGATGAATAGCCATACTGATTGGGGAGCAGACAGGAAAACACTGCTGCATAGCTCGTGTGCTCAAAACTGGACTACAGGTGTCAGGTGTATGGATCAGTGAAGCCTTCTTACCATAAGCTCTGGACCCTATTCACAACCAGGGATTCAGATTTTGTCTTGGAGCATTCTGAACAACCCCAGTGTATAGTTTGTATAGAGAAGTTGAAGAACCCTCTTTTGAAAACTGCCATCTGAAGTTGACTCTAAACTATTTTATGAAACTGTATTTGGAGTATATTAACCCTACTTATGATTTTGTTCTCAACCCCTGTTTCAGGCCAAGTTTGAGAAATCGCCCTCTGCTACCCCTCCTCTGGGGATTCAGATCCTTCCTGGTCTCCAGGGGGGAGGGGGGCATGTATTGATTTGGGTGCTATCTGCAACTTCCCCAGGTTCACGGAGATGCTTATGTGGATGGAGGAAACCCTGGCTGTCTGTTTAAATCTTGCTACTCATAAGAAAGATGTCATCAGTTTGATGCTGTACAAGGTCTTTTTTCAAGAACTATGTATGTCTCATCCACCCTACATAAGCCTTTTCACAGATGGGTCCATGTTTGAAGAGAGGTGGCCTGCACTGCCTATCGTCCCACCATAAAAAAAAAATTGGCAGTTTCTGAGCACCTACCTTTGGAAACCTTGGTGTACACTACCAAACTTAGCACTCTAGTTTGTTACCCTAGATCACCCTACAATTCAGGAGTTCTACAAACCGTATATTTCCTTGAGACAGGACAGGTGTGATAATGTGTTGGTGTAGATCCTGGGGCACATGGGCATTCAGGGCAATGAAACAGTTGACCAACTTGCCAGGTGTACCACGGAGCAGGAGGTCTCTGGGGTTATGGTGTTGTTCACATATCTGAAACCTAGAAGTGAACAATATGTGCAGTCACTCTGGCAAGAGGAATGAAACACTCAGACAGACAACTTTTTTTCCAGATTCGTCCTAACCTGAAAGAAGTTTTCCCTCTGTGTCAAAAACCAAAGGGAAGTATAAGCAACAGTGCTCACCAGAATACACACAGGTCATTCTAATATCCCCATCACTTTCATTTGCTGAAAGGCGAGGGAACTCCATGGTATGTGACTAGTGATGTGCAGGTGACCATCAAGCATCTGCTTCTGGAGTGTTGAGATGTCCAGGACACAGCTGTCAGTTTCCCCAACTTTCAGCTCCTCTCAGCTGCTAATTATTCCAGCCCATCCCAGCCCAGCTGTGGCCAGCTGGTACTATATATAGCAGGAGCTGACCACATTTGGCCTGGGTAAAATTAAGGAGCACGCTGAATGTAGCACTCTTGACTAGGCCTTACTGAGTGATGTTGGGTTTGTGCACTGTGATGATATTAGGCACATGCATTTTACTGCAGACTCCCTGAAGATCCTTTTTGGGGATGTTCCATCAGACACCATTTTTAACTTCCTGAGAAAATCAGGCTCTTCCCTTATGATTTGAGTGAAAGTGGAATAGTTTTTTTTCTAATGACAAGGTTGTTTTAAGGAATCTGGTTTTGGTTTTATTTCATTTTATGTTTGATTGGTGTGTTTTTCCACAGTGTGTTGGCCATCCTGGGCTGACCCTTATGGTTGACCAGGGCATCTATACAAGCATAAACAGTAAAGATGGTTTTATGCCCTGTTTTAATCTGTATATATTTGCACAGTTTTAATCTGAGTTTTTCATTTGACAAGGTGACAGCCTCGATATGGCCTGTGTGGTTGGTGAGGTTATAAACAACATGATTCAATTCTGGTACAAGATTTTTGACAGCCATACAAAGTACAAAGAAGATTCTCATAATCTAGAAGTGAACAATCATACTGGGGATATCCAGCCTCCTCATATTCCTCTTCTTTTTTTTTACATGTTTCCAGCAAACATTTTGAAACAGTGCATAACCCTCATGAAGAGAAAGAGGAGCATATAAGACCATTGAACAGCAGAAATGATTTGCTGCTGTTTGGGCTGCTTTGTCAACCTTTTCATTACAAGAGATACCACAGTGAGATGGGACCCAGCAGAAGGTAATTTTTGATCCTCTAAGAATTAGAAAGTGTTCTAAATGATAAATTTCAGTCATAAGATCCTGTCCAGTATTAGAGTCTGAATTGTTAAGAGACTGTAATACATATTTAGTGTCAACACAGAACAAAATCTGCAGAGCAATACTAGGAAAATCAAGCAGGAAGTAAGAAGCCATCAAAATAGCAATAAGTTCAGCAGTAAAAATTGAATGATTTGGGGCAATATAATAGGATTTTTCAACAGTCAAAGTAGAAATGGTGAAAGCAGCCCCTGCTTCCTTATTTTTAAGAAGAGATCCATCAGTGTAAACTTTAGAATGAAAAGGGGGGGGGGGTTCTAGGTGCACCTTTACCTAAGAACCAAAAATAAGCTCATTGTCTCTTTTTTAAAAGATAAATAATAACATCATCATAATTTGATCTCTAAAGTTCACATTTTGGAAAGGTGATAAAGGAGGTGTAGATTTTTGCCATTTTGTAAGGTTAATTTTTGACTCTTTAAGATCAGCAGTGTAAAATCAAATTGAAACAAGAGAATAGATATTTTAGCTCTTTGGGGGAAAACCTGAGTCAGGTCTGACTGAAGTTTCCAATGAAATAGTGTTTTCAATAGATTAGTTGAACTTCTCAAAATATACTTCGAAACAGCCAAATTCTGATAATCATTAAAAAGGTATGTGCCCATATCTGTTTAGTAAATGCTTTCAAAATATTCTGACTTTTTTCATGCATTGTTCAAGGTGTATTCAATGTGACATTGCCATGTTAATTTTGAAGTAAGTATACTTTATTTTAATCTCTGTGTGTGTGTGTGTGTGTGTGTGTGTGTGTGTGTGTGTGTGTGTGTGTGTGTGGTGTGTGTGTGCGCGCGTGCGCGCGCGTGTGTATGTGTGTGTACGTGCGTGCACGCAGAGGGGGGGGGGGAGGCACGTTTTGGGCTACATTGGTTGACTAATATTGGCAGTTGTAGAATTTGTGTTTTTGACACTCCAGCAGTTACATACTTTCATATTCTACCACCCCACCTTTACTCCCCTCCCCCTTCCCATTTCCTTCCTCGCCATGGCACAGATCGCACTGTGCTAGCTTGCTATGCCACTTCACTGGCTTTGCTTACAACATCTGCCCAGTACTTCAGCAGGGAAGTGTGTGTGATTAATGATGAAAGAATGTGGGCTATCCATTTAGATTCCTAGTTTAATTCAACCACACTATAGTGTTCATTGTGTCTGTTGACCAGTCATTGTTTACCATCACTGGGAGTGTTGTGTGGATCAACCAAAGTTTATTTCTACCTGACAATGCTCCTTTTCTTATCTGGATATCTGTGGGCTCTGCTGTACTTCTTTCCTGTGGGTAAGTATGATGCCTAAATATGAAATAGAATAACTAATTTTTGAAATCATAAATGTTTAAAGATTTGCTCTCTCTCTCCTCTCTCTCTCTCTCTCTCTCTCTCTCTCTCTCTCTCTCTCTCTCTCTCTCTCTCTCTCTCTTTCTTTCTTTCTTTCTTTCCATCTATTCTTTTTTGTCTTTTTTCAAACATATTGCTTGTGCTTTGGTATTTCTACTTATTCCCTTAAAGAGGGCTGGATGAAAAAAAGTCATTGTACTTAATCTATTACCCTCTGTAAATAAAATTTCGTATTCGTATTTCGTATTCGTATTCGTATTCTCTCACATTGGATAGGAGTGTTTGGTTCTTATGTTGTTCAATTGAACTGTATTCATATCATTTGTGTACCATTTTCTTGAATAATTGCAATCTTACTTTTCCTTTTCATTAGTATGGATACTATTTTTTAATACACCGAGTTTTTAAAAAGGGCTTTGTATAACTTTAAGCGTTGTTTCTTGCTATTTTGATTTTTTTAATACACTTCTGTTTTTGGTTTTCTCTGAATTTTTTTCTTTTTTTTAGGGTTTTTTGCTGTTTTTTGTGCTGGTTTGTTTTTGTTTTTGTTGTGTTTTTTTTGGTTAGTCTGCCTTTTTTTTTGGGGGGGGGGGGGGGGGAGCTGGGCCATTTATTCTCTTTTTGTGGTTTTCTTTTTCATTTTTATTATTAGGCTTTTGACCACATTGTGAGCTTATAGGTCTCATTGATGATAATTATTGTTTTAAAAAGTGTTTTTGTGGGTGTTTGAAACATTTTTTTGACTGGTTTGTTTCATGATGTAATTTGAAGATGCTCTCTCTCTCTCTCTCTCTCTCTCTCTCTCTCTCTCTCTCTCTCTCTCTCTCTCTCTCTTTCTTTCTTTCTTTCTTTCTTTCTTTTTTCTTGTCACTGACCAGTTTGTTGTTAGATGGTGATTTTTGGATTTGTACAGTTTTGTGGAAATTCCTCCCCCTTGAAAATTTCAATTGTAAGGGGTAATCAAAGCTTATGAAAAAAGGATCTAAATTTATCATGTAACAATGTTGTGGCATCCATGACATGATGACCTTTTGGGTTGTAATTAAGGAAGTTCTCAGTACATGACATTTTGTGTGTTGTGCCCAGCCCCCCTCCCACTGTCCCCTTGCCTATGACAATAAACTTTTGTCATTGTCATTGTCTCTTCTCTCTCTCTCTCTCTCTCTCTCTCTCTCTCTCTCTCTCTCTCTCTCTCTCTCTCTCCCTCCCTCCCTCCCTCCCTCCCTCCTCTCTCTCTCTCTCTCTCTCTCTCTCTCTCTCTCTCTCTCTCTCTCTCTCTCTCTCTCTCTCTCTCTCTCTCTCTCTCTCTCTGTGTGTGTGTGTGTGTGTGTGTGTGTGTGTGTGTGTGTGTGTGTGTGTGTGTGTGTGCCTTGTCTCTTATTTTTGCTTGCTTTATTCTGGTCCTTTAATTTGTTGTGTTTCTTTCTCTTTACTTTTTTTCTCTTTTCGATTTTAATCTACTTGATTTACCTTAATATATTCAGTGCATCTGTCTAGATAATGTTCGAGTCAGCTGAGGACTATGTATTTGTGAATACTTTTTCCTTTGTTTAGATAATTATCAGTGTAACCAGTTAGAGATTAGGCGTTTGTTGAATGTATCCGATCTTCTTCCTTTAAAATATACTTGAACTGATGTTGTTGCTCACATTGATGTGTAGGGGTAGGGAGAGTGGTTCTTCAGCTTTATTCCCTGATCAGGGTAAGGGCCGGATGAAAAAAAGTATGTACTAGTTACTCTGTAACCCTTGAAAAATAAAGATTATTCATTCATTATTCATTCATTCTTTCTCTGTTACATGACAGGAATTAGCACAATGTAACACAATACTTTTCCAAACAACATTGGTGGCTACACTGCATTGGACTGGGGCTGACATGGCTGTATTTTATGGGCACACTTTTCTGGTGTGATAAATGTTTTGAGAATGCAATAGTTTATGAGTATTATAACTATTTTGACAATGGAAGTCTGTAAGTAAAATGATTTCAGTTGTCATGATGTATGATGTGCATGATGATGTTTGTATTTTGTGTATTATAAAGTGTCAGTTTTTATTAATTTATTCATTAAATGAATGAATTAAATGAATTAAATAAACAAATTAATTTTATTCATTTATTTATCTTGTCATGATTTTGGAATATACATATTCAATAGTGTACTGTGTTGAGTAAGCCCTATCAAAATTTACAAGAAGTTAGACCTATTCTTTCTCTCTTTTTTTCTTTTTTTTGGCCTCTTTCCATTTTTGCCCCTGCAAGTGCTGAGTACACACCATGGTATTATAGCAAAGGGTTATCAAAGTTTATGAGAAGTTGTATTTCCTCTTTTGTATCTTTTCATTTTTGCCCCTGGAATTGCTTTATGGCCCAATGCCGATGTATATGAAATAATTTCAGTGTTCTATCTCGGGAAGGACGGTGGCAGGATGGTTAAGACGTTCGCCTGCCAATATGTAAACGTGAGTTTCTGGGTTGTACCCAGCCTCGCCCTTTCTTCCCAGTTTGACGAAAAAATCGAACTGAATGTCAAAGTCAATCGGATAAGACTCAAAACCGAGGCCCCGTGTGTGAATGCACGCAGAACATCTTGCGCACACGTTAAAACCCCGTTCCTCCTTTCGGACGAGTAGGCCATCGTGTGCCGGTAGGAGCGGATGACAATATTATAAGAAACCAGCATGCACACAGGTGTCGTGTTTAGACACCATCCCAGAGGAAAAATCGGGGAGTTGGAGTCCCAGAGCGGCTCGGGGCTGTAGGTAGCCTATATGGCAACGTCCTGGTGGCTCCTGCCACGGTACTGGAACCATTCGTAGCGGTCATTGCCTTTTCAATGAATCATTCCAGTGCCGTGGAGAGGGGGGAGTCTGCTGCATGGGGAACAGCTTGCCCTCCATAATACTTGCCCAGGCTTTTCGCTCTAAGGACTAGAGCGCAACTCCATAGTCTTCCGAGACTGATGGGTGCCTACTACTACTACTACTACTACTACTCTCTCTCTCTCTCTCTCTCTCTCTCTCTCTCTCTCTCTCTCTCTCTCTCTCTCTCTCTCTCTCTCTCTCTCTAGCCTAGTGATCAGAACATTGCGCTGGCAATTTGACGACCCGGGTTCGAGTCCGGTCGAGGAGATTTTTCTCCTGGAGTTAACATCAGTGCTGACTCCACTCTCCCCAAAAGTCCTTCGGATGAGACTATAAACCGAGGCCCCGTGTGCGAACGCACGCAGAACATCTTGCGCACACGTTAAATCCTGTTCCGCTTTTCGTAAGAGTAGGCCATCGTGTGCCGATGGGAACAGATATTTAAAAAGCTGCATATATACACACGGGGACTGGATGTAAAAAAGCACAAGAGTGCTTATTCCATTACCCTCGATATAAAAGAATAAATCAAATCTCTCTCTCTCTCTCTCTCTCTCTCTCTCTCTCTCTCTCTCTCTCTCTCTCTCTCTCTCTCTCTCTCTCCTTCAATAAGACTAGGTCCTGTCTAAGACTGGACGGGATAGTCTAGCGGTCAGAACATTGCGCTCGCAATTTGACGATCCGGGTTCGATTCCCGTTCGAGGGGATTTTTCCCCTGGAGAAAGAACTACATTGGTTTTCCACGCAGTGCCTACTCATACGTGTTCTTCCACAAAGTTTCTGTCCGCGGGCAAAGAAATCCTATAGGCCTACTACCCAATAGGCTATCTATTGTGCAGTCGCCAACAACAGCCCTGCAAGCCCCAACAGAAATAGACGATGAATACGAAAGAGCAGAACAACAGCAACAACAACGGCAACAGCTTGTAACAGAAGCAACAGTGTATCTTCTAGAATCAAACATTCCGCCGTCCAAAGAATGGACAAAGGCTATAGACATACCACCAGGACGGTATATTTGTAGGAAGTATACCACAACAAAGTTTCGAGGAAAATACAAACAGTATTGTTTCTTTTGCCAACGGACAATAGAACGGGTATTCCAACAATAGACGTAGACACCCCTGTGCATGGATTCTTCCTAGAAAAAAATTGCTATACATAGACCTTGAAAAATATTTGCAACCAATGTTATGTCGTATTGGAGAAGAAAGAACAACACTACAGCACAAAAGGAATGTCTATTCCACGTTGTTGTGCAGACAAAGCCAAGCAAAACAGAACCACAGCAAGGCAATACACACCCAAGCAATACAGTGCAAGGTGATACAATGCAAGGCAGTACACTGCAAGGCAAGACACAAAGAACAATGCAAACCTCACAGCCATGCGGGCCTTGCAATACTCTGCAAACCACACAGGCACAGCAAAGCAATACTCTGCAAAGCAAAAATACTCTGCAAACCACACAGGCACAGCAAAGCAATACTCTTCAAAGCAATACTCTGCAAACCACACAGGCACAGCAAAGCAATACTCTTCAAAGCAATACTCTGCAAACTACACAGGCACAGCAAAGCAATACTCTGCAAAGCAATACTCTGCAAACCACACAGGCACAGCAAAGCAATACTCTTCAAAGCAATACTCTGCAAACTACACAGGCACAGCAAAGCAATACTCTGCAAAGCAATACTCTGCAAACTACACAGGCACAGCAAAGCAATACTCTGCAAACTACACAGGCACAGCAAAGCAATACTCTGCAAACTACACAGGCACAGCAAAGCAATACTCTGCAAACCACACAGGCACAGCAAAGCAATACTCTGCAAACCACACAGGCACAGCAAAGCAATATTCTGCAAACCACTCAGGCACAGCAAAGCAATACTCTGCAAACCACACAGGCACAGCAAAGCAATATTCTGCAAACCACACAGGCACAGCAAAGCAATACTCTGCAAGTCACACAGGAACTGCAAACCACACACAAGCTGAGCAAATAAATCGACTCCAAATGTTCGACAAAGACAATAGACGTGCCACCAGGAGACTATCTATGCATGGGCACAACAAAAACAACGTACAAAATAAAGACAAAACACTGTTGCATTTGTATATTGCTGAATCGTATGGCGTATGTACACAGTTTCTTTGTAGAGCAAGAAGTAGAACGTCTTGACGATGCAATGAAAAACAAAAGATGCAAAATAGGAAACAAAATGTACACACCAACAAGAAAAGAAGACAGAGCTGTGTTTTTTCTACTAGACAAGAACCAATGTTTGTGTGTGTTTGCAGGTCTCTCTCTATTGCATGTAGAAGATTCCATTTTTTGTGTTCTTGTTTGTCGCAGGACTATTGGTTGTGGTTGCATTGTTTGGTGTTGCATTGTTTACTGTGTTTGCCGCTGGTGTGTTTGCCGTTGCTGTGTTGTTGCTGTGTTTGCCGCTGGTGTGTTTGCCGTTGCTGTGTTTGCGGCTGGTGTGTTTGCCATTGTGTGTTTGTGGCTGGTGTGTTTGCCGTTGCTGTGTTTGCCGCTGGTGTGTTTGCCGTTGCTTTGTTGCCGTTGCAGGGTTGTTGGCAGTGCTTCCATATGTAGTGCACGGCAAAGGACAAGCCAAGTAGAAAAGGCGATAGGGCCTACTTGTCTGCATGTTGTGTATAGCTAATATCTTTGCTATTGTGTTCGCCATTGTTTCTTCTTTTTGTTCTTTGTTGATTTTGTCTGCTTCGTTATCTGCTTCGTTGTCTGCTTCGTTGTCTGCTATGTTGCATTGTGTTGTCTGCTTCGTTGTCTGCTATGTTGCATTGTGTTGTCTGCTTCGTTGTCTGCTATGTTGCATTGTGTTGTCTGCTTCGTTGTCTGCTATGTTGCATTGTCTTGTCTGCTATGTTGCATTGTGTTGTCTGCTTCGTTGTCTGCTATGTTGCATTGTGTTGTCTGCTATGTTGCTTTGTGTTGTCTGCTTCGTTGTCTGCTATGTTGTATTGTGTTGTCTGCTTCGTTGTCTGCTATGTTGCATTGTGTTGTCTGCTTCGTTGTCTGCTATGTTGCATTGTGTTGTCTGCTTCGTTGTCTGCTATGTTGCATTGTGTTGTCTGCTTCGTTGTCTGCTATGTTGCATTGTGTTGTCTGCTATGTTGCTTTGTGTTGTCTGCTTCGTTGTCTGCTATGTTGCATTGTGTTGTCTGCTATGTTGCTTTGTGTTGTCTGCTTCGTTGTCTGCTATGTTGTATTGTGTTGTCTGCTTCGTTGTCTGCTATGTTGCATTGTGTTGTCTGCTTCGTTGTCTGCTATGTTGCATTGTGTTGTCTGCTTCGTTGTCTGCTGCTTGCTGTTCTTCTGCAAAAACAAAATGTTTGGTATTGCATAGTTATTGTCTCTTTGTCTTGTTTGTAATTGTTGCAGTAGGTTGTATATGTCCGCAACAGTTGTTGCAGTGGCAGGAGCAGTTGTTATTGTTGCAGGGGCAGGTGCAATACCAGATATAGTTGCTTTGTATTGTTGCCTGCCATTGTCGCCATTGTTGTTTCCTGGTGCGCTGCCTATGCCAACGCGCTTTCTTGCTTCGACGGCAGAAACTTTTCCACGCAAAGATTGTATCTCTTGTTTCTTCTAGCGAGAGTGCTTTCTTTTCTGGCATGTTGGATTGTTTCCTTGTTGCCGTTGTTGATGTTGGATTGCTGCCGTTGCAGTTCTATACGTGGAGAAATATGTTTCTGGTTTTCTTACCAAAACAAAACTGGTACAACCAAAGCACACTTGTTATCTTGTGTAGTGTTGCTGTATTCCTGGCAAAGAACCTACAAAGATCTTGGCAAAGAACTTGGTAAAGAATTTGCAAAGAATCTACAAAGATCTTGCCAGGTGCCTGTGCAAAACCTACAAAGAGGCAAGTGCAGACTAGTTGTACCAATGCATTCTGGCACAGAAACTAGAAAAAGGACTTGCCAGGATCTGGGAAAGGTACTTGGCAAAGAACTTGCTAGGTTCTTGGAAATGCACTCGGCAAAGAACAAGCAAGGTACTTGGCAAGGAACTTGGAAGGTACTTGGCACAAGACAACAATAGCACCATCCACCCTGGGGCACAATAATGCAAAGCAAGGCAATGCAAAGCAAAGCAAGGCAAGGCAATGCAAAAGCACCAACACCCAAAGGCACCCAATAGCACAAGAAAGGCACAACAAAAACCTATTCTTCGACCAAAAGTAGCTTGAAAGAGATGTTGCCAGGCTGCGAAAACAATTCTACTCTTGGCGAAAAGTAGCCTGGGGTTGGTTCGCCCTGGAGTAAATGATGCTCTAGTAATAAGTTCTTTGTTAGGTTCTTAGATAAATACTTGATAAGTTATTTGTCAAGTTCTGAAATAAATACTTCACAAGTTCTTTGACAAGTTCTTAAATAAATACTTAATAAATTAATTTTAGGAAGATGGGTTTTGCTCTTTTTTTATTCTGATAGAGAGAAAGGATGATGGAGGGGTGAAAGTTGCCGATTTTTGTTTATAAATGAAGGGTTCTTTTTATTATGATATGAGATAAATGATAAATAGGCATTCGAGATTAACCCCGTACTTTTCTATAAAACTCCGCGAGTTTTGCTCCGGGGCATAGCCACGGAGGGAGTAAAAGTTGCGGAGTTTTATAGAAAAGTAGGGGGGGGGGGGGGGTTGAGCTCGAACGCCCATTTATTCTTTCTCTAGGGCAGAAAGAAGTTCAGATGGGCTGTAGATGGAAGAAAGAGGGCCAAGGTGTGACTGGCAGAATACAAAGATCTTATGGATGTTGCACAAAAGACTTGTGGAGAAAAGTCTGTCTTTACTGAAACAATGCGATTTTTGACATAATTTGTTTCCGAAAAAGTTTATTTCAGCTTTTGTTTACCGCCACTGTTGCTCCAATTGCCATCCTTGGCACTTGCCAAACAAGATAGCATGGGTGTACCATGGCGCACAGGGCCTGTCAGGCAGGAGGTGGTCAGTGAGAGGTGCATACACATCAAATAGTTGACTGAGAACGGAGTTTTAGTGTTCAGAGCGATCAATGTCAGGGGTTTGTGAAAGGTGTTCAATGTTCAACAACTTGTCAATGTTTGAATGTCTGTGGCCTTGAAATTTTGACGAGTAGCAAATCTCTTCTTTCTGATAGGCTTTGTGATGTTGAGGAAGAAAAGGACAGCAGAATGACCTGAACGCAGTTTATCAGTGACAGATACAGACATGACTAGATCTTGTGAAACATCGATAAGAAGCCAGTCTACAACATGACCCGATCTGTGTGTGGGTTTGTTGACTAGCTGGGAAAGAGGATGGTTTGTTAAGCCTAGAGAAAGACGCTTGACATCGGAAGAAAATTGTATTTTCGTAGTGGAAGTTTCAGTCGCTGAGAATTATGACCTTTCCTGGACAAAGGCTGTAGGATCAAGGAAGAGACTGGAACTCTTCTTGAAATACTGAAGGTGTCAGATTGTTCTTATGGTTAACTTCTAGTAGTAGTAGTAGTAGTAGTAGAAGTAGTAGTTGTAGTTGTAGTTGTTGTTGTAGTAGTAGTAGTAGTAGTAGTAGTTGTAGTAGTAGTAGTAGTAGTAGTAGTAGTAGTAGTAGTAGTAGTAGTAGTAGTAGTAGTAGTAATAATTATGACAATAATAATAATAATAAAATGGAGGCTTATATAGCGCGAATTCCCAAAAACATGGGCTCACCGCGCTGTACAATCAAATCAATTTAAATAGGTTACATGTGAACGTGAAAAATTTAACTAGCACAAAAAAATAAGAAAAAAGTGCATGCACATACAATACACAGCATAATATTATTACATGGCCAGAGAATAAAAGTAAAATAAGAGCAATATCATCAAGAAAATGTGCAGTGCAGTACAATGCATACACACACACTCACACACACACACACGCACACACATACACATACACACACATACACACACACACGCACGCACGCACGTGCGCGCGTGCAAAATTTGCACGCATACACAAAACACACAACACGGAATAACAAAGAATAATAATAATAATAATACATGGAATTTGTATAGCACTATACCTTGCAAAAAAGAAATCAAAGCGCTTGCATTCAACCTACACGACGCACAATCAGCAACTATTTACAGTTTTGACAAATTCGAATGTACACACACACACACACACACACACACACACACACACACACACACACACACACACACACACACGCACGCACGCACGCACGCACGCACGCACGCACGCACGCAGCACGCGCGCGCACGCACACACACCTACAAACGTTATGCACTTTGGCAGGTGGATGTTGAAGGTAGGGACAGGTAAGAGATGGAAGCGGAAGGAGAAAAACTTAGGTTTGAAAGAAGTGTGTCTTGAGGTTGGATTTAAATGTGTCATAAGTAGGCTTTTGTCGGAGGGAGAGAGGAAGGTCGTTCCACATCGATGGACCGGAAACAGAGAAAGAGCGGCGGCCAACGGTAGATAGGTTGAATCTGGGTGTTCTTAGGGACAAAGTATCTGCCGACGAGCGGAGGGAGCGAGAAGGTGTGTACAAGTGAAGACATTCACAGAGGTAGGAGGGTGCAGTATTGTGGAGACATTTGTAACAGAGGGTATTGATCTTGTAGTTTACTCTCTGTGGTACGGGCAGCCAATGAAGAGATAGCAAGAGAGGGGTAATGTGCTCAGATTTTTTCTTTCTGAGGACCAGACGAGCTGCGGAGTTTTGTATGCGTTGAAGGGAGTGGATGGATGATGCTGGCAGACCAGCCAAAAGAGAATTGCAATAGTCCAGACGTGAGAGAATAAGAGAAGTGACAAGTTTGGAAGTTGCAAAGAAAACGGTACATTCACGGATTTACCCTACATGTATTCACATTAACCAAAAAAATAAGATGAAGTAAAATAGAAATGAAGAACCTTATCATATCCCCAAAAAGCAAAAGACCAGCACTAGAGTCAGAGATGAGTCAATAAAATAGGTGGTAGTAGACGTGGTCGTGGTGTAGAAGTAGTAGTAGTAGTGGTAGTAGCAGCAGCAGCAGCAGCAGCAGCAGCAGCAGCAGTAGTAGTAGTAGTAGTAGTAGTAGTAGTAGTAGTAGTAGTAGTAGTAGTAGTAGTGTTTTATTTAAATCTATTTAAATATTTTGTATTTTGAGGTAGTGCTTTTTATCGCACCCAATTCCTGTGTGCATGAATTAGTGTAATTTTTTTCGTCCGTTCCCACCAACACAGATTAGCATACTCTTCCTGCAAGTGGAACGGATTTTAACGTGTGCATAAAATGTCTTGTGAGCGTTCGCTCTCAGGACCTCAGTTTATAGTCTCAATCGAAGTTAAATAGTAGTAGCAGGAGCAGTTGCAGCAGTAGCAGTAGCAGCAGCAGCAGCGTAGTAGTAGTAGTAGTAGTAGTAGTAGTAGTAGTAGTAGTAGTAGTAGTAGTAGTAGTAGTAGTAGTAGTAGAAAAAGATGATGACGAGTCAATGATGACTACGTGACTGGATGGATAGACAGACAGACAGACAGACAGACAGGAAAAGAAAAAAATAATGATGGTTAGTGCCGCTCTTGTGGCGACGCGCTCTCCCCTCCTGGAGCAGCCCGAATTTCACACAGAGAAACCTGCCGTGACTTTAAAGTTGTTTACAAATATACAAATACAAATGCGATAGATAGACAGACAGACAGACAGACAGACAGATGTCATTCATTTAGTTTTTAACCATCCTTGTGCTAATCTCCGTGCTTAAAATCCTATGTTTTTGCTTTCTTCCAGTTATGACACAAGAGATCGGAGGTACAATACAATGTGAACCAAACGGTGCCACCGTCAAGCTGCACGTCAATCGCACTTTATACCCTAGTGCGTGTACTCTCAGCAAAAGTGATGTAGTAATATTCAGAAGCAGTCCGGATGGGGGATCAACCAAAAACCCAAGATGCACTGTGCCTGACATCACAGCCTGCTCCTTTACACCTGGTGCACAGGGCTGTGGCTGCACAAGCAGTAACTCCAGCCTGTACACCCTGGAGTACAACTTCGATGCCCGGCAGATCACGGACCCATGGTGGAGTGCCTCTGTAGGCTGCTTTGACCTGAACACCGGGGGTACAGCGCTCACATTTCCAAACTGTACTTTGGGTAAGTTTGCATCATTTGCTGGTATATATATTCATGAAAAACACTCTCTCTCTCTCTCTCTCTCTCTCTCTCTCTCTCTCTCTCTCTCTCTCTCTCTCTCTCTCTCTCTCTATATATATATATATATATGTGTGTGTGTGTGTGTGTGTGTGTGTGTGTGTGTGTGTGTGTGTGTGTGTGTGTGTGTGTGTGTGTAGTAGTAGTAGTAGTAGTAGTAGACAGTATGTATGTATGTATGCGTGTGAGTGTGCTTTCGAATTTGCTAGAATTATTTATTGTCATTGGTTGCTTGTTTGTTGTGAGGGTCGAGTGCAAGCGCTTTGATTTGTTTTTACAAGATATAGCGCTAAATAAATTCCATGTATTATTATTATTATTATTATTATTATTATTATTATTTAAGTATGAATAAATTAATGTATGTATGTATGTATGTATGTATGTATGTATGTATGTATGTATGTATGTATGTATGTATGTATGTATATATGCATGCTTGTATGGATGGATGGATGGATGGATGGATGGATGGATGGATGGATGGATGGATGGATGGATGGATGGATGTGTGTGTGTGTGTGTGTGTGTTGTGTGTGGTGTGTGTGTGTGTGTGTGTGTGTGTGTGTGTGTGTGTGTGTGTGTGTGTGTTGGTCTTCAATTTTACTTCTCTTCACATAAAAGTGATACTGGACACACACAAAAAGGTATGTGTGTGTGTGTGTGCGTGTGTGTGTGTGTGTGTGTGTGTGTGTGTGTGTGTGTGTGTGTGTGTGTGTGTGTGTGTGTGTGTTGGTCTTCAATTTTACTTCTCTTCACATAAAAGTGATACTGGACACACACAAAAAGGTATGTGCATGGACCAATCTCAAAGTGTACACATTTATGTGTAGAAGCATTTATGAAGGCTGTACAATCAAGGATGTATTTGGACCAATATACATGTGTGTGTATGTTTGCGCATCTGTGTGTGTGCGTGCGTGCGTGCGTGGGTGTGGGTGTGTGTGTGTTGTGTGTGTGTGTGTGTGTGTGTGTGTGTTGTGTGTGTGTGTGTGTGTGTGTGTGTGTGTGTGTGTATGTGTGTGTGTGTGTGTGAGTGAGTGAGTGAGTGAGTGAGTGAGTGAGTGAGTGAGTGAGTGAGTGAGTGAGTGAGTGAGTGAGTGAGTGAGGTTAGTGGGTAAGCGTGCGATCGTAGGTATGTGTGCGCGTATACATATTTGAGTGTGTGCGTGCGCGCGCATGCACGTGTGGGTGTGGGTGTGGGTGGTTGTGTGTGTGTGCGCGTGCGTGTGTGAGCGTGCGTGCGTGAGTATGTGTGCGAATGTGCACTTGTGAGTGTGTGTCTGTGCGTGCGTGTGTGCGTGCGTGCGCGCGCGCGCGCGCGCGCGCGTGTGTGTGTAAGTGTGTGTAAGTGTGTGTCTGTGTGTCTGTGTGTGTGTATAAGGGTGTGTTTCAATTTGATATATAACTTTAATTAGTTTGAGACAACAAAAAGTTGATGATGGTGAACTTGGGAACATAACAACATTAATAATGCCAGTAACAGTGAAAAACATCTCTATAAGAAAGTAACAACTTGCAAAAGTAAATACAAAAACAATAACATCATCAATCAAAAAGTGAAACTCAACTGCAACCAACAGGAGTTTAAATATATGGTGGGGATCATATCCTGATTTCAAAGCATACACCGTCTTCACTAAAGCAGAGAGATCCAATTGGGCACCGTTGCAAGGCAAAACCAATCTCACACAACAGTTTATAGTTGCTGAAAACCTTGTCCAAATAGTTGTCGTGAATGGCAGGCAGATACTGTTTCAACAACTGACATTTAAAAAGAACATGTAGGCCTATGTTTGATATTGATTTGCTACATATACAATATACATTTTTCACAAATGTTGTAACATAAGTCTATTGATAAGACAGGTAATTGGCCAGAGTTGAGATTTATCAAATCCACAACGCGAACAGAGAACTTGATGAACCTCATAAATGGTGGGTGAATGACACAGGTAATAATACCCAGCATCTTCCTGTTTTTCTGTTTAACACTTTTCCAGCAGGCACTTTCCATCATGCTGTATCTTTCATGAACAGAAAATTAATAGGAATATCAAGCCCAATGAAAATGCTTGGCTGCAGTTTTCGCAGCTTTGTGTGTGTGTGTGTGTGTGTGTGTGTGTGTGTGTGTGTGTGTGTGTGTCTGTCTGTCTGTCTGTCTGTCTGTCTGTCTGTCTGTCTGTCTGTCTGTGTATGTGTGAGTCTCTGTGTGTGTATGTCTGTGTCTGTATGTGTCTGTGTCTGTATAATTATGTGTGTGTGTGTGTGTGTGCGCGCGCGCGTGTGTGTGTGTGTTTGCACGTGCGTGCACGCGCGCTTGTGTTTGTGTCTGACTGTATGAACAGAACAGAGCAACGTTTTTATTGCCATGGAAGCCTGAAAGGCTCATAGAAACAACTAAAAATGTTTTCAACAAATTAACTCACCAAAGATGCACGCTGACAAGAACATACTTTGCCAATAATCTTTGGAACTTGCTCCCGACATGTGATTAAGTTGTGGCACCTCTTTCAACAGATTAATTCGTAAATCGTGAAACAACTAGCAAGCATTCAAAAAGGAAGCTTTTCCTCACTCTACATACTTTACACAACGTTGGTATTTTTTTCTGGAGGAGTGCTTGTATATTGACCACCGCCAGTATTTGAACCATGAGCACTGACTCTAGGTTTACAAAGAGTTTGTGGGATGGATTGATATTAGTAGTTAGATGATAATTATTGTAGCTGTTTATATCATTTCTTTTGAATTCAGTTTGTGTGTGTGTGTGTGTGTGTGTGTGTGTGTGTGTGTGTGTGTGTGTGTGTGTGTGTGTGTGTGTAATTAATTTTGTATTTATTTTTATATCGAGGATAATGAAATAAGCACTCATGTGCTTTTTTACATCCAGTCCGCGTGTGTATGCAGTTTTTGTAAATCGTGTCATCTGTTACCACCGGCACACGATGGCCTACTCTTACGAAAAGCGGAACAGGATTTAACGTGTGCGCAAGATGTTCTGCTTACGTTCGCACTCGTGGCTTCAGTTTATAGTCTGATCGGAGTGGAGTCAACATTGATGTTAACTCCAGAGGAAAAATCTCTGTGTGTGCGGGGAGGGGGGGAGGTGAAGAAAGTGTGTAACGGTGTATGTAATATAATTGGGTTGGAAGGGAGGGGGGTAGAATTGTGTACAGAAAATCGGTCTTGAAGTATCACATTGACAAACCAATTTTTTTTTTTTTTTTTTTGTCTTTGCAGAACCACCAACAACTGGTAAGTGGTCTTTATCTGCTTCTGTGTGTGTGTGTGTGTCAAGTCAAGTCAAGTCAAAATGATCTTTATTGAGGGTAAAAGATTAAGTTTACACAACTTTTTTTCATCCTGCCCTCACAAAAAAAATCAAGAAAATTGACTTCTAAAACAATCAAAGACAAATATCAACCGTGGTTGAAAACTAAAATAGGCTAAATGAGGATTTTCATCCAAACAGAATCTTACAAGATAACACTGAAGACAGTAACATAAACTCAAGTCATACAGACAAAATAATGGAAATACAAAAATACATGGGTATGAATAACAACAAAGCAGCCAAATGTGTCGAACATAAGGGCGGACTTATAATTTGTCCATCAGATGTTTCTTCAAAAGTTTCTTAAACATTTGTTTTGAAGGAACTGATTTTAGAGAGGGAGGCAATTTATTCCACAATGTTCTTCCTGAATATGCAAGGCTTGATTTATAGAGATTATTATGGGGCCTGGGAAGAAACAGTCTATGGGTAGGCCTGTTTTATTGACAGCAAATTTTTCCACGATTTTCTTTGGGGCTTTCCCATTTAATATATTGTACATACATATATATTTGTTGAACTGCAGTCTGTCTTTGAGTGGAAGAATATCTAGTTCTTTGTAGTTGGTGGTGGTCAGTGTATTAGGATTCAAACGGATAACTTTCACAGCTCTTTTGTGCAGGCGGTTTATATGCTTTAGGTTTGTTTCACTTGCACTATCCCATAAGGTAGAGACATAATTTATAAGAGATAGAATATGGGCGTGAAAGAATAGTTTTCGTGACTGTAGGTTTAGGAAATTCTTCATTTTTCTAAGTTGATATAATCTTACTGAGATTCGTTTTCCTAATGTGGCTATGTGATCTGACCAAGACAAGTCGTTGTCAATCACTGCACCTAGTACTTTGTGTGAGACTACTTCTTCAATTTGTTGTCCATGGATATATATTGGCGCGAATGGAGAACGCAATTTTTGTCTTTTTTGCCGAGTGGTTATAAACATACATTTTGTCTTATTAGAATTAAGAGACATATGATTGAGTTCTGTCCATTCGATAAGTTTGTTGATATCTGCCTGCATGTCATGCACAAGCTGGTTTGGATCATTGTTGTTACAATGAATTGATGTATCATCAGCAAACATTTGACATGAACAATGGATATGCAGAGGTAGGTCGTTAATATAAATAGAGAAAAGAAGTGGCCCTAGTATTGATCCCTGTGGTATTCCATATTTCACGGGTAATAAGGTTGATCTCCTAGGACCGATTTCAACAAGCTGATGGCGATTAGTGAGAAATGAGTCTAAAAATGATAATGCTTGGTTGGAGATTTTATAGCATTTTAATTTTTTGATGAGGAGAGAGTGGCTAATAACATCAAAGGCTTTAGCAAAGTCTAGAAAAAGAACTCCTGTAATTTCATTATTATTGATATTCAAAAGACAATGCTCAATTAGTTGTATTAAGGCTGTATGACAAGAGTGGTTTTCACGAAAGCCTGACTGGTTTTCATTAATGAGATCGTATATTTTAAAATGAGAATGTAAGTGGAAATGTATATGTTTTTCTAATGGTTTAGATAGGACTGACAGTATGGATATTGGTCTATAGTTCGAGGGATTGGTAGGGTCTCCTGATTTGTGTAAGGGTATTACTTTTGCTCGTTTAAATTTCAATGGGAAATAATTTTTGTCAATACACAAGTTAAATATGTATGTTAGGGTATCGGTTATAGCGTATGCACTGATTTTTAATATTTTACTATCGATTTTGTCAAGGTCTTTTGATCCTGACTGTTTCAATTTGAGTAAGCTATTAAGCACATCTGTTACTCTTATTGGGGGTATAATAAAATCAGATGAGATGCTCTTTGATGAACAGTATTGTTTTAATTCTTTCAGCTCGTTTGTTTTTGTTTTATCATTAGATATTATAGAGTCAGTAATGTTAGCAAAGTGAGAATTCAGGTTTTCTGCTGATATTTCTTTTATGACTTTTTGGGTGCTATGTCTTGATTTATTAGTTAAGGTATTAATGGCTTTCCAAATCGCTTTTGGATTCTGAGCTGAAGACAGCAAGTCTTGAAAGTATTTTGTTTTGGCTTTGCGTTTCATTGAATTGACTTTGTTCCTTTGTTTTTTATATTCATCTTTTTGCTTTGATTTTAGCAAATAGTCTCTTAGATTCATTTCGTTTTCGATTTCTTTTGTTAACCATGGAGGTTTCATGAAATGTTTTATTCTTTTCTTAATAAATGGAGCGTGTTTATCATAAGTAGCTATAAATGTCTTTATCCAATAGTCAATAGCATCATCTGGGTTTGTAAGCTGATAGACATAGTCTAAGTTTGAGTTAAGAATATCATTAATGAAGGTATCTTTAGCAAAATGTCTAAAAAAGCGGTAGGATATATCCTTGTGTCCTGATTTGGGTATCTTTATTCCTTTTTTCCGCCATGTAAAACAAATGGAAGAGTGATCGCTACAGCCTGTCTGCACTGAACATGTTTCTGCTATGTTGGTTATTGAAGTAGTGTAAATGTGATCAATAAGGGTGCTAGCATTATTAGAAATGCGAGTTGGACGATCAATTATTTGCTCCAAACCATACATGGCATAATTAATATTCCACTTTGTTCCGGGGACTGTCAGATCTATGTTGAAATCTCCCATAAGAAAGATTTCTTTGGACTCTAGAATTGCGGCATCCATCATTGAGTTGAATTTATCATACCAGTCAACTGTTTCAGCTGGGTTCCTGTAGATGAAGCCAAGTATAATCGATTTACATCGTCTAAACGTGATCTCTACCCATATAGATTCTACATGAAACTGTTCAAGATGTGTTAGTCTTTTCCATGACAAAGAAGTCGCACAATATAAAAGCAGACCGGTAGATCTGACAGTCACAGGATCAAGTCGTGCAGTATCATAACCTGGGATATACATATCTGAATCTGAAATTAAGTTTTTGAGTCTCGATTCTGCTACACAAAATATATGAAAGCTAGTTCCTTTATTGTGTATAATTGATGATATTTCCTCAGTCTTGTTCCTAGCACTATTGATATTTAGGTATCCTACACGAAGTCCTTCCTGAGAAGGCCATGTATCTAGAGTAGAAAACATTGTCATTGGATAAATTTATTTGAAGCTTGAATAACAAAATTTAAATTGATGATGTAGGCTCACACCAAGACTGATGTGGGATAAGGAGTCACAGTATACCTATATAATATGTACGCTGTGTATTATAGATGCTCTTATACCTTGTTGAATATCAACAATTATTATCATAAACTGATGGCCTTCACATCCACTAAAAGGTGATTGGATTTATCAAACAGAAAAAAAAAAGAAAAAAAAAGAAGGTAGCAAAATATTAAACTATAAACCAATCAGTGAAGCACAATCATCAGTCAAAACAACAATCAAGAGAACTAAACAAGCAGAAAAATCAATGGGTAAAACAACAATTAAGTAGAATAATAAAAGTAGAACAAAAAAGAGAAAAATTTGGGATAGTGACGAAACCACCAGTTAGTAACCAGCAGTCACTAACTAACACACAATCATCAGTCAAATCAACAATCGAAATACAGGACAAGAAAGGAAAAAAGAAACTTGGTACAGTGATGGAACTAACCACAAATCAGTAAAGCACCATCATCAGTCAACCAACAATCAAATTTAAAACAAATTGAAAAAAATCAAAAAAGGGAAAACTTTGTACAGTATGTAACTAACTACCAGTCGAAAGGCACGCTCACCTGTCAACCAATGATCAAAATCAAAAACAAAAAAGGAAAACTTTGTACAGTAATGTAGCTAACCACCAGTTAATAAGGTACAATTATCAGTCAAATCAACAATCAAAATGCAGAACAAGAAAAGAAGGGAAAACTCCGTAATGTAACTAACCACCAGTTCATAAAGCACACTCATCAGTCCATCAACAGTCAAATTTTAAACAAGGGACAAACTTGGTACACTGATGTAACTATCCACCAGGCACTAAAGCGCAATCATCAATCAACTCAACAATCAAAATGAAGAATAAGAAAGAGGAAAACTTGGTAAAGTAATATAACAAGTCAGTAAAAGAACAAACAAAACAAACAAACAAACAAAAAAAAAAGAAAGAAGAAAAAAAACCAAAACGTATCAGACAATTTAACAATCAAAATACCAGATCAACTGAAATTTGCTTAGTATGCTTTGAAAAGCATAGAACACATCCCTTTCAACTTGCACTTACAGTAGACTAGCCAAGACAATATCAGTGATGGGAAAAGGTAACCTGCATCCACTGTCAGCATGCCGCAACACATACATTCACTACTTAAAAGTTTCGTGCTTTTTCTCTCCCACTCTCTCTCTCTCATCCACACACACACACACACACACACACACCACACACACACACACACACACACACACACACACACACACACACACACACCACACACACACACACACTCATAGGCACAAACATTCTCAAACCCTAGGCTATACAGGCCAATTATGCCTAATACTTAATGAGTAAGGGGACTATGCATAAAGTTGGCGCTGCGTGTTCATATAAGCCATTAGGTTAGCGAAAATCTGCTCGTAGGGTTAGTAGGAGGGGCATTGGTCTATGCCACAAGCGCTTGGCCAGTGAGTGCTGTGTTCATTCCTAGATGAGGGGGTTGCCACTGGCTGTGTGCTGACTGACTAGGCTGCATGGGATGAGACCTAGGCCTATTCATTGGGGGATGGGGTAGTGGGTAGTAGACTGGCTCAGTGGTCCAGTCAGTTTGCCGTGCTGGGCTGCACTAGGCCTAGTGCCTTTGTTGTGGTTCCCCTGACTAGATTGA